>CALNVZ010003426.1:747408-814620 GCA_940671915.1 Paracentrotus lividus | reverse complement strand
CCAAAAACACCCCATATGACTAGACTATGATTGGTTCATTAAAAAATTTTACCACAGCGGATATAGTAATTGCTCAAAATGTACATTTATTGCATAATACATAATACATAATTCATTTCTCTGTACAATTTACCATAGTCACACAACGTGACCCACTAAAATGTCACACACGTGGACTACACCGACTATAAAAAATAGATAAAAAAAGAAATTCAGAGATGACTCCTATTCCAGTGGTATTTTTTGGTTAACACGTCCATAATGCATATCTCACAGCAGTAAGAAAACACTTCTCATTTAAAACTCACAGGAATTTCAAAATGAAATTGAACTTTCAAAATCATGCCCGTTCTGTGAAGTCACACACGTGACCCACTTCTTTTGACCTCTGGACCTTGAACATGCATATTGTTAAATATCAAAAAAATATTTACAAAAATGATTACGCCAACAAAATATATTAGCATATTTTAAACATTAAATCCAGTATATATTTTTAAAATTGTTAGAGTTATAGCCAATTAAAGTCAAGATTTTGCATAATTTCGGTCACACACGTGACCAAGAATGGTCCACTATTCTTTTATTTCATACTCCCTACGTCATAGTAAGGTACTGTTAACGATGTTTCGAGTGGTATGCTTAAAATATTTATTTGTATTGACATATTTTGTCTGTTATCAAAATACGTCATGCTATTTTCTAGAGTTGCTTCCTACATATTATAATGCACAATATTACAGTAATGTACACTTTTCATGAAAACAAATTTTTATTTTCTATCACGTTTATAATAATATATAAGTTAATGCACGTACAGCATATTACATAAATTTATTTTCTTATAATTCCAATGTTAAATGAGGTACATAATTGACAATATATCAAGTAAAACTTTAATGAGTTTTCCCCCTGACTTCCGACCATCACGATTGCAAAATAATAAATCAATAGAACGTCTGAAAAGATATGTTTCATTAAGAAAATATAATCTCCATTCATCAAAAGGAATATGCAGAGATCGTAGACAATACAGATCTTTTATAGTCGACATTGATAAACTTGCTGCGGGACCTATTTTAGAACAGAAAATCGTAATCTTTCATTATTTTTCGAGGGCTTCTTAGCAATATATTTAGAACTCGTGAACTAATCTCATCTACACCTGTCGTATTTGTTATCAATATTCTCCTAATCTTTGACCCTTCAGAGATTTATAAAATGCAAAGCACGCAAAGGTTTGTCGAGCAGCACGGGAGACATTAGTTAACAACATTATTAAGGGAAGGAACATTATACAGAGTAAGTCAATAAAAATGTGCCATCATTTTGAAGTTGTCTTGTGAAAAGTATGAAGATTTAATTATGGGGTTCATGACATGGTAAAGTCATTCTCGTGGCATATGTTGGCACCCTTTTCATTTGGATCTTTGCACGCATAACTGAATAACATATAATAATCTTACGAAGACGGTAAAATCTAACCTGCGCCAAGTGGCTGGGTGAAGAATAAACAAATTGAAAAGTTATTTCTTATGTGCACGCACATAGACACACACCCACACACTCAACACACACTCCCACATAAACCCTCTCCACACATAAACTATCTCATCCACACCAGCACTCACAAACACACAAACCCACACGCTCAACAAACACATCAACACACACGCACACACACGCACCCTCACACACACTCACAAACATTTGTAACAAAACATCAAAGAGGAATGTTATTGTGAAGTGTTTACTCTGTGTGGAGGTGCGTGTGTGATGATGTGCATGTGTGGGTGCGTGTGTGCGTATGTGAGTATGGTGGAGGGTGTGTGTGTGTGTGTGTGTGTGTGTGTGTATACATATTCTGTCAATATTTAAAAAAAAATCTTCATCCATCTATTTGGCGTAGGTTTTGCTCACTCTTTATAAGTCACTTTTTAAAAAGACATTCGAATACCCCTGCCGGAAAAAGTGTACCACCCTGTGAACACAATGTGTACATACATTCACAGTGTGTTCACATTGTGTCATACTATTTTCAGTACGGACACTGTGAAAATGGGCCCAATCCACACAGTCGTCACAATGTGAAGGACTCGGACACTTAGTTCACAGATTCGGCTGTGTGGATTTGGCGCGTTTCAAAGTGTTTCTGTGGGTTTTTTCGGCAGGGATTTCAACCATTACAGTTGGCGTTCAATAAAAATAGTAGAACAATGAAAAAATACTACGTAAAGATACATAACTGTCATTACAATATGGAACTCTAAAATGAAAATATTTATCAGAGGAATCCCAAACATTGATTTTAGTGCTATCGAATTGTATTACGTCCTTGCTGTGTGTTAACTTTCCTTTGGAATACCATTTAGATGGCCATGTATTTTTATTAGCTAAATAGACGAAACTAGATATCAGTTCGTTAGATCATGGAGCTGAAACTCCTTGGTTAGATTTGAATATGCGTTTATCGATTTGATGTTTTTACCAAGCAACCTGAGAAACATTATTGAATCAACAATGATTCGCTTTTTGGTTAATACAAATCATAAGAGAAGCCTGAGCTATCACTACTGTATAATTGGACAATGCGACGTTTCGGAGTTCAATGAAAGCTGAAAAGGATTCTACCTTATACAAGTAACTGAACTGAACCGAACAAATGAGTGGTTCATTTTTTATAGAAAATTGTATCAAAACACGCTGATCAAAAGTATCCTTTAAGCACTTGAAATGAGACTTTACCAATATCATGTATATATATTATTAAGCATCCCTTAAGTCTCCGAAGGCATTCGACTGCCTACAAAGATGACGAGGAACATCTTTTTTAAAGCAACAATCTCTGTTCCCAATGTTTGAGAGTGGAAATGATTGGACACGAGTGAGCGAGTGAAAATGTCGATATTGAGGGAGAAATGGGCTTACCCTCGTGGAGTGAGATTTCTGAACGCAAACATACCCAAACAAGAGTATTTGGTAAAGAAATCCCGTTTAAGTAACTTCAAGTTCAGAAGTCTCACTCGACGTCAGAGTGAGCCCATTCCCTGCATTAGATATGAAAATATCATTTCAAATACCTCACCAATCGCTTGACATCGAGGCTATCTTCCTTTATAAGCTGGTACCATGTCTCGCATAGACAGGGACTTGGAGGTGAATACATTTTTCATGTCACCTGGGGAGGTGAGGAATGAAGAAAGGGAATGGATACCACGTCGAACATCTGAACTGTCACGTCAGGTACTTCATCAAAGGTCATATAATCTCAAGGTTGTGTCCTAATACCACCGTCACCTCGCCAAATCGGATGAACCCATAGTCATTGGGGGGTAATACAGTCTTTTGGTGGGTCCGTTGTCGGTTTAGTGTTGGTTATGATAGTGTGACTGAGCATTATCATGTTGACGTGCACGGTTACACAAGCACTCGAACCCAAGGATCCAATGAATAATATAACCCTTTCCATAAGCACCGAAGTCCAAGCGTACATTGTTTAAAAGAAGAGCTACGCATCGTATACCTTCGCCACTCGATTTTAGACATATTTCATTTCTTATTCATCGCACGGTGGCCGTTCCTCGTTTGAACAATAAACTAAGTGGGGTCTAGGATATTTGCTCCAGAGGCAATATAAATAATTTTTAATCATTATCCACAGAAGCGCCACTGTCGAAGATAAACCATTTCTAATTCAGAACTGATATGACACCAACTTAAGTTTCAACGATATATAAGGAAACCTTCCTTGCCTGAAAACAAGGCATTTGACAGCATATATTGCTCATAAAGATCAAACCTTGAAATAAAGATTTCAGATTAACGTTTAAGAATAACTGTAACATGTTTGATATGTGAGCGCAAGTTGGATTTATGTTCTTGTAAAAAGGCTCTTCTCAATTGTCGCTGGACCATAATTTTGTCGGTTCTAAAGAAATTACCTGTTTTGCTGTGCATATCCCACCTTAAATATATTCAAAATCAAGATAAGATTATGAAAATTAAATTCAGATTCGTATATTATTATAAGGTGTGATAATGGTGTCTTTTAAGAAACTTCAGAACAAAAGTTTCAGCATTATTTCTATCTTACATATTCTAATGAAACGGTTTTTTAAGTTTCTTAAAACTTGGAAAAATGGACTCTGTACCTACCAATCACATTTGTAATTCATTCAATTATGCGTTAGATTTATGATTCAAGAAAGGTATCATTGTAAAGGTGAATAGTTCGTCTTTAATTATATGATAGAAATAAATATCCAAAAAAAAATGGCTTTTATTACGATTCTGATGGTTAAAATAGTTTAAGTAATATTGATAATGATAATGAAATATATCCAGGTCATGAGGAATGGGGTTTTCCCAGATGGACATTCGGATGGGGGAAAACTTGATATGGTTCCCCACAGCTGATCCTGCTCATCGCAGACTGGTAATAATTGTGTGATGTCAACGAAGCTTTCGGGAACTTAATCACAATGAAACCTGATACCTATGTCCATCTTACCTTGACCTATACCTATATCTCCAACTTGCCACTTGAGAAAAAGACAGAACAAATGTACATATAGAATAAAAGATACATTTAAATTAAACTTCAGGTGTAAATGCTGATTGTATAAGTAAGTAATCTGCAAAGCCCTGTGGGAATAAAGAGGCCTGATAAACCTTTATGGAAATGTAGGCCGACTAAAAAATGGACGATGTATTTATTGAAACTAGGTTGTAAACTGAAACTGCAAGTCGAATATTGTCATTTTCTTAACCCTTTTTACACTAAATAAGTGTACCTTAAAGCGGTGTTAAATTAATTGTTATTGCAATGAAAGGAAACTTTTATTGCATTTCATGTAAGTACCAGGTATGGGGGTGTGTTGTTTCAGCAATCTATTTGTAAGTTACGCACAATTTAATATTTAATATAATTATAATTTGATATAATAATAATAATGATAATAATAATAATCATCATCATCATCATCATCATCATTATCATCGGATTTATAAAGCGCCTTTTCCATGGGATACAAAGCGCTGCCCTGCTCCCTCATGGAAATGCAAATAAGAAAGATCAGGGGTATAAAGGATAGAGATGTGTTTCTATATTGGATTTGAAAGCCAAATATGCTCGATCATTTTTAAAGGTGAAATATGCATAGGGTACATGCAGGTAATATGGGCCCCCTAAGCTCATTTGCCTAATTTGCATAAAATTGCAAAATGATACACAGTCTAATCGTTGTTTATAAGAATCAATAATTACTGCTCTAACTTTTATTGTGAAGAAAAACAATTATCACCAACCCCCCTGTCTGCAATATTCAAATGTTGACGTCATTACCAAAGTGCCCATATTACCTGCATGTGCAGGTAATATGGGCACATGTATTTAATGTATGTTTTAAAAACTACAATGACTCTACCATGTCTGGAATTTGCTTAAAATATTGAAAATCGTTAACTTTAAGATATCATTTGAAATTATAAGACCCTTCAGTAAATACTTTGACTATATATTTCATTGTATTGTATTCTTTATATTATTTCTTTTTTTTAAATATAATTTAAATTTTAGTTTCATTATACAAGTCAATATAGGCTTACAATAAGTTATTTATATTAATTATATACTGTGAATATACCCAAAAAAAAATCGTAGCAAAGAGATTTGATGCCTCATCCCAATACTGAGTACCAGAATCATTTCCGCCATTTTGGATGGCCCATATTACCTGCACTAATGTTGCTGTGTCAGGCAAGCATTCAATGCCACATTGCACCCCTTCACTACAACAAATTGACCTGTACACACTAGTATGATCAAAATGAAACTATAAGCGTACTAAATATACAAAACAATTGAGGTTACCCCCTCAAACACTCTTTCACCATCACATTCTGTGAAATATCAAATTTTACATCACGGTAAAAAAATGCCGTATGTTTTACGTACCTTGTTGGTTTTCAGCAATTTTCTTAGAGAAATTTCGCCATCAGATGCTCTCACGACGATATATTTTCGTATACAGTTCATATGGACAACATTTTGGTGCTCACACCGGTCATCGGTCACCGGTCGACGGTCACGACATGATTTGCTTCAGGTGGCCCATATTACCTGCTGGCCCATATTACCTGCATGTACCCTATACAGTGATCGCTACAGTAATTAACGTTTCTATTGCGAAAAATAACTTCAGATGTAATTTAAAGGTGAAATATGCTTATACAATGCTCGTTTTTAGTCCAGTAAAAAAAATAGGAAATGACCCAAAACAAATTGCAACAGAAACGAAATTTTCAGCATTGCACTATTATAGTGATCAAAATAACAAATCAAAAGTATAAGAAAATCGAAGCTCTGGAACAATGTCTAATTTGCCAAAAAAAATCGAAATGGCCGTTATTTGCCAATGTTTGAACCGTATATTCGGATTAAGACTTGGATAAAAGTGTCCATTCCAATGTTTTCAGAGTTGATAAATAAGTTAATTTACATCATTTGGATAATTCAATAACATTTCTGCTATTTTGGAGACATTAAAGAAGTAGAACAATGACTAATTTGCATATTTTAAAAATGACCGCTATTCAGTATATTGCCTGTATCTCCGGATGTAGGAGTCGTAGAAACATAGTTTCTGACGGTGCTTTACCAATGTTTTCAGGGTAGAGGAATACAATTAACATTATTTAGATCATTAGATAACATAAATGTGTTTTCATAAACATTGAAGCAGTAGAACAATGACTAATTTGCATAAAATGACCGCCATTCAGCATTATTCTGCCTGTATATCCTGATCTAGGACTATCAGAAACACGATTAACTTATTCCTCTACCCTAAAAAAAATGGGTATAGACGAGTTGAGTTGACGAATATCTTAACTTGCAGCCAATTTCCTCAAATTCAGAGCTCACTCTTTGTTAGAATTATTTCTTTTTGTGTATATTTTGTGTGATAAGTTCTGCGTTTTCTTGCGTGTGCATGTGAAAGAACTGGTTTATGATTTTACTCGATTTATGGTTATTTATCTGCTCTGAATCCGGTTATGCTAAGAACTGAACAGGCTCAATTAGAACATTTAATTTATTTGTTCTCTCCGAGACGCTGTCACTAATCTAAAAAGGAGATGCTTCAAAGGAAGATGATATGCGGCTACGAGAAAGAATCCTCGTATCTCTTTCTTGTTGCCTATCTTTCAGATTTTATCATGTTTATAGACCCATGATATTAGGGTTGGGCGAATCTCAACTTTTTTTTCAAACGAGTTGTTTCTATAGTAAAATCTGATGTAAAAACCAAAAATGACAATTATTTTTGCGTACGATGACGTCTTACGTCGCTAAAGTGCAAAACAAAAAACAAAAAACAAAATGGCCGCCAAAATGGCGTATTTTGCCCAATTATCACACTTTTGATAGGTATAAACCACTTTCAATACGTTTTTATATGGGTTTTGGGTGTCAGGGAACCCAAATCTGACCTCTTCAACGTGATTAATCCTACCTAAGTTAACTGTTAGTGTAGTTTGGTAGTTAGTTTCAGTCAATATCGAGCAAAAATCACCTCATATCAAAATAACTAAATAACACCTATAACACATACTAGGTACATTTGGTCATGATAAAATTGTCAGATTTGAGCTTCTAGACCATCATAACCCAAATAGAAACAAAATAAACTGGTTTATACCTATAACGTGTGTGATAAATGGGCAAAATACACTATTTTGGTTTTTTTTGCACTTTAGCGACGTCAGACAACATCGTACACAAAATTAATTGTTATTTTTGGATTCTACATCAAATTTGACTATAGAAACAACTTGTTTGAAATAACTTCTCAGAAAAAAGTAATTATTTGCCCAACCCTAATGATATGATCAACAAACCAGGAATATAGGCCCAGAAGTATTATTCACATCGTTTATCAATCATATTTTACAAACTTACAGTCGTGCAGATGAACCCATACGATTCGAAACAAAACCAAGCAATAATTACAACCTGAAGATCGATATATGATGTGCATTCACAAATATATATATATTTTTTCAAATTCTTGTAACAGTAAAGTTAACACTTGTTTACGGCATGAAGTCAGTCACATGAGCTAATTCCGTTTGACTTCCGCGGATCTCCTTGTATGTACATTATATTTCGATAAATATTTTTAACCAAATCAAAGACGCACTGATAAAAGCTTATAGATATGTGGTACCAAACAAGTCAAAACAAAAATCTACAGTAGCAAACGGCAATAAAATTTCTTCATTAAACAAATATTGTAACAGAGATGACTTCTACTTGGCCTGCGTGGAACCGCGTTAGTTTGAAGTTTTATTTACTTTTTTTTTCACAAAATAAGATGTAAAGTTGGAAATTTACAATGTTTGATTTTATAAAATAAATGGGGTCTTCCCACGAGGCCGAGGATCAACAAGTCCGAGGGTCCACGAGTCCAAATATTTTCCTACGAGGCCGATTATTTTTCATATAGTATTTTCTTTCATTAGGATGTTTGTCTGCGTCAATAGAAAAGTATAGCTAAGCATATCCTCCAATGAAGCCTAAAATATAATCTTATAAATTGCGGATAATAAAAACGGGCATTAATTTGCTAAGGATTACCTAAATAGGGGCAATATTATGATTTATGCTCGAGTATCATCTCACTTACGAATCTTGCAAAAGTGTAATGGCCGTTGAATACATTTTCATCCGTTTATTCTTTGTGAAATTTTGAAACTTTAGTTTTAAATATTTTCCTTCTTTTTATTTTTCGTCAGTAATGTATTTCTTTTTTCTAAAAAAAAAAAAACGGCGTTTGAGCAGTGTATTGCAAAAACAATATGAAAAAAAAAAAATCGGCCTCGTGGGAAAAATATTCGGACTCGCGGACCCTCGGCCTCGTGGGAAAAATACTCGGCCTCGTGGGAAAGTACACGGACTCGTGGACCTCCCCAAATAAATACCGTGTTCGTTAATCCGAAAGGAAATAATATTAGTTAATAAAAAAATGGTATAAGGAAATCGAAATTGATTGGGCTTATAATATTGTTGTTCGAATTAATCAACCCCTTACAATTAGCGACTCTTTCTAATTGTAGGATAGTCCATAATTTTATTAGCAGATTAGCCAAAACTGAGCTGCTTTCCATTTTAGGAATAACGAAGCGAACAAACCATATGAATTACGAACCTCCAGAATAACTGAACCTTCCAAATAAAGAAAGCTGTAACCATAGAAATAACAATTCCCTGTGTTCATTAATGATTTTTAAAAAATACTGTTACTTAGGTTGCTATCTCACTTCGCGGAAACAAAATTGAGACAGATTTGCCTGCATGGCATTGCAGTATATCTGTCTCCGCGACAGATTTTTGTGTGTTACAGGAGGCAGATCTAGTACAATGGCATGTTGGCTAATCCGTCCTTTGTTCCACGTAACCTTTTGTACGCGGGACAAATGATTTCGTCGCGGAAAAAGAGGAGACAATGCCATGTTGGCAAACCTGTCTCAATTTTGTTTCCGCGAAGTGAGATACCACCCTAAATCAACAATCATGAAGAGAATATTTAAACACAATGCAAATTCATTCAATCTAATCCCGAGGCATTGGTTGTATTTGTTTGTTTGGTTTTTTTTTCCGCTTCACATGCATTTTCTTTTGCCACCATAAAAATAAAAAAATAATAAATAAAAGTTGTAATCTCTGAGCAGTAAGTAAAAACATAAATCTATTTGACAAAATCTGCAACTCCAATTGTAAAAACACCAGTACTATCAAAAATAGCAAGTGATATTTTTAAATTTATATTTCATTAAGGGCCCTCTAATCGATTTTGCTTTTTCCTAAACACTGAGGATTATTTTCATACGCATTGCTATTTCCTTTCCCTGGGCTTATATAAATAATAAATCTCGGATATTGCCAATCGGAGGCCTTTGAATAAAAGCAACCCTACATATTTAATATAAATGTTTTTCATGCTGCCTTTTAGATACGACGACCCCTTTCATTAAATTATATTCTATAACCTAGCATCATACATCATTTCAAATTAAGTTAAACAAGACAAACAATAAATTATTACGACCATTCAGCTAATAACGGTCTAAGTAACGATTCGAAGTATTGTGAGTAGTTATTGCATTAATATATATATATATATATATATATATATATATATATATATATATATATATATATATATATTTATAATTATATTTATAACGCCTGGATAAGGTTAGCACTTTTAAAATGAATTATTGTTATCATTGTTCCACCTTAAACGAAATATGTTTATAAATATATGAATTAATTTGTTTAAAGTCTGTTCCACGTAAATCATTAAAAAACAAAACAAAAAAACCCTCAAGACCAATTTTTTTGTCATGAAGGGATAATATAGAGCTTTACTGTCTAAATTACTTTTTAGCAGTGGTGTTACCTTTAATATTGCCCTTCCTTCAGCCGTAATTATGCAGCACTGAAAGTATTCAATAAATATTTACTAGATTTACATCAATATGTAACATGTGAGGTATTGTTTATGGATATTTTGCAATAGGCCTACGTTATAGTTCCATACAATGCTTCAACCTATGTAGGTATGTGTCATAATGAATAAATATTTACAAATTCTGTTCTTCTTGTCATATCATGATTAAAGTTTTAATTTTACAAGCTATTTCAGGAACCATGTTCCTATTTCAATATTTCAGCTACGATACATAAGACAAACGACAATGAAATTTTCTTGATGTGGAAACTAAAGTTTGTTGGTCCATAACATAATATCGGTGGAATTGTTTTTGATATTACAAGAACCTTCTCTTTCCGCCACCCATGCATAAAAAGATGCATTTAGCCTAAATATTGAGACTTATCTTAAAAAGAAAGCACATGCGTCAAAAGTTCTTTGTAGAAAATAAAGACATGATACAAAATGCATTTTCTCTCTTTCTTTTCTTTTTCTTTTTCTTCTTTTCTTCCCCCAAAAACATCAGAACTCAAACATTTCAAGACTAAGACAACCAAGAAAATGAAGCTTGAATCACTGTACAACTTCCCTTGAATCACATTTCAATAATAAAGTAAGAATTACAAATAATCTTATGTATCACAAGTAAAAAGTAAATTCACAATTGTTTTCAATAAATACAAAATCAAAATAATCATAGCTCAACTTCAATATTTCATGACTTTCTTTAAAACATTATTACAACCACTTGCTTAACTATATATGATTTCTTCTTTAATCATGTAAAAAACAAAATAATAAATATGTACGTGAAAACTGTGTTTTACATTTCTGATTTGTTCTCTTCATGAAGACACTTGTTGCACTTAAAGATAGAAGTGTTATTAAACCTTTGAAGACAACAAAGTTTAGTGGAATTGCCAGAGTTCTGGTAAAATTTCAGTTCTTTTTAACCCTTCTGACAAGGTTCCGCATACGTCATGAGTTTGACAATTCCGTTGTCGCTGCTTGTCCATCGTGAATGTGGTTGGATGTACAAAAACACATAATAGCGACACGAAAGCCCTTTCGAAATTGCTTGTATTTGAACGCGTAGATAATGGGATTGATAACAGAGTTCGAGAAAGCCATGAGACGAAACACTTTGTAGAGTGTTGTGGCCGTTGACGACAATAATAACACCAAAGTTTCGAACAGATAGACTAACTGGTTTGGACTCCATAGAACAACGAAGGCAATGACGACGGTAAAAAGCACGTAGACTACTTTACGACGTGCGCGCGGATTGCGGGGTCACCGCGTTATTGACCCCACCTCCTGCGTGCGAGTGTTGCGCGCCACGTTTCAAATTGTGCATGATCTTGTAGTATGCCCATATCATGAAACGAGGGGAAGAAAGTAGACAGAAGAAAAACAAGCACGCCAACAAATATGGGCTCCAGCTTCCGTGGGTAAACCGTAACCACATTCGCCTGTGCTTTTGTCATAATAGTTCACGAAGAACGCAAATACCTCTTGTAGAAGTGCGAAAGTCCACGTGCCAGCGATCAGCATAGCGACCTTTCGCTCTGTAAAGTAGAGTGGGTAGTGCAGAGGGTAAACAATGGCCAGAAAACGCTCGTACGTGACACACACCAGATTGAATACGGAAGCTGTGACGCTGGTCCAAAACATGAAACGACTGTGGTAGAGTCTACAGTAGAATTCAGCCGCTATCTCGTTTGCCGGTGTGTGTCCAAGCTGAGCTTCTAAGACGAAAACTATTACACACCAAGCTAAGACTTGCGACCAGGATCAGCGAAGGCTAAACTCAAGATGAGGTGTTTGTGAAGAGAAATTTTGCTCTCCATATAATGATGCATACGAGAGAGTTTCCTACGATACCGATGATCCCAAGAATGAACGCAAGCACGACTACCCATACGTCTACTTTACTCTCACTCGTAGGGGCTGCCGTCGAACCATTGATTGACGTGTTCGCCATGACTGGTGCGAGCTCTGTAACTGTACTTTCATTCATTGTCAGGTATATAACATGTTCTATTATTTGAGTTGTGGCCATGTCTGTATTAAACAATGATGATCCAATATCTCCAAAAAGGTATAACTATAGTTGAATAGAGTACCCAAGACCAATATCAGTGTGTCATGCTAAAAGTCCAAACCTGTGAAGGAAGATAAGATATGAAAAGAAATGCATATAAGAAAAGGTTCCTTCTGGTGTTTTACTTCCGAGTCATTAATTTCCATTTAAGGTTGCCGTTAATTGCACGAGATATGATCTCACCGGGTACCACTTTTTAGACGCATGTGAGGTAAAGAATATGTATCCCACACCTTCTCCTCAGAAATAAATGCCAGTGTAAGGGGTCCGAGCCCACGATCTTTGCATCCCACACTCGAAAATCACAGAGGTTGAAAAGAATGGAAAAAAAAGCCGAGGATTAACATCTTTCCCCTCCAATTTACAAAATCCTGTAACTTCTCGGCCCCTTTAAAGGGTACTGTACACCCTTCCATCATTTTGAGTGCAGTCATGTTATACGATCGCAAGACTACGACATTTCTACAATGATATAGAAAAGGAAAACAAACTTCCTTTTCAACGATTTTCGAACATTAAATCAATGGCTAAGGTAATGTGATCATTAAACTAATGGCGAATGTAATATGAGCAGGTGATCCACAGACACCTACTGCAGATATGGTCTGGAAACAAAGGAAGACATGGTGTGATGTATGGCAATTCAAAAACCGTTAAACAGTTCACACTATCTAAAGAAGATGTGAAACTATTCAAATAGGTTAGGCTATACAGTGCGTCCCAGAAAAAAAGTATACCCAACTTTGAGGGCCTCATATTAAAATATCATAGCTTGTGTGACGTTGAAATATATATCATGATAAAGAGCAATTCATATTCTTTTCAATAATACCAAACTTATACCTGTGTTGTGACGGATGACTAATCAGTTGGGCTTTAAAAAACAAGCGTAAAAAGTGCCCTGTCCCAAGTTGAGCAAAAGCAGCCATTGCATTTCAATAGATCAAGTAATCCTTTGTGCCTAATAAATGGACTCAGGAAGGCTGACCTCAAGCAAACAATGAATGATCAGAAAGCCAGGGCTGCTTCTCAGACAACTTGGTACAGATCACTTTTGACAATAGTTTTTAAACACTCGAGTGTTCAGTCATCCATGACAGTATCGGTATGATTTTGGTATCATTAGATTGAATATGATTTACTCTTTTTCATGAAATTAAAATTAATTACACATAAGTTATACAATTTTAATATGAGGCTCTCAAAGTTGGGTATACTTTTATCTGGGACGCACTGTATAGGTTAGGTTTGTTCTATTCAGGTTAGTTTGACACTTGTATGTCTGCTCTCAGGAACGGATTTTCCCCATCATCTATGTCGCACCATTCAGGCCATTGATGAAGTGTGCGACTTACTAACCTGTTTGTTCTTTATTTTCTCTCCACCTCTCTGGTTTTTGACTCTATACGTCATATTTTGTTTTTGTTTTTTCAGATTATTGAACTATGCCTTCCTAATGTTACGCACACGATTCAATTTACACGGCAATGAGTGTCATGATTTTGTTTGTCAACATGCTCAGGAGCTCCCATTATTCATTCTTTTAAAACTGCCAAGACGACCCTGAGCAAAGTAAATGGAACTAGTGGTATTATAAAACATGTTCAGGTGCCCACCTTCACCCTCTTTTAAATACACTAGGGAACCACTGAAAAAAAAAAAATTCTATTAATGATGGTTCATTATACGGGTAGGTAGCATTTGCAATTATCTTTATTAACATTAGGCCTACCAACTCATCAAAATGCATTAAAATGATTAATCGGAATGGATTAAAGGAAATTTTTTGTTTGTTTTATGCCGGTAGCAGTGATATGCACTGAAGCTGAAATTTGTCATTAGCGTTTACATTAGCTAATTAAAAATAAAAAAATATGTTAAGCTACGTTTATCTTACTATCGTAATAAACACGATGTGCAGTATTAACATGATGAGTTTGTCAATCGATTGAATACAGATAACAGATTACCTGCAAACAAAATATTTCGAAGAGATATATATGGATTTTGAAATAGGTATCATTTTAGCGTTTGCCCCTGAGTTCCAATTACTTTCAGATCTCTCATTTACATTGAGGTCCCTTCGGAATTGTGGGTGTCATGATACTCATCATCTTCAATTTGCTACAAAACGATACATTTCTTTAGCGCCTTTTTTTTTCAACCCAAATTATACAAAAGTAGGATTTTCATTATCCAATAGAATGACGTTGTAGTCGGTACTGATATTTGGGGTCAGTGGGTTCTGGAAGAAAAATACCTGAAGAGAAAACAAACTTAAAACAATTACATGACTCATATGGCACGTATGCCAACATATCGTTTAGATGGAAATCATATTTTAGGGTAGCCTTGATTGTGTTTTTATACGTAACGGAAGGGAATTTGCTGCAAACGAAATAAAGGCAGCACTCGTGAGCAAGGCATTTTTGTACATTGTCTCACCCTACCCAGGTATAAATGGATACCTCCTGATATGATACGGAAGGCATTGTGTCTTGACTGGGCTTGCAGAAATTTAATGAAATCCATTAAATCCAATAATCGGAGTATTAAAAAGAGTTATTCCTGAACCTAATAAATCCCTGTCAATTATTTTTTTAAACTTAAAAGTTGTTACTTAATGGATCTTAATAGTGCTTATATGGTAATCATTAAGCTCTATTTATAGGCAATAAATATGGCATTAATTTCCTAATCATTTTTTTTTTACCCAGACAAAATTGGCAATTAAAATATGTTTTGCACAATCCAATTTAAATAACAAACAAAGGACAGAAAGTCTATTAAAGTATTAAATGTTTGATAGCAAAACAACCAGCAAGGGTAAAAAGGAATTTGGCAAGTAACATTCCTGGCAAGTAATAAAAAAGTCTGCATGAATATCTTAAACAACCTTGGTCTCTAAACACGATGCCACCATGTCTGTCCCTGACGATATACAATGCATATCATACATATTTAATTCAAACAGTAATAAAGAAATGTGCAGTTGAAATTGTTTACATGAAACATTTAAGCTAGGCATTCAGTGCTTGATAATTAAAACGCATTTCCATTATTTGTTCTCCTCAATTCAGTATATCCATGCAACAATAGGACACATGTAAATTTCTCTGTTTTTTGTATTCACTTATTTCATTTGAAATTTTGTAAACACTGTATTTCAATGTTACTGGCTGAAAAAAGGTCATCATGATAATGAATAATACAATTATGTAGTCAGCTTAGGAATAAATTTGTTCCATTGTGGATACTCGGTGCTGCCGTTCAAGTTTAAGTTGGTTGTAAATTCAGCTTTTTTCCCCATTCGAATGACATATATGTTGATTTTCCTTCATATTATACTAAACACAACACAAAAAGAAAGTTCCCCCTATTTCAGATATCAATAATTTTTGAACCAGGAAGAGTTGAAAAAATCTATGTCCATAAAGGGAATTTAATTAACTACAATTGGAACGAATTTTAGGAAAAACCATCAAGCCATGCTTCAGTGAGCAATGGTTGAATGCAAAAATGTTCGCAAGCCTAAAATGGCAACCTTGATTCAATAATAACGGACCCACTTTCAGATTTTAAACATTGTACACGTCAGAATGTATGCAAAACGTCCTTCCCAATATACGGAAGAGAAATTTGCGTCAAATTTCACGGTTGAGTGAGCATGCAGCAAAAATTGCCCAAACTGCCATTTTTACTTCTTTGCCATTGTATATTCGATCAAATATGATGGAATTCCTGTTGTGGAAGTGTATGCAACCAATATCCATTCATTCACGGTTGAATGAACCCATCAAACAACCAAAAAATAGGCCATTTTAGAATTACGAGGAGCCATTGTAGTAGTTTTATGCTCTAGAAAGCATCTCAATAACATTTTTTGGCTTGTATTTATATTCTTTGGGCACGTGTCAATAATCCTATGACATTTACTTACGAATTCATGCTTCAGTGAACACGTGAGACTGGAAAAACCCTTTTTTTCACGAACGGACTAAAATTCAAATTCTTACTTTGATTAAATGTAACAATTCATTTCGGGGAGTACCTTTGATTTTATTTTCATAAAAATCCCGATGTTTCACGCCTCAGTGGGCCCAAGATACAAGAAAATCACGAAAATTTGAATAAAGTATGGGGCTTCGTCATGGTTCAGTGAGTTTTCAAATACGTAATTTGAATTAAGATCATGTTAGTTAGAGACCAGTTGAAGCTATGTGCAAAGTTTCATAAAATAATTCACAGTCAAATGGACAAAAGCTGACAATTAAAATATGCCAAATTTCACTTTTGTTAAACTTTTGTTAAACCTCTGTACATAAAGTCAATGGAGAAGGAAATCAATACCTGACAAATGTGAAATTCGGCCAATTTCATTGATGATTATTGTTAATTCTACTGTGAGTTATGTCAAGAAACTTTGCACACAGCTTCAAATGATCACTAGCTAACATGATCCTCATTCAAATTACGTATTCGAAATGTCACTGAACCATGACGAAGCCCCATACTTTATTCAAATTTTCGTGATTTTCTTGTATCTTGGGCCCACTGAGGCGTGAAACATCGGGATTTTTATGAAAATAAAATCAAAGGTACTCCCCGAAATGAATTGTTACATTCAATCAAAGTAAGAATTTGAATTTTAGTCCGTTCGTGAAAAAAGGGGCTTTCCCAGTCTCACTTGCTCACTGAAGCATGAATTCGTAAGTAAATGCCATAGGATCATTGACACGTGCCCAAAGAATATAAATACAAGCCAAAAAATGTTATTGAGATGCTTTCTAGAGCATAAAACTACTACAATGACTCCTTGTAATTCTAAAATGGCCTATATTTTTGTTGTTTGATGGGTTCATTCAACCGTGAATTGAATGGATATTGGTTGCATACACTTCCAAAACAGGAATTCCATCATATTTGATCGATTATACCATGGCAAAGAAGTGAAAAAAATAATAAAAAATCGCAGTTTGGGAAATTTTTGCTGCTTGCTCACTCAACCGTGAAATTTGACGCAAATTTCTTTTCCGTATACAGTGTGTTCCTAAAAAAGGTAATCGAAGTTCAAAGGTCAGTCATTTCAAAAGTATATGATTTATTTTTGTGCTTTGTTTACTAAACTACTAAGTAACTCATCAGCTTTAATTTGAGAAATTGGTTACGTCTAAACTGTAATGGGTCACAGAGTGAGGGTCCTTTGAAGGTAATAGGTACAAAACCCATTTTTTCCAAGTTTTTCGTTTTTAGGGTATGAAACCAACTTTTTATAAATTAGGGTATGAAACCAACTTTTTATAAATTGCTGGTTTCATAGTTTTGGGGGTTTGTCACACAAAGTTTCCATGAAATGCAATCTCATTTGTCAAAAGAACCTATCTCAATGACAATGTGTTCGCAATTAGGAGTCTCTTAAATCGTGGAGACGTCGTGGTGACGTCCCCTGAGACTTCAGGGCGTCGAGGGAAAATGGAACAAAAGTCAAACATGTTCAATCTTTTAGTAGACCTTTTTTAACGCCAGCAAGTCAAAATTATTAAACCGTTCGATTTATTTTAATCTTTAGCAAGTTCCGACAACGTCTCTGCGACGTAGTGGATACAAAAGGGACGTCGCGGCAACCCCGCAAAGACGTCACAGAGACTTGCTCACGTATTAAAGAAGTCTACTAAAAGATTGGACATGTTTGACATTTGTTTGATTTTTCTCGCGACTTCCTGCAGAATCAGGAGACGTCGCGGCGATCCGTCTCCGAGACTCCAGAGACTCATGCATAATCGAGAACCCATGTCATTGCCAGCGAGATAGGTCCTTTGACAAATGAGATTGCATTTCACTGAAATTTTGTGTGACAAAACCCCCAAAACTATGAAAACAAATTTTTATAAAAAGTTGGTTTCATACCCTAAAAACGAAAAACTTGGAAAAAAAATAGGTTTTGTATCTATCACTTCAAAGGACCCTAACTCTGCGACCCATTAAAGTTTGGACGTAAGCAATATCTCAAATCAAAGCTAATGAATTACTTAGTATTTTAGTAAACAAATGACAAAAATAAACCATATATTTTTTAAATGACTGACCTTTGAACTTCGATTACCTTTTTTTAGGAACACACTGTATTGGGAAGCACGTTTTGCATACATTCTGACGTGTAAAATGTTTAGAATCTGAAAATGAATCCGTTATCATTGAACCAAAGTTGCCATTTTTTTTAAATGACATGTTTGCATTCAGCCATTGCTCACTGAAGCATGACTTGATGATTTTTCCTAAAATTCGCTGCCATTGTGGCTAATTAAAGTCCCTACATGGACATATAATTAGATCTTTTAAATTCCTCCTGGTTAAAAAAAATATTGATATTTGAAATAGGAGGAACTTTCTTTTTTGTGTTGTGTTTATAAGACGACCATATGTCTTTTCACTGACGGTATTGCAATGATTCGAACCTCGTACTTCGTGACCCACAGACACATTAGCCATATATCTCAACCTAACACAAAAATTTGTGACAAATTAGTATTTTGATCTCGGTTCAAAGAGGCTTTTTCAATGCAAAGTTAATTTTACTTAAAGAAAAAAGATGAGTTTTTTTTCCAATTAACCGATTCAACACACGACGTCTTATGCACTACCCGTCGTTATTAATTTCCCATCGGCACTTCCTTACCTGTTTCAACCTTTTCTTTTGTGCAAGATTGACCCTTACTTTACCCTCGGGATCGACCTTGGGGTCACGGAAGACTTTGAATAAAACGGAAATGAAAAGAAACTTGAGTGATGTCCGGTGGATTGCATTTTTATTTTAATTTCGAGAAGGAGTATAGGTATAATTTTACCAAAGTACATACAAGCCTACAAGTGCTCAGCGCCTTCCTGACTGCATGCATGTATCCACTTGAAGAATATCGACTTTGATATTGGGTATCACGTGCATATTTCAGGATGTGGGACGTTGCCCACTCTTTTTTGGTTGAGTGCCCGTTTTTATAGATGTTTTTGACGTATCATAGTTTTCGAAAGGTATTTGGAAGGTTCAATGAAATATCAGAGCCCGTTTTAATAGATGTTTTTGTATCATAGTTTTCGAAAGGTATTTTGAAGGTTCAATAAAATATCATCCTGGAGTTAAATCTTCAGTTTTAGTAGATTTACTACCTAGTAAGTAGTGTAAGCAAAAATACTTGATGCGATTTGCTAATTCCGAATCACGTGACAAATATTTAAATGCTATAGGGTCATCAAACGCTTATTGTAGGGTAAAGCCCATATAAAGTGAAAAGTGCATATTCTATCGTTTCCAAATACTCTAACGCGCAATAACAGTATAATGGTAAGTGCCAAAGAAAATTTACCAGACTAACATAGGCCCTAAATATATATATATATATATATATATATATATATATATATATATAATATATATATGGCTGAACTTCGTAAACGAAGATTAAGGAAGATTCTATGTAATACAGGATCTTTTGTGACTAAATAGGCCAATCCTGGAGAGACAAGCTTTTTTACAGTTTGTGCACACATGTAGTTGCACATTCTCAGGGGGAGCTGCAACTTGGGCGGTGGCAGCAGCCTTCCTTATCCTTCGCTTTTCTTCCAGGTCTGCTAGACGCTTTGTTTCAAATGAGGTAGATGCCTTTTTGATGCAGCCCTAGATCTATGGACATGTTTACTACAATAAGTGATGAATGTTCCATCGGGAAATATTACCAAACTATATATTTCAATTCAATTCAAAACTTTATTCAAGACTCAACTGCACCAAGCAGAGGTTCATATCAAGTTTACAAAACACATGTAACAAACATCCAATACAAACAGAAAAACTAAAATACTACTAGAAAGGAGAGGGAAAAAAGGTAAATAACAACGGAAAGGTACATACGATTAATATTATCATGCACGAGTTCTCTTCGTTGGTTCCTGTCATTTCTCATAAGCCTCTGAAGCCAAAATTTCCACATGTCTGATAAATACTTTACGCTACTATGCATTGGATATAAACTCCAAATACTAAATTATCCCTCTTGCAAGTTTATTTCACCGCGGCCTGCAGCATTGGTAAACACTCGGGATGATTTAGTCAATGTCGTTATTTATTATCTAATATATCGTATCCTAGAGTATCCAAAGTTTTTATAATATGATGTATATATAATAGAGAGAGAGAGAGAGAATGGTAGTAACGTAGATTGACCCAGTGACCCCCAGAGCTGTCGTCCCTTTTTAATTTCAGGTTGCAAAATTTGCCTCCGCCGGGAATCGAACCCGGTTCATTGTATTAGAACTGCAATGCCTTAACCACTAGACCACAGAGGCGGGCTGGCAGCTAGGCGTGACCGAGCTCAATTGACCGACAGACAATTCCTACAACCTTCATGAAATTCTTTTTATTTGGTGCAGATGAGTTAATGGCCAATCAGAATGAGAATTTCATGAAGGTCGTCTGTCGGTCAATTAAGCTCGGTCACGCCTAGCTGCCAGCCCGCATCTGTGGTCTAGTGGTTAAGGCATTGCAGTTCTAATGCAATGACCCGGGTTCGATTCCCGGCAGAGCCAATTTTTGTAACCTAAAATTAAAAATGTCCGACATGTCTGGGGTCTTTTGGTCAAGCTACGTCACTGTAATTCTCTATAAACTAATTTCTTTAGCTCTAGATCTACTATTAAAAAAAGAAAAGAAAGAAAGTTGCCAAGGTTGTTTGTGTCTGTCCATCATATATCTTTTAATCATATCAATTGTGTCTTCGCTCTCGCTACTGCGTATCGGGGATCTTTAGGAGATTGTTGTGTTGCCATCCATCCCAAGGGAAAAGCCTTGAAAACAACATTAAGAACAAACTTCCTTGCTTACCAGACTATAGGAGTAATAAATCATAGATTAAAATAGTGTGGATACATCCAAAGTCATATTCCCTTGAGGTAGGTTGGGAAGGAATATCTAATATACCGTTTGAAACGCAGTATTATGTTTCGTTCTATTAATGCACAATTTGTATAGCTCTAGGGCTTTATTGCAAGAAGAAAAATCCCTAAAATCGTATAAATAATATGTTACATACTTGATGTATATCATTGTCCTCCCACGTCAGATCTTTTGAGAAGAATATCTTTAATTTATAGCAAAATCACAATGTGTCGCATGATTGTATAATCCTTGAATGGATAAGAAAAAAAAAATGATCAAAACTAACAAAAACAGAACCATATCTTCATATTAACCAATGATAAAGCCGAACACTTTGAACCATGCTATAACTATATGAATATAAATTATGTATGAAAATGCATGTCTAAATTACAGTCTGTGCTGCATAAAACTAAATCTCAAACAATTTGTGTTTACTTGCATGTGAAGTTAAAATAAGCATGAATTGAATTGAATTGAATTTAATATATTTATTGATTACATCTAAATTCTTTTAAAGCAACAAACAAAAATGTATACAGGATTTAAAAAAAAAAAAAAAAAAAAAAAAAAAAAAAAAAAAAAAAAAAAAAAAAAAAAAAAAAAAAAAAAAAAAAAAAAAATATATATATATTCTACAATCCAGGCAGGCGTACCTGTCGTAAATAGAAATTAAAGTGCTATTAAAAAGAACACGACCAATTCAACCAGCGAGAATGAACTAAAAAAGAGAGCGTCATAGTTTTGTGGTAAATTACTTTTGTTAGATTTTCCTCTATGGTAATTATGTATCAAAAGTTTCATTACCTTAGGCCTATATTGCGACAGATTTATCATTTGGAAAAAAGTCTCGAGTCATTCCAACGTTATGGCGGAACGTCTGTCATGAGGAGGCGCCAAAAATACTGACAGCCAATTTCCGCTGAAACACAGGCCCATACCTCAGCCACGCCAGTTACACCGACAACAGATCAATAAAAATAAATCATATTACATTGAAAGGTAAAAACATTTTCAGTAGGTCAGAGTCGGTTTTGTATTGTGATTGAAATATTGGTTAACTACGTGTAAAATATACTCTGGACATGCCTGTACCTGAAAATATGCTCGTTTGCCGTAATAGGAAAATGAAATAGAATCAGTCGGCGGCTATAGAGACGCAAAATCAATATCATAAAACCGGATCATTTTATTTTTAAGGTGTTGATTCGAAAACCAAATCTAGAAGTTGTGGTTATAAAATGTAAAGCATGAGGAATTGATTTGTCTTATCAACAGTAAGTATTCATGTGTTATCACACGAAATAGGTAATGTGGTCTCAATGATGTTATTATAGGTGTTAGAAGTAGACTTTAGTGTCGACTTAATAATGGTTTTGTGGTTTCTAGCACTCCTGTGGTCTATGAAGATGCGTTAATGTAACACTTCAGAATCTATAACGCACATATTTTCCTTTTATAATTTTTCCTCAATATGACATTGCATTCTGGTAAAGAAATCTGTCATGGATTAGTTCATCTTATACACATCTGATGACAATCATGATCATATCAACATGATTTATTGCCCATGAATGGTGTGTTGGATGCATTCAAGGCATAAACAGATTATTGGTTTTCTTCTAGGGCCCACTCAAGTATGGCGAAGTAATTTTGGCGGTCTCACTTCGAGAAAGCAATCTCACATCTCGTCCTTGGTGGGAATTGAAGCGAATTTATTTATTTATTCATTTTCTTCTTTTTTGGGGGTCGATTATCTCTTTGTGCTGTTTGAAAATCTGGTAATATTTAGACATGCTACATTTGACCAATTTCAATATCGTCCGGAAAATATCCCAACAAATTATTCAGATTTTTTTTTAAACAATGAAAAAAAGAATGATGAAAGTAATGCTTTAGTTAAGCTGGAGTCCTTCCAGTCCAGACTTTTTTTAACTCTTTGCATGCCACATTAATTTTAAGCATAAAAAAGAAGGCTTTTCTCTTTAATTATTAAAAATAGTAAAACAATATTTACTTAGTATGAACTAAAAGAAATTATGCTGCAGACCCGGTCTTAGCATTATCAGTGATTTTCAGATCTTTTAGTCCAGCCATTACAGCTAGAGAAAATTAATAATTACGATCGTATAGCTAATAAGTACAATTGTGACTATAGTCGAACTTGGCAGGTAAAGAGTTAATGGAAAGACATTATTAAAATAGTTCAGTAGAAACAATGCAATCTTATATATATCTCACTTTTAAGTTAATGGTTGTGAACATGTAAGTGATTTTTAGTTTATCCATATGTTCATTTTAAACGTATTTTGTACAGACTGCAAGGTGGTCCCTTCGGTATATGATTTCTATTTTAAGTCGTGGACAAAAATCGTATCAAAACTACATTTCATTACCTTTTGTTCCCTCAGAACTCCATTCACTGACAGGAAACTGAGTTGAAATTATCTCGCACCTGAGCCAAGTTAATTGTTTTCAAAGTGTTAGATACATGCATTCCAGCAGGCCTTGCACACACGTCCTGGCTATAACGTCACGCACATTACAAGATCCATCACAGGGGCCGAAGTGAGATCCCTAAATCGGGGGTAATGAAATATGCATGAGGACCAGAAGTGTGGGCCCGGTCGGTGCTTTAATCGTGTGTCTATTTGCACACCTTTGCTTCAGGTTTAATTACTCACAGGCTCGTTAATCACAGGAACTCAGCCGTAACATGTATATATTGCCCAAGTTAGTCCTGTTACGAATTCATTTTAAAGAGTTAACCTAAAGATATAATATTTATAGTAATGAAACAAAATGAATACATAGCCAAATTAAAAAATAAAAATAAAATAAAAATAAAAAAATACATTAATGTGCGCTTTTAAGAGTGAACGGGAAAATTTGAAACCGGAACGTGTGCGTCAATCACCTGCGTAAGGTAAAGCCCTTACCTTTGTAATTCAAATTAATAAATGTTCACTTGTATCTTTGAGTCAAGCTCGTGTTTTGAGTCAATACTGGTGTACAATATTTAAAAGAACAAGATGTAGTCTTGATTATTACTTCCCTTTTACCTCAAGCTCTCTTTCCCTTTCTCGCTAAACCTCCAAATCTCTATATGATTGTATATGTATATAGATATATAACATTTTATACATCTCCTTCCATGTCTCTCTGTTAATAATCTGTGGCGGCATCCAACGAACTGAAGCATTCCAATTAATTTAGACACAGCCATGTTAGAAGCGTGCGTTGCATGCAAGATTTTCGCGAAAGGAAATCCTGACAAACTCACCGGCTGGACTTCAAGTTCAGTTTCCAACGAAATTCCTAAATAGTCGTTACACGACTTCATCTTGATATGCCAATGCAAGCTCCGGATCCAAATGTTTTTAGTTTGATCCGATATTAACGAGGAATAACACGCAAAATTAATGCGAGCCGGGAACTACACCTTTAGTTTTACGGGAAAATATCACACCCACTTGCGGAGTAATTTACACTAACAATATAATATATATCTGTGAAGATGCTTTCCCGGAATAAGTGGCGTAGGTGTCAGTCTGGTTATTCTCTCTTTCGTCAAGAACATAACGAATGCATGCCAATCATTATTATTATTCATATGATAAGTATACCCTGTGGCATGACTTGATAGGGCATGATAGTCGACAACCCTTCGTTCAAAGTGAAGGACAAGGCTCATGCCATAATGACATAAGAGCTCTCAGGTTAATTGACCAACAATATACTGACCGGAAGACGAAACAGATGAAGGACTCCTAAATCTGTGGGTGTATAAAGTTCATCAATATCCAATATGTTTCAGCCACATTGTACAGTTCGGCTTTTGCTGGAGGTGTTCTACACAACTTAGACAGAGTGACATCAAGTGTAAAAGGTCGGTGTTGATTGTTGGCATCCCAATCATTACAAACGGGACAAATTAATAGTAATGCCAGTTATTTTATTTTGTAAAAGGCAAATCATTCACCGTTGACACCGATAACAAACTACATGTGATATTTGTTAGTTTAGAATTCCACGGGCAGTTTCTTTGGCGAAACTGTGGTGTTATAATGAATTTTATAGAAAGAATATAATACAATAATTATTATTTTATAATACAAATGCAAGTTTATCTCTCCGGTTTAATTAAATATGGTTAACACAGACGAAGCAGTGTTTACAGAGCACACAATACATTTTTTTTTTTAGTTTTAATATTTTGCTAATTAATTATCAGAGCTTTACCTTACTGCTTTATTCCTTAAAGGCCCCTTTCAATGTGACATACGGGACATTACAAAAACTATCATCGAGTGTGATAGGCCGAAATATCAGTTTTCATTTTCAGCGGTGTCAGTTGCTAGTAATCGGTTGGGGTGATAGGTATCGTGCAACATTTTGTTTCATCATGATTACTGCAATGAGAAAGGCTGTACCCCACTTGCGAATTACCGTGTCTCTGGAGCTTTTGCTCTATGTTTCGACCATATTTACTTGAAAAGAAAGGTGCCAATGCCGCTAATTGGAATCGAGGATATTTTAAGACTGAAGTTTGGGGCGCCAAAATACTACCGATATGACGCGAGCAGTAAGGTAAACTATTTAAGGCTATTTGGGTATGTTATTTTGTTTTCAACCACTGACGCATCTCGCAGGACATTGGCACGAACATCAATACAAAACAATTTTTTTTTTAACGTATCTATATTTTATACATTTTTAAAAATCTTATCTTTAGCGGCTTCAATACAAGACTATTTCAGAATCAGATGGAGCAAAATGAATCCTATGACACGAAGCAAATATCAAAAAGTAGATTACAACTTTTCGCATACAACTTTTTACAAATGCAAGCTGTTTTGTGAACGAAAGCACGTCAATTTACTCGAGTCTTGAGTGAGATGTGGTTTTTGTTCATCGGCAAATTTCATTAAATTCAAAATGTTTTAAAATATCAAATTGATTATATTGTGTTATATTTTGCATCACTTTGTGTCACTGTCGTGTATTCAAAGATGAATTTGAGTAGTGGAAACAATGACAACTTAATGATGAAATAGCAAATGGTATATTGTATAATGAGAACTGGCAAACGAATTGGATTGTTTACAAAATATCTACAAAATTTGAAGAAAATGTATGAAGATAAGCGTTTTCTGTGAATAGACCCCAAGCAACTTTTTGTTAACCAATTTACCCTAAACAACTCCATTACGAGAGCGATCCAGGATTGGCGCAAAATTGTCTTATCGTCTACAGTTTGTGAAGATAGGTCTGTAAAAGAACAGCTTGTTCGAATTATTTCTTTTAAGTTGTACCTAAATTATGGATTTATTCGAGAGAACTAATATGTCAAGAATATGCAAATTGATTAAGATATTAATTAAACATTGTACATTTTCAATATTCGAAACAAATGAAAAACAAAGTAAAAACACACTGAATGTATTTGATGAGTGGAATGTCATACAAAACTAAGTGGAAAAACAAAACAAATACCATTAAAATACCATCAAACCCGCAAAAAAAAAGACCACACAAACAAACAAACAAACAAAAAGTCAGTGAGAATAATAGGAGTACCGTGCAATAGATGAGGGAGAAATGAAATGTTGAGGTATGAAATATATACCACGGGGGTGTCCTTGAACTTGGGATATCCGCTCTAGTGAGGGGCAAGGTAAAGGGACGCCCTCTTAGACTACCTTAAGCTCCTCCATAAACCCGAGTATCATGAGTAATGTAAGTGTCAAGACCCTTGAAGCCATCTGAGGAGCAACCTCACATTTGCAAAGAATACATTATAAGATCATGGGATCCTTTAACTCCTTTAGAAAACGCATGAGCAATCGACCTTTCCCAAGTACATATCGTTCACACATTACATGCATTGTGGTGGATTCCTACACTCCTTTCAAGAACATGAAGAAGATGTGAGTTTAAGGTCAGTGTCAAAGGGCTTCCCCGAGATCATTTGAAGTAGTGAGGGTTGGTGTCCGACTAGACTGTCAACATAGCCGGTCCTTTTTCGACGAAGCAAACAAAATGGAGGGTCGTGCATCTTGAGATGCGGATTTTGCCGTATTTATTGTGACTTTGTCCTCAATTGGATGTCAATTCAAATGATTTGATTTGAATAGGAAATTCAATTTAGTTGAACATCATTTTTAAGTATTAAGCAATATTGTATGTGCACTGAATGTGAATATTTAGCTCCTTTCTCTTTCTCTCTTTCTCTTTTCAAGTGAAACAACTTTCACTGGATGATGGTTACGTGGACAGCGGGAATGGCAGGTGCAATAATCCGTAACGATCCACTTTCATGAGATAAATGTATCATTTCGCAAGAGAACCTCAGATGGGCCTAAGGTTAATACAATTTTTTAGTCATAATGGCATTTCATGAAAGAACATTGTCAGATAAAAATCGGATCCCCTTACGTTTACGGTCTTCGAGTCGGAGATTTGCATGAGATATATGCCCCAGTTCTTTTTAGTAAGAAACACAGAGATATGCTTGAGGATATATCATATTTATTCGAAACGGTAATGTTCATACGGAACATGCATCTTCAGACGAAAATTGCCTGGAGTTGCGTTTATAATGTTGCTTCCACAGTAGGAAAGATCTTCCAAAAGAGAAAGATATGTTTCTTGTAGAAAAATTAAAAAGTCCACGTCTAGAGATACAATAATGTATTCTGAGCTGACTCTAAACCAAATAGCAGTGTCTGTATGATATAATCTTATTTCTGAAATGGGACTCCTTGAAACACTGAAGAGCTGTCCAAGGGTCGGATTTCCTGCACACTGAAACCAATCAACAAAACGATAGCTGTAAATACTGACCCAATACCCCAAACAAGCATCTTGACAAGGGTAGACCTCAATAACTCATGATTCAGTCTCCTTCACAAACTTGTTTGCAGCAAAGGCTCGCTGCTGCACGTGACCATTGTACCCTAGAACCTTTCCTGAATGGAACTGCCTCCCAACACACATCAGAAGTGCCTTCAGAAAGAATTAACAAATCTTAAAATATGTGTGAAACC
Source organism: Paracentrotus lividus (assembly GCA_940671915.1). NCBI lineage: Eukaryota > Metazoa > Echinodermata > Echinoidea > Camarodonta > Echinidae > Paracentrotus > Paracentrotus lividus. The sequence goes on along the minus strand of CALNVZ010003426.1, from coordinate 786,042 downwards.
ATTCATAAAACCCACTAAAAAAACAAAACAAAACTAAACTAAACGCATTTCTCAGTTTGACTTTGTGAATGGATGTTACATCCAACCGCCGACGATTGAACCCGCCACCTTCAAATCTCCTGCCAGGTGTCGGAGGAACTCAACCCCGACACCTCTACAATCTCATGAGAAAGTGCAAAGTCACGTCCTCTCATCCGAATCGATTTATTATTTTTTTGTCAATTCTGTTTTAGTTCTTCTTCTTCTTCTTCTTCCAGTATGGTACAGTCCACCGCCGGTGTTTTATAGTACAGTATGCTTGTCAAGTGCTGAGCATACCGTGCAAATAAAAGGGCTCTACAGTTAATTTCTATGTGCGGTTAAAAAAAAAACACTTTGAAGCTCAACGGAGTTTCACGAGCTGCACCATCTTCTCTAATAGCTCGAAGGAGGTGCAATTCTTGTTGGAAGGGGGTAAATAGTTCCACAACCGAATGGCATCTGGATAGAATGTTCGCTGGAAGAGGCGAGTTCTAGCAAATGGAACTTGAAATTTCCGAGGATTTCCCCGAGTTCTTGGACCAGTAGGTGGTATGAAGTGGTAGACTGGGAGATTAACCAGACTATGAATGATGTTGTAAACCATGTGCACTTTCTGCTGGGGTCTCCTCTCTTGCAGACTAGTCCACTGTTGCGTCAGCATGGTTGTAACGCTACTTGTTCGTTGATAGTCGCCAAAGACGAAACGTGCGTAGTGACGCTGAACCATTTAGACATTCCCGATGTTCTCCTGTGTGCAGACTGCCGATTCAGCATATTTGCCTTCTCTGTGTTGTCGGAGTGTGTCTTCCCATTGTCGTCTTTGAGTGAGGCTACTCCGGTGTTGTCGTTCCTCCCGCTATTGATAAAACTCCAAAACCTTTTAGGGTTGACTGCGGAATCAGGACTGATGATGTGGGTGACATAACCATTAAAGGCTTCCTTGCAGGCTTGTTGAGAAGTTTTCTTGATGTGTTGGTACTTGAGGAAGTCTTCTGAACGTCCACTTGATCTTGAGCGATTAAACATCCTCTTCTTCCTTCTAGACAAACACAAACGTTTTGCAGCCCTTGTCACCTAGTGCTGCCCAAAGCGGCTGGATGTCATCTTAGCCGGAACATGGTCAGTAGCTTAGTCTTGAAACAGTTCCACATCTCAGACACAGAGCTCTGCTCGCTGTAATTGTCGAGAAACTGCTATTGAAATATTTTGCAGTCCTCTCTCATCTCAACCAGCTTGGCTCTCTTTCATAGGTGTACTGTCCTTTTCACTGGCTTGCTCCGTTTCGCCGACACATCTGCATCAACACATACAATGTCGTGGTCGCCAAGGCCTGGTAACAGGGTGCACTTGTTGATCGGTGGTGGCCTGTTGGTTAGAAAGAGATCAAGTACACTATCTCTTCGTGTTGGAAAGGATACCATTTGTTGCATTGTGCAGTTCTGAATCATATCTAGAAACCTGTTGTTGAGGGTTGCTGTGACCTCTCACACTCAAATCACCCCAGTTGATGTCTGGCAAGTTCAAACCACCACCTATCCAAAAGACAGCCTTCCTGTTCTGGGCAAACAGATCTTCAACTGTAGAACACATGTTGTCCATGTACTGGATGTCGCTGTTAAAAGGGCGATAAATTACTCCTACGATGAGCCTGATATTCTTCCCAAATGAAAGTTTGATGAAGACTTGTTCTCCTACATCCCGTACCTGCACAACATCATACACCAGGTCATTACGTACTGCCAGGAGGACTCCACCATACTCATCCTGTCGATCATGTCGAACCACGTTGTAGCTTGAGGGGAATATCTCTGTTGTGAAGATCGAGCTGTTCAACCATGTTTCAGTCCTAATAATAATACTTGGCTCTGTTGATTCAATAAGAACAGTCAATTCATCCTTCTTTTTCCTAATACTCTGAAAATTAACATTGAGTATTTTCATGCTACGTAGTTGTTGTTTCTGTTGTTCCTGCTGCCGTTGTCTCATGTGGTTAAAAGTGGGGAAGATGCTTGCCGCGGTGAGCCAATACTAGCAGATGAAGATGCAGACCTGTCTCTCATATTATTGTCAGCACCTTTGCTACTTGCACTTTCATCGTCATGTTACGAGTCCAAGCTTTTAAAGGTGTTGGATGTTTCTATGTTTATATCATTGAAGAGCATCGTGAACTGCGGCAAACCACAATTAATACAGTGCCACGATACATTTGGTTCGTTCAGAGCTTCATAAACAAGTGTCGACACGCCCATACACTCAGCGTGGTACCAACCATCGCAGTCGTCACGAGCCACACCATATTGCTTCCAAGTCAAAGCTCGTGCACATATCTAATATGGGTATTTTGGAGCCCTTCGTCCACGATTGAGTTCAATATCTGAAGCATTGGCAAGCAGAAGAAGAGTAAGGTTCGTAAGAAATCATTCGATTCATAACCATTTTACTCGACTCGCCTGCTGCTTTCACTTACCTTTGAATATAACATCGTTTGCACAAAAGACATTTGTTTTTACTGGTCCAAGCTATGGAATTCTCTTTCAAATGAGATTATACAATGTAATTCAATCAATCAATCAATCAATCAAATTCAATACAAATTTTCAAAGGAAGGTTTAAAAGTTTTCTTTTAAATACATACTTGGTTACTGTATTTCTATAGCGTGTTATATATTTATTATTTTTCTCTGTATATATTTACCACTGTTTTGAGTATGATCTGTGTAAATAATCAATAATGTTTGTTTTTATTTTTGTGTAGTTAAGTAATAATTCATAATAATATTGTGTAATTTCAAAGGAGCCGTTCACTCTACAAGCTCTTCTTATTAGTAGGTTTCCTTCTCTTTCAATTTCCCATTGTTATAGTATAATTGTAAAATTTAATATGTTGTAAATATGTACATTACAATATCATTGTAAATATGAAAAGATTGAAAGAGGAATAAATAAATAAACGAATAAATAAATAAAAGGTAGAGCAAAGCATGCTTCCTTCCATGCTCAGGTGCAGAATTAGTACATCCCCTAACCCTTCGACTAGATGCGCAGGCTGACCACTGAAGAGACTCCTGAAGCCAATGGCAATGTCCATCGTTACTGCTACTAGTACATGTTCTGTTATTTGCAGAGTTAGAAGTAGGTTGCTTTTCTCTAAGAAAAGGTGCGTGACTGCTATGGATGTTGATTATTGTTGTTATAAGAAACAACCAGAAGATGCACACTGCTGGGCTTGACATAATGATGAATCTTAATACCAAAGTGAGGCTAATATCATGTCTAGATTCACTCACTGTACATACACATCATGTTCAAAATGTCAATTAGTATCAGTATAAACAGTCATAAATTCACAAAAACAATATCAACAGACCCCATCAGTTACTCATTATGATACTCTAAAACCTGCATAAATGATGTCCTCTTATGAAGATGTAGACTAGTTGAGATAGCTATATGTAGTTAGCAAACTCTCAATTCACATGACTCCAATATGCACACCTGGGACCAGTCCAAGATGTCTATTCACTGAAATCCATGTCCAAGTGAATTCCAATCCATAAAAATCTATGCCATCCTAGTACAAAAATTCATAAAACCTTGTCCATTGTTATTCCAATAACGACATAGGGGAATTTTATCTCACAAAATTTCTACAGAAACAAGAAAAGTGATATTTTAACAAGAAGCCCTGGGTCACTGTATGCTCAGCACTGACACATTGCACATTCGTTGTTCGGTATTCTGCACTCAGAACGAATTAACAAATCATAAATATGGGTGAAACCATTCATAAAACCCATTACAAAATCTAAACACATTTCTCAGTTTGACTGGATATTTCAATCAAGTCAAGGAGTTTACACAGTATCTATAGTAAGCAGAATTCAAAATATTTTGTCATCAAGATGTGTCATCCAACCGCCGAAGTTGGGAACCATCTTCTGCAAAACTCCTTCTAGGTGTCGGAGACACTCAACCTCGACACCTCTACAATCCCATGAGAAAGTGCAAAATGCCATCACTTCATTCGAATCGATTCAAATTTTTTGTCAATTCTGTTTTAGTTTCGGTGTTCTAAACTTGAGGTAAATAATGGCCACCCTACTGGCACGTCCCACTTGTCATGCCTGTATGTTTGAACAGACAATTGGGTTCTACTGAGGAGGGGAAGTTTCTCATTATCGTCAGAAATGGTTTGAAGTGGGTTCTTTGCGGCAAATGAGGAAGAGCCCCAATTAGACACTATTCTGAGTCTACTCCGAAGGTCGTTTAGTGACATCCAACGAAGATTGGATGAGTGAAGACAATCATATTGAAGGGTTATGTCAAATTACCAAGTACTTAGTTTCACGGGAAAGGTAGCAAGAAATGTAATCACTTCTCCAATAAGAGTACAAATTACTCCATGAGGGTGCTGAACGGTGTTGTTATATGTACTTGTACTTTTTCATGCGAAAGAATGCTGAGAGGAGACATAAGTACAGTATCATATCGAAACTTATCACGACATGGTGTAATCATTCCAACATAAGGAGAAGAGGGGCAATAAGGTGACACAGGGACTAAAGGGGACATGATGCCTTCTTACGTTTCTCTCCATAGAAGGTTTTTCTCTGTGATAAAGATTGGCCCAAATTATTGTGTTTATGAATAAAAAATAATCCTATTACATTTTGTATTTTGTAGAAATATCTGTCTCTCTCTGGCAACAAACATTCTCCATTATGGAGCATTTGATTCATGTCTTGAGAAATACTACGTGCAAAATTAGATAAATTGATGGAACCCATAATGTGATGAATGCTAATCTACCATTAACGTTAGGCTTCTTCGTAGTTCTTTTTATATTAATGCCATTAATCATATAATTCAATAACGTCATGAAAATTGATGTGCCAATTAATTTGTTTTAGACGTGATATGATTAGAGTGAAACTGATTTATTCATGATCCGGCGTGTTACGACTCTTTATATCACGAAAAGCTGGTGCCAGTTCATTGGCTATTATGTGCACACGTTTCTGATGGAGCCTCTACTATTTTTGCAACAAATGTTTTGTGTGAATAGCACGCGTCTCTGTTATTTAGATAATGCTGCAGTTACACAGATTGAGTTACGTCCGGTTGCATCAATTTTTTTTTATTTTTTTATTTTTGCAGATCCCCAAGGATGCCTTCCCATCATAGTCATCAGTGGAAACAGTGATAATTTCGTTCATCTAATAAAACACAGAAATATATAAGAAATGGTAGAATAGAAGATGAAAGAAGGATAAAACATCAAATACGTAACTAAACGTAAGTGTCTGTGTGACTGTAGCATTAGATGTTACAGATGTGTAATTGACAGTCGCATCAATCTACCTTTCGTAGTTTCTTCAGAAAAGGTTCGTAGAGGAATAACATCTGTCTCCACATTTTGCAAAGGTAGACGATCGCTCAGGTATCAGTCACCTTAAAGGGGGCATCTCACTGAATAGCGAACATTTTTGTAAAGAGTTGGAAACAGTTTCCAAACATTCGCAAACTTTCGCAAAGAAACATTGAATCATAGTGTTGCCGTTTGTAGCTGAGGAATAATTTACATGTAGATTGCTCTCTGTATCTTCTCAATGAGAAACACCAAAATGATTCCTATATTCGGCGCATACTTAAAGCCAACACTTTAGATGTCACCTATTTAAAGACAGGCATGTAGGAATGGTATGAGGCGCATAAGAATACGTTAAGGAATATAAGAATGCTGTGAGTGTTTACGTATTCAGGTAACATTATAAGTTTATATGATAGTTCATGCACTGACAATATTTAATTTTCATTATCCTGATCACTGAGTAATATTTCAATCTGCAGTATTCTACACTGTTAGCATGGTTAGAACGCGGTTTAAAAATGTCGCTGTTTAAAAAAAAATATTGGTTTAAAAGTTAAACATTCTTGTTTAATATTTAAACATTGTTGTTTAAAACCGCAAAAGCCAGGTTTTATAGCCTCAAAAAAGACCTGTTTAGAGATTAGAGTTTAGATATTAAACAGTTTTATTTAAACAGGCCGAGGCAAATGTCACGTGATAGTCATGAGCCAATGGCATCACTCGTTACATATGGAAAGTAAACCGGAGCAACATTTCAATCATGGCAAAGGACTTCGGCCTCACACATTATACTCGTATATGTACAGATGTGTTGGCTCAGTGGATAGAGCGTCTGCCTTATAATCGAAAGGTTGTGAGTTCGATACCCGGCCGCTTTAACCAAAAGTTGGATCGTTTTTATTTTTGGAGAGAAGCGTTAAAAAATACTGTTGGTATTTTTAACAACCGTTAAACAACAGGTTGTTTAAACTTTTACACAACAAGAGTGTTAAATTTTAAACAACTACAGGTTGTTTAATTTCTAAACAACGCTGTGCGATTCACCGGTAAACACGCAGTTGTTTAAGATTTTAAACAACTTGTTTAATTTTTTTCTAACAGTGTATACATCAAATTGAACGGCACTCATTGTAAAGGGATATCAATCCTTAGGGGAAACAGTATTACAATTTCTAAATCTTTTCTATAATGTAAAAAATGATGGATCTTTTTAATGTCTTTAAAATGTGTTCAACGGAGTGGCATTATTGACTATTGTCGGTCAAAGACAGTGAGCCACATCCAACATGCAACCTCTACCGGTTGACATTTAAAGTGCAATTGGAATCCTTACACCGCCAACTGCGTATTTGGTAACGGTTAAATTACCACCGAATCACGTCAAACGTCGCAATTTCTGGTGACAGAAACAGTAAAAAAAAAAAAAAAAAAAAAAAAAAAAAAAAAAAAGGGGGGGGGGGGACATTCAAGTCGCACCAATATACCCCTGGTTAAAAAAGTGGCTGTTGCTTCATTCCCATGGTGATCCATATTATGTGGGAAGCTTTTAGATCACTATCAAGTAAGCAATCCTGGCCATCATATGAAAACAAAAGCTGGCAAAAACATATTTTGTATTCATCCTCGATTAAGATGAAATCGATATAGAATTTCTTGGAAACATGGGAGCTGAAAGACGACGGGAAATTCTGCATCCTAACTCAATACATAATAAAAGTTATAAGTATTTTAATCCATTCCAAGTTAAAGAACTGCTCAAAAACCTATACGTACTATGTGCAACTTATTGATAGGAAAGGTAACCTGCCCAGTTACGTCATTTCAAAAAATAATTGTTTAGGGGGCATAGGAATATTTCTAAAAAAACAAATATGTGATACGTCTTGTCGAAATGAGAGAGAAGTCGCAGATCAAACATCCGAGTAAATCGACAAACTAATAAAAAACTCAAAATTTTGAGGAATTTTTTTTTTTTTTTTGATTTTCTGGTTTTACCATGCTTCATCTTTGCTCTGTTAAAAAAATGAGTGAAAATGATAACGGGAAAGTGGTAAAAAAGCAGTTCTTCGGCGAGTGTTTTTTTCGGTCATAATTTTTTTCCCGGACATACAAGCGCACGTCCACGCTCATTTCCCCTCTCCGTTTAGGAAGTCAAACTTCGCAGACGTTTTTCTCTTGATTTTGATTTCCAAGAGCACAATTCTCCTCGCGTTCAGAGGCTAATATCTCCCCTTCTATTTACTCTTTACAGTCGGGTTATATATCAAATTCAAGGCAATGAATCAGGGATCAATAATATCAAATAAAATGGATTTCAAAAATCGCGACTAGTCTCTCATTTCGACGTGACGCATCACATATAATAAAACGCGTCAAACGTCATGTTAAGTGACACAAGACAGTACACTTAAAACCGTGACGATAACCGATCAGAATATTCTAAAGACGTGAGTTGGTCGCTTCATGTGAACCTTAGATACAAAAGTGATCAATGAAATGGAAAATAATACTTTGTCAATAAGTGGAATGATGTGGGATGGATGAATTTCAAATCTAATTACGGCCAGACTGGAAATCAAATCGTTTTGGTGACGTGCTCCTCATATGAAATAAAAAATAATGAAAAGGATTGTTTTGCTCGTTCGATACTGAAAAGATTCCAGACGACATCAAAATGGAATTCAAGGAAGGACATGGTCAACTGTTAAGGAATATTCCATTTTATCAAAAGTCAAATGTCTGATTTCATGAATGTTCATGAGCAGGGCCAGTGTCTATGTACAAGTAGCTTACGTAGTTAGTTTTACGGCAATTATTGGCAATATCAGGGCCACCTTAAATTAAGATTAAGTAGTAACTTATAGTGATAAAATAGTAATCTATAAATATCTTATTCCAGTGCATATTCTTTTTTTCAGATTGGTACGGGCCTAAATTGACTACAGATAGAACTAACGTTGGGATAGCTTTAAGAATATGTTGGCAAGGGGTGATTTTCTGTGATTGGTAAACAAAATTTTCCCGTAGAACTACAAGTAAAAAAAAAAATGACCAAAATAATTTACCCTTACTAACCTTTAAAAAAAAAATAGTCAGGTGCGTAAGATTTACGTTGAGAACTTCCCGTTTACTGGTCAAAAGAACACATATTTTGATATTCACTTATTGTTCATTCGACGTTTTACATTTGATTAGGGGCCGACATGACTCATTGTTCTTACCCCATCATTGCAAAAGCTAGGCTGAATACATAAATCGGTAATATTCAAAGTTGATCGAAGGAAGCGAGAAATCTGGCATTAGTTTAAGAGTTTTATTTCCCACTTGACATGAGCAAACACGGTTCCTTTTACGAACGAACAAACACTTGAAAGTTTTTAAAAGTACGTACTCGACGTTTAAGTATGACCTGACCCGAATGCTTGATAAAGTAGCATTCAATTCATGACCAGTGCTGTGCTGCAAATGTGAGTATGCGGTGTAATCCGATGTATGTACATCGGTTTGGCACCTTTACTGCTCTGAAAAGAGGAAGATATTTCCGCATTTTCAAATGATTGTTTGTTTGTTTGTTTTTTTTAAACAATATACGAGTTTATCTGCACATGCTATTCACATTTTAAGAGACGTTACAAAATCTCAAGTTATATTCACACAATCCTAACTTATTTTTTTAATTACGACTCAATTTTAAGTGGAATTTCCTTCACTCTTAATCAAAAGTGGCAAATTCACTGGTTTACATTTCGGTTATTATTATTTTTAACGGTATCATCTTTATCAAGCCGCCACCAATCATTGTTCACCTCCCCGATTCGTTTCCTTTGTGAGTATACTTATTAACATTCTTCCATCGAATGCAATGAACCCGGTACCGAACTGCTACAAGTGCGAAATGTGAGACGTTTTCAGAATCAATTGCTAAAACCCGTCATTAAAACAACACAGATGACGATAAAAAAAAGGGAACGTTTCCATTTACTCCAAAACTCTTCGGCTCAGGATTAATTTAACTATTAGAACGCACATGCACATTATTTATATTATCTTATTTTTATAGGGGTGGAGGGGGACACACATATTGTATATAGGTTGTTTGCATCTTGCTTGATCTGTGACATAACAAAACTGATGTGGTATAGTATCTCAATCCGAAATATTATTTTGAGGTCACTTTGAAAATTTGCATGTAAATAAGATATTTCGAACATAAGGGCGACAAAAATGTGTTAGATGATAGTTTCACGCGTGCCTTCGCATTCTTCATATCCACTGTAAAGCTCTCTAAATCTACCTTCATCCGAATCTCTCCCTCTCTTTCTCCCTTTCTATCTTTCTCTCATCTAATCTGATTTCATTATGTGTCTGTTGTTGTTGTTGTGTTTTTTTTTTTTACAGAGGGCTATAAATCCGAGAAATATTCATCATTTCGATTAAAAATCACATTTTGACATAAAAACTCTATTAAAAATTACGATGCGACAGAAACAGTTTGTCTTTTTGTTATTAAAATAACTTAGTAGTCAAGTAAAATGGCCAATGGTCATCCAAAATCGGGTTCAAGTACTCGATCCGGTTGCAATGAGAACATTCTCTTCAATAATACTTGCCACGAGGGATGACTCTAATTCTAAGGAGATGGTACAAGAGATAGAGCTTCGACAATCTTTATTGCCAAACTGTCTCATATACGTGTCGTCTTTCACGCCTTTACTATAATGGCCCGTATTTTAAGGTTCCGTTTCAGTTTAGATGAAAGAAAAAAAAGCAAAAAAAAAAAAAAATCAAATTTTAAAAAGCAAAAAGGTGGGGGAAAAAACCACAAATAAAGAAGAGATCGAGAACATGTTCTGATATAAATATATATGTATAATTTTCTAATGAATTTGTGCGACGAGGGAAAGAACAACAAAGAGAGAGGAGGGCTAAATACAACCTGTAATTACTGTGGATTACTTTTTATGTCTGTGGTATTGAGATGTGGGGCGTGGTAGTGTGTGTGTGTTGTGTGTGTCATCCATACGAGCTCAAGCAATACAGTCGATCCTCCGACTTGTCGTACTTAATCTGTAACAATGGTTTTAATTAAATCGATTAAAAGCTACACTGTATAAAAAAAAATACAGACAAATACTACCACAAAGTGATGTCAGCAGAGTCGCCTACTAAAATGTAATTTAAAATACAGTTTTTGCTGTAAATTTCTCCCTTAAGAATAATGTGAGAAGGAAAAATATCATTAGAGTTTTAAAGCATACGTATTTGGTGTTAAACGGAAACAAAATGTGTTACTCCTGATGTATATTTTTATTTCTCACATAATTATTTTGCAGGAGAAACTTACAACAAAACTGTTTTTTGAATTACATTTTTTTATTGGCGACTCTGCTGACAGCAGATTTCCTGTAAAAAATACATATATTTTACAGTGTACACTTGTAAAAAAATAAACTACAGCAAAGTAATGTCAGCAGAGTCGCCATTACGAAAAAGTAATTTTGTAAATACACGTTTTGCGTTAAATTATCTCTCCTATAATTAATTAATGAAAGAGAAGAAAAAAAAATCCACATTAAATTTCTATAGCTTACATATTTGGTTAAAACGGAAAATGTGTTACTCCTGATGTATATTTTGTATTTCTCACGTAATTATTAGCAGGAGAAATTTACAATAAAACTGTTTTTTAAATTACATTTTTTATGGCGACTCTGCTGACAGCAGATTTGCTGTAAAAATACAAACATTTTTTACAGTGTATACATGGAATTTATGAATAACAAATAAATGTTTTCTTTTGTTTGTTTGTTTGTTTGTTTGTTTTTGCAATTAACTTATGCAATTATTTGTACTGTAAACGTTAATTTTCTTTTTAGAAAACGCAAACGTGAATATAAAATAAGCTTGGTCTCAGTAGGGGGGGGGGGGCACCGACTGAGGCAGGAGGAGGGACTATATTGCCAGTAGATGCATATAGCGTCATGCTAAACTTAAACAAAAATATACACTCTAAAAAGATTTTTGTATTTCTACAACAAATGTGTCAGCAGAGGCGTCATATTGGATGTAATATTACAGTTTTTCTCCACGCAGATATTTACGTATGAGATACAAAATATACATCGGGCCGAGCACATGTGTTCCATTTTATACCATACGGAACAGTAACTGTGACGATTTCTTTGCATTTCTCATAGATTTTGGGAGGAGAAATCAATATCAAAACTGTTTTCTTAAATTAAAGTTTATGCCGACTCTGCCGACACCACATTGCTGTAAAAAAAAAAAAAAAAAAAAAAAAAAAAAAAAAAAAAAAAAAATACAACCGGAGAGATTCTTTACCGTGAAGGGTGGATTTTTGTCTAGTGTAGGCAGGGAGATGGGAGGCTCCCTGATTTAGGGGGAACCGAGGCCCGGACAACTCATATTTAAGTGGGTACTTTTGACGAAAGAATATACCAGTTGTCTTTTCCAGAAAGCTACTACATGATGTGTTTGAAAGTTTTCAATTCTGAGCTGAAATAAGTAAAAAGAAATGCAAATGAAACTTTTGTTTTAGCTTGCAATTTTGAAAAGGGCTTCAACACATTCATTAAAAAAAATTATAATAGTTTGGAAAAATTCGTATATTTTAAAATATCATGATTTTAAAACATGCTAAGTTTTTTTTAATTTTTTTTTTAACTGTATCTGTGTTAAAATTTGAATTTCACCACCAAAGCAGATCTAGTGCTTTCTAATTAGCATTGATATTATTTTCTTTAAAATAAACCTTCCGAATTACCATTTTATAATTTAGGCATTCATCTATGTTAAAAAAATTTAAATATAATCCTAAAACTTTCTTTCCCATCCGTGTCTATTATTTTTTTTTAAAACTATTGTCAAAAGCAAATATTATGCGTATATATAATAAATTTTATATCACTCTTTTTAAATGATATGTTATCATATCTCAAAGTAGGCTCCAAAATTTAAAGATTATATTTTGAGATTTAACAAAACTATACACAAGCCTTAAATTTCTTGCAGTAACGAAACAGAAATGGTTACAATTCTCAGCTTTATCTATTCTAGTAATGTATATTCACAGATTTCATCCACTTTTTATCATCCTAGCCTATAGCTTCAGAACCAATACCGTTTTTTGTTTTGATAATCATGCATCAGAAATAATGACTCACGAGAAGGGATCGTATAACTTATTGCTTTGCAAGAAAAAAAAAGTGCATTTATGTTTTTGATCTTACACTCACTTTAAAATAAGAAGTAAAATTTGACATATCAAAAGAAAACTTGATCGTCATCATTAAAAACAAATAAGAATGTAGAATGCAATGACATTAAGTTCAAACAGTTAAATATGATTAATTTAGATTAGATTGGAAAATAACAAGAATGCATAAAACAAAATGCAGTGACGTTAAGCTTTAAAAATTAAATTCGATTTATCTAACTTAAGCACTTATGAAAAGACTTACGGGAATAGAAAACAAATTTACTACGAAGAACTCGTTAATAACCAACTTCCAGGTCTTGAATGAGTTTAATTACCTTTCTTTGTAAATGCCCATTGGGGAATATTGACTTATAATCGAATATCATTTATTGAAGTTCATGATATCTTTAAAGTACAGTGCACTGGAAGACATCAACTTGCTGCTGATGATGGGGAAGGACAGATGATGAGCGAACTGATGACCAAAGAGAACGTTGGCAATATAGATCACTTGGTATGTGATGAGGATCCCCTTAACGTGATTTCACGTCCCAGTGCGCGAGGTCGGTAATAAAAATTATACCCGGTATATTTATACCAATAACAAATTATTATAAATATCATAATGATAATTCTGGTAAATTTATTACTGACTAAATTTACTCCCAATTTTAACGTGATTTCGTTGTAACGAGGCAATACTCCCGGTCCGAATTTCAAACATGTGCGCTTTGTTTATGTGTGAAAGCGTGTGGGTGTGCGTTGTGTGTGTCTATTTGTTCAGTTTATTAAACATGATTCTGTTATAACTATTGAAATCAATCCCTATGCATTTTTAGAGTTTTGAACTTCAGGTACCTCGTATTTGATTATCCAGTAAAACAAATCGAAAACTGCATTGTTTATTTGTGTTTGTTTTGTGTTTGTTTGTTTTTCCTTAGTGCTGAATATTTTCTTGTTAAAATAGTCTACGTTTTTAATCAAGCAAGAATCCTATCCCTGATAACTTGGGGGTTGTTCCGATAGTTGGTCAGGAGATTTCTCATACCTAATCCCCTTCCTAATGCTTTATTCAAAATATCTCACGACACCAGCTATACTGAAAGAAAATTTCGTATCATTGTACAACAGGTTACAATTCACCAAATGTACAGAGCAATGACCGTTGCAATTGTTCAGAAGCGATGGGACAAAGCATGAACCAGTAGTTATGTTCACACGGGACCATCGGGGTTTTAGTCCTCGAGAACAGTATCCTTAAGAATTTAAACACCGACGGCTTGTTCCCGAGTTACGTTCACACGGGCGTGCTTGTCCTCGAGAACAGTGTCCTCGAGGGACAAGCGAGCGGCTCGATGACCGGAAGTACAAGTGTAGTAGCGCGCGCAATTCATTTCCCCCTACGTCGCTCCAGTGGGGCCCGGAAGTTTAACCTATGCAAGGGGTCACTCTTGTCCTCGAGAACACTAACTCTAAGCTGAAATCCCGTCCACACGGTCAAAACGCGCGATCGGGACCACCCACCGCTTGGAGTTACTTGGAGTTAAGAGTCTTAACCCTAGATCTGTCGAGAACATAAACACCAAGTTGTCCTCGAGAACATAAACACCAAGATCGTTCACACCGGCCTTAACTCTAAGTAAACTCCAAGTTATCCTTAAGGACTAGTTCTTAAGGATAACTGGAGTTAACTTGGAGTTAAGGCCTACCGTGTGAACGCTACTATTATCTCTGTCGTCTTCCGGTCAAGGACATTTCAAATACTACCGATATTTCTAAGGCAAATGATGTTTACTGCAAATCGATGTGTCGACGAAGAGATACATTATTATCGATGATCACACCTAAGTCCCTGACTGCTTTAGAAGGCCTGACCCCTTCAATACATAAATATGGTACTCCATTGTTACTCTTTTGTATGATGATACGTACAGCACTTTCATTTGCCATCATTCAAGAAGAGGAGGTACATTTTATCCATTTCCGAATATCCTGAAGACACACCTCAAGCTTTCTGATTGATCGATATCTATCATGCGGATTCATTGAGATATAAAGCTGTGCCAGTGTCATATGTGATGCGTCACGTCCGAATGAGAGACTAGTCGCGATTTTTGAAATCCATTTTATTTGATATTATTGATCCCTGATTCATTGCCTTGAATTTGATTTATACCCGATTTTAAAGAGTAAATAGAAGTGGAGATATTAGCCTCTGAACGCGAGGAGAATTGTGCTCTTGGAAATCAAAATCAAGAGAAAAAACGTCTGCGAAGTTTGACTTCCGTTGACTCCGCGCCAGAAAAATAAGAACATTTGTCACCGTTGTACTCACCGAAATGCCCTAGCAACCACTTGTTACAAAGGTGTGAAACGATTGACCATGAGGAGGCTGCATTCAGGTATACAGAGAACAATAGTCGTCCGTCACGCATGATCGAGGCAAGCGCAGCAAGCGGAAATAACGGCGATGTTGTCTAAATAACATTCAATCTTCTCAACAACACAAAAAAAAGAAGCTGAATTTGGTTAGTTGTTTTATATCTTCGTCAAATAAATAAAAACGTCATGCTCTTTCTAATTGTTTAAGAAAAAGTCCGCTCTTTTTAAGAAAAGTGTTTACAATCCTGGCACTAAATTAGTTAGAAACAAAACTATTTTAAAACCTTTTTGGGGGGTTTTATTCCGATGTTTGCGTGCGTTCTTGAATGTCAATCGCGTATACTCTTACTCATAATAAAGCGAGTCATTTTGATCTGAACTCTGTGGAAATTTTGAGCATAATAATGGTCTATAGACTAAATTAACTTGTACAGGGGTCTTATGCATTTTGTTTATATTCTTGAATAAGTATATGATAGAGATAAGCCTCCAAAATGTTTAATAAAAATATTTGCGCCTCACGAATGTATTTAGAATTTCTCTGATCACGTTTTAATGAGTGGCTAGGTTAGCTTAAGACAATGAAAATAAAAACGTACATGTAAATGATTTGCTCGATCTCGTCTTTTATTGATCAAACTTTTACCAGTAATAAGAAGATATTAATAATTTTAGAAATGAATTTTCTAAGAGTGAATCGTATTTTGTTTCGTCGTGTTTAGTAAAACGCTACTTTCTTAAACACGTTACTTTGTAAAATAAACTGCAGAAGACTTAACCTAAATACTTGTATCAGAAGTATTATCACGTCACCTCTTTTGTATGCTCTATGTTTCCCTGATGGAACCAAATTTGTTTATAGGGAGTTTTAATTTCCCATCAAGGACAACAGATATCGCGGCCCCTAAAATAAAATGCTGAAATTAACATTCATTTGGATCCAGATAGCTAAGTCAAGCAATAAGTAGCTTTTCCCCACAAAACCCTCCCCCCCCCTCTCCCCACCCGATGTAGATTTGACATTCGTTTGCGTGCTCCGCTATCCAGGATGAAACAGCTTTATTCACAGCAGGTTGTGGCATCGCACGCAAAATTTCTGAGTGCAGCTAAAGAGAGTTTAGTTCGCTATTCGCTCACAAAAACGAAACAAAAAGCCAGTTGAAATCACACATCACATGACCGTGAACGTCCAATAAACAAAGCCATGCGTTGCTAAGGGCGGAGCTAAACGGAGAGGGGAAATGAGCGTGGACGTTCGCTTGTATGTCCGGAAAAAAAATTATGACCGAAAAAAAACACTCGCCGAAAAACTGCTTTTTTACCACTTTCCGTTATCATTTTCACTCATTTTTTTAACAGAGCAAAGATGAAGCATGGTAGAACCAGAAAATAAAAGAAAAAAATTTCCTCAAAATTTTGAGTTTTTTATTAGTTTGTCGATTTACTCGGATCTTTGATCTGCGACTTCTCTCTCATTTCGACAAGACGTATCACATATTATATAATGATGACCAAATCTGGGACATGCAAGGAGGACACTTCTAAATTTTGTCAATTCTTTAAAGAATACAAATTAGACTTCAATTTAACTACCCCAAAATGTGACCAAAAAGAAAGATAATGAATTTAATCCCCCTAAAAAAAAAAATAAATAAATAAATAAATAAAAAATGAAGGGGAAGGTATACGCTTTGCACTTCTGTTTGATCCCATAGTGGCGACCTTGCATTGCCTTTTGAGGGAAAAAACGAAACTATATTCATATTCAATTTCGAATAAAATTTAAGCCATTTTAATGAAAATGGTGACATGCCCAATGAGTCCTTAGCGAGTGAATGTCCATAAAGCTCAAATAAGATAATGATAACACTGACTTTTGTGGATTAGACAAAATATATCATATTCAATTCCGAATGAAAGCCACCTTAACGTAAAGATATCCTTGCAATGACTGAGGTATAGCACTATGTAAAAATGGTTTAATGTCTCCAACAGTTGGAGAACTTCTGGAACTTCTGGTTGACCTTCTGGAGAGGCTACTGCCTGCCTCTCCGGAAGTTCGAAAGCAATATCCATACAAGTATATGGAAACACTTAAATCTGTTTTCATATCTGAGCTGTGTCATGACAAATAATCATCCTCTTGGCTAAGGCATATTTCTATTTGGATCCTCTGTCTAGGTGTCCATGTATCATGAATAACATAATCCAATATTGTTATTCACCGAATGGTGGACTGAAAGGATGTCAATCCGTGTAACATTAGACGGTAAGTAAGTCGCTTTAAGCTAAATTATCTGATTATATCAGTGTATTTCTATACATCTCTTCTGCGTCATTTTTTTTTTAAACGGCTGTATATATCTACCAAATCTATTTAGGAAAATATGCTTTAGGTAAATCAGTGTGGATTTGTGCGAAAAAGGGTGAATTTCAAATGCGTTTAACCGGATGATGGTAAAAACATAAATATTTATATTTAAAAACTTATATTTATAAAAATTCCTGCGCTATTGTGAAGTAAAACTTCAACAAAAATTTCAGATTATTAAATAACTTAAGCTTTTTAGACACGCACTAGCTTTCAATTATAATAGGAATTTACAAGAGATGCTTATAAGGTCACAGTGAAGTGCACGTAATATGCTTCATAATTCAAACTTAATTACCTTGATGTCTTTTTTTACGACCTTCAGGACAATCAAGAATTGATTCCTTCATTAAAAATGAAAAATCATCTGACTCAACCCTGAATAAATACACAAGGTAGACATGACAAAAATTATGAAAAGACAAGATACATTAATTCGAAATGGCATCCTTGTAAATTTCGATGGTAATGCATTATCCAAACAGGTTAAATTATAATCCAGACTAAAGCTAAAAAAAAGCTCTCTTACAAAAGTTGATAATTAGAAATGTGTAAATTTGCAAAGTTCATGCCACTTGAGTTTTTTTTTTTTTTTTTTTTTTTTTTTTTTTTTAAGAGAAGGATTTCATGGTGATTGTTACACTGAAGTGTTGCTCTACATACATTATACAAACTAAGATTGTAGAGGAACGATTCTTTAAAAATAATTGGGAGATAATAATGATAGCAATAATGTTAACATCGATATTCATAGACTTCTTGTCAATCGATCACAAAGCATTTTTCTCATAATCCTGCTTTAGCCAAGGTAAACTAATAAGGTGCTTAAGCCAAACATGAATTCGTTCTACCGGTAAACATTTATCTCAATCGGGTCAAGGGCCGAAAATCTAGATTAAATTAATCGTCCCAGAAAACGAGTGAACTGGTAGGTATTCGAACCATGTACCCTGTCGAGCCTGTGACCGACAGTCCATGAGCATGGCAAGACTACAACACCTCTATGCGTGCTATGTTTTTGACAGAGTAAGAAAGTGAAAAAAAAAAAAAGGCAAATAAAAATTGTAATAATATTCCTTAAAACTTTATTAGCTGATGTACAATGAATTGTGATGTCAGTTGGATCCAAAACGCACAGCAACAAATAATCGTAATTTCCTAAATCTTCACGTTTTTGAAGAACTCAATAAAATTGTTAAGGTGCATTTTTTTTCTGGACATCATTTTTACAGCATATCACAGACACAGATGGCAATTGGGAAATTATCACTCAGATTTCTAAAAGTAAGGTTAACCAATGTCCTCAACCAAAAAAGATCAAAGAGCCAGGGTAGATATCCCTATAGGAATGATAGAAAACCAGGTCAACCCATTAAAGAAGCATCAGGTCAAGAAAAAGTATTTCCAAGGGGTCGGTGATCAAGCATTGCTGAAATCCAATATCAAAGTTTAAAATCCTCTTTTTAAAAATTGAAGATCCATTTTAATTACATGGTCAGGCTGTTGATGACCAGATAATCCCAATGAAATTGAGCAATACCGTCAGTCAAGTTAAGTCCAATGAAAAATGAGAATAACAAGGGCTAATCACGAGCTTATTTTGAAGATCGAGTTTCATTTCCTCAACTCCAATTCACCTTAAATTCTTAAAGACATAATGCGCATCGTAAAGAAAAGTTCACATGTGCAGGTGATGGGTGAGACCTATGTGTATTTATGATTTGGGACAAAACTATATAGATTTTTCATCATCTTTACCCATTCCTTTGATTCCTCATATATATCATCTTTATCTTTCATCCCGTTTTTCACGTGAAAGGTTTATTTGGCATCTCGTTCAAATTATTCAATGTAAAGCAAAATATTAAAAAAAGGTTGACCTCAGACACTGAAAGTAATTTTTTCATCAAATGATAGATTATGTCCTTTCTGTGGAATCTTACGGAACACGCAGATGGATCATGTGACCATGGTGACAGACAACCTTCAAAAAAATATTGTAAATAGTGTTGTATTACCGCCACAAATAACATTTGTTAGCTTTCAAATTCCTTTTGTTAACAATTTAGGAAGAAATACCCTCACATTCTTAATATCTTGTCGTCGTGGTTATGTTCTTTACTTTTTTAGATCCCAATTTTCTCATCATCGACTTATTTATGTTCACCCATGTAATTGTATTTTACAGAGATAGCAAAAAAATGGTGTGACACTCCATCGAAACATTGCGGCAAACAGTTACAAGCCTTCAGCGTCAAATCGATTCTTAACCGAACAATATTATGACAAATCATACCTGGTTATCGTCAAAATAATATTGAATATTAGTTAATGCGTTGACAAGCAGGTTGCAATAGTAAATTGGCAAGCTTTAATTTCTTGTTAAAATAGCAAATGTCTAGATTTTTTCCCCCATATCTTCCACTGGAGGTCTCCTCTCGTCGATGCGACTGGGTCCCATGAGTGATGATATACCCGCATCTATGTGGTTTCCCGGGAGAATAAGAAAGATACAATCAACCTTAGATATCAAGTCACTCGTGCTATTGCAGACAGAGATCGATTCGTGTGCGATGACATAGGGAGGGGGAATCAGATGCATACAGATTACGCAGTTTATATCCGCTTTGTCTAGCAGCAATTGGTCAAATTCTCTGATTGTCTCACATACTTGTGCTAAAAGTATCTGGTCTACTAACAATTTGGCACAATTAAAAGTATTATTTATTCTCACTTGGTCTAATCGCCATCCGTTATAGATAAGCGCCTTGGGCCTGCTGGGAAAAGCGCGTTATAACTATAAGTATAATTAATAATAACCAAATTGTCTAATTGCATTTTGGTATAATTCCCAAATAAATACCATGGTCTATTACCAATTTCTTCCAGGAATAGACCAAGTGTTGATGAACAAAGTGGACATTTGACGAAATAGATATGAAACAAAATGGGAGCTTAAAAATGGTAAATAGGCGAAGTGGCAATTAGCCCAAAAGCTAATTAGTCGAAGACGAAATTGAATTAGACCATGTGTAATGAGACCAAACACACATTAGCCAAAGTGTGTTTAGACCAAGTTGCAATTAAACTATTGTGCTACTAGTATATGTCATCCGAGTACTTCCATAACCTGAGACTGTAACACACCCGAAACCTAAACCCTAACCCGAAGCCAAATCACTGCTCATTAACCTATAACCCAAACCTTACTTGATTCTAACCTTAACCAGAGCCATAAGGTTTCGGAATATAGGGTGCGAGTTGTGCCGGGGTATCATAAAATATCAACTTTCCCCGTATTTTTAAAGAAAATAGCGGTGTGTCCATGGTAATTTTGCTGCCGGGGAGGGAAAACGGACAACAAACTATGAAGAAAAAAAAAAAAGCCGTTTTTCAAACGAGTTGTTTCTATTGCCCAATTTGATGTAGAAACCAAAAATGACAATTTTTTAGCGTACGATGACGTCTGACGTCGCTAAAGTGCAAAAAAAAAAAAAAAAAAAAAAAAATGGCGTATTTTGCCCAATAATCAAACTCTTTATAGGTATAAACCACTTTTATTATGTCCTTATATGGGTTTTGGGTGTCAGGAAACCCAAATCTGACCTCTTCAACATGATTAATCCTAAACTTGACTGTTAGTGTAGTTTTGTATAGTTTCAATTATCAATATCGAGCAAAAATCAACTCATATTAAAATCACTAAATAACACCTATCACACATTCTAGGTACATTGGGTCATGATTAAATTGTCAGATTTGAGTTTCTTGACCAATTAAAACCCATATAGAAACAAAATAAAACTGGTTTATACCTATAAAGTGTGTGATAATTGGGCAAAATACTCTAGTTTTTTTTTTATTTATTTTTTATTTTTTGCCCTTAAGCGACGTCAGACACCATCGTATACACAAAAATAATTGTAATTTTTTTATTCTACATCAAATTTGACCATAGAAACAAATTGTTTGAAATAACTTTTCACAAAAAAAAGTAATTATTTGCCCAACCCTAATATTGGCCGTAAACTCTGTTGTACTGTCCAGTGGTCAGGGTCCAAAATAAGGGGAGGGGTATTACAAAGAGATGCATCGGCAGTCACATTAGATATACAGACTGATGTATATTATGCCTATTTAACATTTGAATCTGCAGTCAGTTAATCAATCAAATTTTAGATTAAAAATAGTCATGTTTAGTGGGATGATAACTTTCCTGACTTATTTGACAACGCAAACCCACCCCTGATAACAATGTTCTCCCCATGGAAGAACAGTGGTGTTTTGTCAATACCGCTGATATGGGCTATCCGCCGTATTCTTATTATAAAATGTACCATGTATAATGTAAATGTATTGTTTTACGGAAATAAAAACAAACAAACAAACAGTGCGTATAAATTGCATCCTTGTATCTGTAGGTAATTCACGATTCCAAATTACACGTACACATGTTACGCATGTATAGGTCTTAAAACAATACCTCCTGATCGCTATAACAGTGACCTTGATCGTGAACAATTACACAAGATACCTGTAAAGGGAGAAATATGAATCTTCTCTACCTTTAATCAGAAGTATTGGAAGTTTGTTTAGATAACGGCCCCTGAAATAGAAACGCATCCCTTTAATTTGCAAGCGCTCTGTACATTGTCGTTGTTTGCTTTTAGGTAGGTAAGGGCATTTCACAATTGCTCTTGCGATCGCTTGCGATCATTTGGTCACAATATATGTTGCACACAATCGCAACAGTTGTAAGCAGTCGCACCACCAATTGTGAAAGGGGCTTAAAGTACGAATGCACGAATGAAAGGTAAGTTAAGCACATAGGCCAACACCTGTAGATCATTTTGTGATGACTGTTGATAAATAGGTTTTTTTGATAAATCTTAAATCATGCTGGAAATTGAATTCCCAATCCTTAGGTATATTTTTGAAGGTACTAAGAACCTTCAACAAAATCATAAACAATAATTGAAATAACTCAATTCATATTTAATTTATGATAATTTATTCGTTCGTAACAAATGAGACCAGAAAAACATGATGTTTTTAAATTTTGAATTTGTTCACATGATACTAGGAATTTTAAAAAGCAGATAAAAACTTGCATAGTCACATCATCTTAACCATGTAATAAACTTTGTAAATACATATTTTAATGTCAATACAGCCTCACGTTTTCTGGCAAGGTAACACATGAGACACGTAACACATGGGACAATTATTCCATTAAATATTTGGTGTAACCAAAGCGTAGCAACATGTTGTGTAAAAAAATCCCGCTGATAAAACAAAAGAACAATAATATATACAACACATTACTGTAAAAAAGTAAATATTTTGTTTCATTACTTCAGGTGGGAGGGCGAGTAATAAAACTTTATTATTTTACATCAGCTCAGTATCTTTTGTGAGACTACTACTAAGACATGAATACTTTAAAAATATAAATATGAAAAGTTATGTGCTAGGTTTGTGATATTTTCACCAGAGGAAGCCAAGATGATATTGAAACAGAAAATATGTAATTTTTGGTTGTATTCCTATAACAAACCTTTAGAAAATAATGGTTGAAAATACTAGCATTTTTAATGCATTTTATCATTTTTTTTTTCATGAATATTAATGAGCCTGGTGATGAAATATGACCTTGAAATGACTTTTTGACCACATTTGCATTAAGTTAATTTCATACACTTTGTGGTGATATATGATACATTATATGTACTTTTAAAACCTTACTGACACACATGACACAAAAATGGTCGGAAAGTTGAAAAATCACCACCTCGGGAACAAATAGCTTGGACTTCCCCAGTATCTCTAAAATATTATCATGTTATCCACAAATTTCTCCCCCTTTGAGGCATAATTTCTCTCTTATATTTTCTTTTACCCTGCAATCCCTCTCTTTCTGAAATCTCCTTCACTCTCTTATCCCCCTCGCTGTCTCTCTCTCTCTCTCTACTTCTATGTCTACCTTTCTCCCTCTGTTTCTCTCTTTCTCGCTCCCTCTGTCTATGTCACGTGCATCTAGTCTATCTGCACCCATCTCGTACACGTGTTGACATTCTTCACTTTTCGTCGAAGATTGTTGATACATTTTCTGGATTGGTTTCTCGGCTTAATCCGCCAATCTTTCTTCGCAGCGGATTTGTTACTGGTATGTTAGAGCTTGGCCGGGTTTTTCCGGACACATTATATGCTTTTGGAAGCATTAAATCTCATGTAGTGAAAGTGTATGAAGAAGATCAATACCGAAGATTAGGGCACATTACTGTTTTATGTCAATATTATACGAGTTAGATTAAAACATAGTTTAAAGAAAATTTTATTAGTATTATCATTTTTATTCATATCTTAAAGACAATCTTTAGAAAATGACAGGTCAGTTGAAACCCAAATGTGTTTCAGTAGCAAAACTAAAATAATGCTTACCGTAAGTTTAAACATAGGTTTGAAAATCGAATAGTATTACACTTATATATACAAACAGGGGCATCGTTTCATGGTAAGATGTTGAAATTAAGTTCCGCGAAAAGAATTGTGAGTTTAAACATAACTACAAAATTACAGGCATATTTATTACGAGGAAGGGGTGGGGTGGGTCCGTAATTTTAAAAAAGTATGGAAAATAAGGATTGAACGAGACGGAATGAGTGAAAGAGCACACACACACAATTAAACACACATTAATGGAGAGACTAAGATGAAAATTATCAGCAAATTTGAGCAAATATTGATAGTGGCACTCGTTGCCTCTCTAATGGGTAGGCAAAAAGATCATTATCATGAAATTGCATCCATTTCCATAGCCATTTATTAATTAGATAGCCGGACAATAATGAAGGGGTGGTTTCACCCTCATCATCGTGTCTGTCTTTTCATATAATCATCCAGGGTAGTGCGTTTAAATATGCATAATTAATAGCCCTTATCATATCGTATAGTGGTCCTTCAGAGGAGGTTAATAGGATTGGCGATGTTTCTTTGTCGTCAGATGTAATAGAAAATATCATTAGTCATTTCTGATGGAAAGGATTCCTCCTTTTGTGCATGATAATTGACTGCATCTCCACACACACAAAAAAAAAATGTACAAGCGGGGAAAAGTTATTAGGTATGATGAAATCTTCTCAAACGTGTACATGGTGTATGTACTATCATATTAAAGCGATTCTTGTTGATAAACCCTATTTTGTATTTGTAAAACAAAAGTTAAACTCCCTTTTGTGTGACAAAGAAATAAATGCTATAACACAAATCCTTTGTACGTTGCATTTATGAGCTCTGGTACTCGTGGCCTGTAATGTGTTCAAAATTTACATAATGTTATAGACAAGCACACGTACAGAATGGATTTTTCATCTTTTTCAGGTTTACGATCAATCTTCATAAAATGTTTTCCGCTCGTACCATTTCTATTGATACAGGCTGTGGTTGACATATTTGTTTATATTTAAATTTTATCTAATTACAAGAATTGATATTCTTCGTATTTCATGAGAAAGAAATATTCCTCAAGCATTTTGCAACGCTAAAATAACAAGCTTTCTTTTCTGGTTAAAATAGGAAATGTCTCGTTTAAAATGTTATGGTAGGCGTATCAGGGTACTCGTATTCTTTCTTTAGAACATTTGAGAATAAAAAAGGTAATCATTAAGAAAATGTAAAAATAGTTCCGTCTGATTGGAAAGATGGGGCTCCAAATCACCTAGTAAATGCGCGACCAAGAGCATGCTGGCAAAATAAGGGTTAATAGCTTAAAAGCACCGTACATGATGTAGGGCAGGTTTCTTGATGACCCTTGGTCAATTAGGTTCAATGGATGTAAAATGGCCCATTATATTAGAATTGGAAATCTTCAGAGATGGGGGATGTCAAATGATAAGTCCAAGTGACGGATTGTTATGTGCACTGCCCCTGGCAATGTTGTCAATATTTGACAAGCATCCATTGTCATTACCTAATTTTTTTTCTTCTTCTAGAAAAGACCCCCTTGGCAAGAAACGCCAGTTCTGTTCAGGGACAGAGTGTTTTCAAATTCAGACGTTTTGGGTAACAAACGGTCCATCGCTTCCTTTGGATCCGGAAACTCATGCATTTTTGGAAATGGATGATACCATATTATGTGAGAAGAGTGATCGAATGTTTACAAAATCATTAGTAATGAGTTGTTCATTTATAATGTGGATGCTTTTTTTGTCACATGACAAATACTAATATTAAATTCCACCTTTAATCAACATTACATGGTGGAATGCAAACTAATGAATGTCATAACATATATAGGCATAATGCTTCACGTTGTAAGTATGAGTTTATAACGGATACTAAATGAAATTCATTATAAAATGTAGATCAATGCATTCGTTTACCACTCAGAGCGCCAGCGTTTTAAGAATGTTTACATTTATCAAGCTGATGCATTTATCTCTCCGTTTGAAACGCATGCTTAATTGCATCCACAATTTTTATTTAGATCATAACCTTCCTATACTCACAGTGAACCTTGCCTGATCTCGTTGATTGAGTAGGAGGCTTTCTAATCAATATCTTCCTAACTACGCTCCTGAGATGTCTATTTAGTAATCATCACTGGACATGCTGGGATGGCCTTGTAATTTATGTGACTATGATGGCATGGCACTATAAGGGACGATCTATGCCCAAAAGTACCATTAAACAAATAATTCATGATATTAAGAAAGAATAATAACTTGTTTCAGTAATAATGGAAGACTGCTTTGTAAGGAAACGTCGTAACCGTCAGCCGAGGAGGAGCCATTTGAAACTCCAACGAGAAGGATGCAAAAATCTAACCTCAATAATTTGTACAGAAATGTGCTATTCGGGGTTTAGTACGAATGTTGATAGATTATTAGATTTGATTCAATTAATCAGGGCACACGCATCAGAAAAAAACAAGACTGATTTTTCAGCAAGTCTGTGTCTATTCACTTGAAAACATGAAGTTTAAGTTTACAATTTTATCTTAATTCGAAGTCAATAATGGTCAATTATTCATGATTGTGTATTTCTTCTTAATGAGGAGTATCGAGTGTAGGACCTTTACTTTGCCCATTGCTTTCTAAAAAGCCCACCCTTAACTTAATCAACTTATTTATTATCTTATATCCACTGACTAAAGGCGAGTATAGGTCATAGATGACAGGGCAAATGCATAACAAAGCACTTTAAACTCCAATCCAATGAAAGCAGTTATCCATTGACCACTGTAAATATTAATAGTACAGTGATATAGTTATTCTGACATAATAAATAGATTTTTAGATAATAACTACAGCCCTCCAACAGTATATAACAAGCATAATGGTCTTTGTTGGTCTATCCATCCCAATTTACAATTGGGGGGGGGGGGGGTCACGGAGACCAAGAATTTGATTTTAATTTATCACGTAGAACACTTTTTTTCACTAAGTGATGTAGGTAGTTCTTCACGGTAAATGATATAGAAACTTAGAACGGTATTATGCCATGGCCCTATACTTAATGATGTATGTTTCTCAATTTAGGACACTAACATCATTTATGAATAAATATATATAATTATTAAAAAAAAAAGATATAAGCGACTTCTGACAGATTTTCCTTAATGCCGGTATTATCTCAAATTAATTATTCTGACATGGTGACATTATTTATGACATTGAGAAAGCGTTTTTAGTCGTATAATATATCTTTATTTTGTAATTTCATTGTTCTTACATGTTTTTATAACATTTTTCTAAAACTAAGGTTTCCAATTGATAGCCTGAAAATTGAACTCTGTCGGCAAGCAACACATCACAAAGATTAAAATAACCAGGATTCAACGGTTTAATCACTTAATTCATCCGGATACCATATAAAACCAGGTGTTTGTCGGACATCACACAAGGACAGTGAATAAAAACCTCTTTGGTATATGTATTTATAAAAAAGTGCTTGTGAATAACAAGCCATTATCGTTTTTTAAAGATTGTACTTTTACAAGCACATACACTTACATACATTATTATGACCTAGTGTATGTATGTTGTATTTATATATATGTATACTTCTTTTAAAGATCTTTGCATATATTGAAAACAAAAAAAATCCTCTTCATATACTCTCTTTCTTTTATTAAACATATCTCTTCAGAGCGGAATTCCTTGTGAGTCCAACAAAAATATCAGGAAAATCTCCCAAGTGTCCCCAATACCAAAGGAAAATATTGTCGCTGTCACATGGGCTGCGGAGCTGCGGGGGCTAGGGGGCTACAGCCCCCTTTCAGAAAACGTGTACAAAAACGCGAAAGTAACCATAGCTTAGTGATTTCTAGCCTGTTCAGCCCCTCCACATCAAAAACGCTCCGCGGCCTAGTGTCATGTCTGTAGAGAACATTGTCTCTAAACACCCACCGAAAAAACAAAAATCATTGCGAAACATATCCAAGCAAATTTCTTACAGATCACTGTGGAACCTTTGAGATCATCGAGAGTTCATTGAGGGACTATACAAACTATTAAGAGATCACTAAAAGATCATTGACAGACTCAACGAGATGTGCATGAGATCACCGAAAGAGATTGATAGACCTACTATCATTTCTATTAAAGAGACTGACTAAGACCTCTGAAACAATAAAAAGTTTCACTTTTTAGACCACTGTAAGCGCTTAGTGATAGATATCTATGGGATTGCTGAAAGTCCATTGAAATATGTTTTTCCAAAACAAAACCCAAAAAATAAATAAAACAAAACAAAAACAACAACAACAACAACGAAACTGTTCAGAGACTATTTCTTATCTATTTTGGTGTAATGTTTTGAAATTAATTGACATGCACCATTAAATTCAATTCAACCAGAACAAAATGGAGACAATAACAATTTACAGAAAATCCGTGAGTTATCATGACAGATCTCGGAAATGATTGGAAGTTAAGTATAAAAGATCACAAAAAGACTTGTCAAAATGTCCGGTTAGTCAGTGATCTTTTTAGAATGAGAGGTCAATACATGTTTTATCTTTTGTAATCATGGCCATCAATAAAAGAAAGTGGACCTGTTTAAAAAATGACCCGTGTTTGTGATTACTTTCTTCTCTTTTGAAGCCGTTCTTTTTTAATTAGAGGGTAGATGCGTTTATTGAAAGATGTTTTTAAAATTATAATACATTTTATTTATATATTTTATCACACTTTGTTTCGTGTCACATTATTTGTTAAACAGAGGATTAAAAAACCACCGGTAGGACAAATGACAGCACCCTGAATTATTGACTTAACAAAGAATATAAAGTCCTGATTGAATAAGAAACAATAATATTTTGAGGCAGAATATATTTAGAGTATTAATGACTGGCCTTGCGGTACTGATGATAATTATTAAAAACAAAAGCATACAGGCGTCTGAGCAGAAGCGTTAAAGTGCCATTTGGCTTGTCGGCAGGGCAAAATATAGTCTTTGTTTAAATCTTGTCAAGTCCATTTAATATTCTTATCATGTCGACAAGTCGATATATTTTACTTGACATGTCGATTTTTTATTTTTTATTCTTTATAAATCTACATGTCAAGTTGTTTTCAAAACAAGTGTCACTTTGTTGCCATAACGACCTTTTGTCCACTTTGTAAGAGAACACAAGCCGCATTAAAAAAAATGACAATAAAACGTCATGAAAACATGAATTATCTTCCCAAGTCGATTTTTAAAATAATTGACAACCAATTTAGATCTTCGAGTAAGAGAGTTTACCAAGAAAACAAAGCACGTTGATGTCAATAAAGTTTACAACCACCTTAAAGGTAAATACAACATACCTTACCGAACGTGGGATGAGGAGTATCATGTATTATGTCCAACAGTATTCCAGGATTCCAGCGCACGTCCTGTAGAGCATATTTGTTTTGGGGCGTAAAACACGGGCTATAATCAGTAAACCGGGGAAAAAGCTTCGGCATGAGTGTGTGAGAGAGGAGCAAATTGAGGTGGTTGAATTGGATGTTATTCCCTGTCGAATGCTGAGTATCTATATGACTTGAGGTCCAATCAATTTCAGGTTTGAGGGGAGGATTTGGATTTTCGCGCGTGCGTGCTGGTACTGGGTTGAGAGAGTTAACAGCGCGTCGTTCTTTTATTTCATTCACCACCAATGCCTTGATCGTGTATCTTTGTGGCAAGGACGTCGACCTATAGGCGCCACACCTGTAATTATCATCTCATTGAGACTTTGTGTTAATTTTGAGGTTTGATAAATTTATATAAAATCAGCCTTAAATTCACTCGGTGATTGGTCATGTGGAACAGTAGAAAATTATTCCTCTTTCTAATTTAGCCAAGAAACTAGCTGTTTACCGCTCATTTAAAAAATAAATCGATATATGCGCCCCCATCATGCGAAACTGACATCAATGGCAGTCAAAGTAAGAATTTTGATATAATACCTTGCGCTCTAATAATGTGCCAAGCCTTAACATTAATTCTTCGCTAGTCTTTAGCATACGAGCTTTAATGATTGCCCTTTCCGATAATCATTCTAAAATGTGAATCATGATGCACAACTTTTTGTCTATAGCTGTCAAAGTTTAAAAATTTCGGAGGGTTGGGTCGAATGAATATTTATTTTGGCTCTCTGTCGGTAACTAGAGCGTGTGTGACCTGTAATGCGCCAAGTTTCGGTACGAGTAAATTATTTTTTTGCTTTTACTTGGATGCTACTTAATACTTTTTACCTTAAATCCAATCATTGAATTCACTACCTAATTTGTATGATTCAAATGATAATCAAACAATACAATCATATACAATAACGCTCTCTTAAGCACTGCAATGAAATTCGTTTTATATATAAAATATTATATTTTATATTAAAATTTAATACAGTGTGGCAAATTATTAAGAACATCACTATATAAATGAATTTAGTTATTTTCATTCACTTGACCATTTAAATACCTATAAAGTCCTAGGAACAGTTTAGACGTTGCTGAACTTTGAATCTTTAATCTAGCTTTCGGCTAATGTGCCTTCATCAGGATTTCTTAGGCCGTTTAGATGTGTGTTGCGTGTTTGTGTAACACGTAACACACCCACATGGTGTGTTACCATGGTTACGTGTTATGTTACGTGTTATGTTACGTGTTACGTGGTATGTTGATGGTAGTGGTATAACGTTCATTTTAAATATTTTCATGAGTCCTATTCAGGGATGAAAATGTTAATGAATACACTCCATCAAAACCAGATTCCTTTTTTATTTTATTAATTTTTTTTTCTTGAATGGGTCGTAAAATCTATTTCCAGTTAACCTTAATGCCCATCTCGAGTTTTTACATCCCTTTCTCATCATGCTCATCGTCTATATCGGTTCCATATGTTCAGATGTATTATGGTGTTGTCTGTGCCCATGTGGGTGGGTGTGGAAGTGAGTGTGTGTGTTACATGTATGTGCGTGTGTGAGAGGGCGTGTGAGTGTATGTATGTGGATGTGTGTGTGTGTGTGTGTGTGTGGGTGTGTGTGTGTGAGAGAGAGAGAGCGTGTGAGGGTGTGTGCTTGTATGTGTTTGAGGATAAGAATGTCCACTTGTGTGAGGGTGTTTTGATATGTTTGTGTGGGTGCGTGTGTGTACGACTGCGTGATTGTGTGTGTGTGTGTGTGTGTGTGTGTGTGTTTGCGTTTTTGTGAATAAGGCATTCAAGTGTATACTAAATATATATCAGTTATATAAGTTATTGTCTGCTTTCTCCAGTTGTATTTTGTGGTGTTTCTTGGTTTGATTTTTTTTTTTTTTTTTTTTCAAACCAAGAAAAACCCACAAAAATACAACTGGGAGAAAGAAGACAGATACTTATATAACTGATATTATTTAGATTACACTTGAATGCCTTATTCACAAAAACGCAAACACACCAACACACACCAACACACAACAATCACGCAGCGTACACACACGCCACCACTCACAAAACATATTAAACACCCTCACACCAAGTGGAATTCTTATCCTCAAACACATACAAGCACACACCTCACACCGCTCTCTCTCTCTACACCACACACACCCACCACACACACACACACACACATCCACATTACATACACTCACAGCGCCTCTCACACACGCCACTACATGTTAACACCACACTCACTTCCACACCCACCCCACATGGGCACAGACACACCATAATAATCATCTGAACCATTCGAACCGATATAGACGATGTAGCATTGATGAGAAGGGATGTAAAACTCGAGATGGGCATTAGGTATAACTGGAAATAGATTTTACGACCCATTCAGAAAAAAAAATTAATAAATAAAAAGGAATCTGGTTTTTGATGGAGTGTATTCATTAACATTTTCATCACTGACAATAGGACTCATGAAAATTTAAAATGAACGTTATATTACTTACCATCAACATACCACGTAACATCGTAACCATAAACGTAACATTAACACGTAACCATGGTAACACACCATGTGGGTGTGTTACGTGTTTACACAAACACGCAACACACATCCTAACGGCCCTAAGAAATCCTGATTGAAGGCACATTAGCGAAAGCTAGATTAGATTCAAAGTTCAGCAACGTCTTTAAACTGTTCCTAGACTTTATAGGTATTTAATATGGTCAAGTGAATGAAATAACTAAATTCATTTAATAGTGATGTTCTTAATAATTTTTGCCACCACTGTATAAATTTATAATATAAAATATAAACTATTTTATATATAAACGAATTTCATTTGCAGTGCTTAAGAGAGCGTTATTGTATATGATTGTATATTGTTTGATTAATCATTTTTGGATCATACAAATTAAGGAGTGAATTCAATGATTGGATTTAAAGGTAAAAGTATAAGTAGCATCCAAGTAAAAGCAAAAAATAATTTACTCGTACCGAACTGGCGCATTACAGGTCACACACGCTTAAGATTACGACAGAGAGCCAAAATAAATATTCATTGACCCAACCCTCCGAAATTTTTAAACTTTGACAGCTATAGACAAAATGTGCATCATGATTCACATTTTAGAATGATTTCGGAAGGGCAATCATATAAAGCTTCGTATGCTAAAGACTAGGCGAAGAAATTTAATGTTAAAGGCTTGGCACTATTAGTAGCGCAAGGTTATTGATATCACAAATTCTTACTTTTGACTGCCATTGATGTCAAGTTTCGCCATGATGGGGGCGCTATTATCGATTTATTTTTTAAATGAGCCGGTAAACAGCTAGTTTCTTGGCTAATTAGAAAGAGGAATAATTTTGTCTACTGTTCCACATGACCAATCAGCAGTGAATTTAAGGCTGATTTTATATAAATTATTCAAACTCAAATTAACACAAAGTCTCAAGAGATGATATTACAGGTTGTGGCGCTATAGGTCGACTCCTTTGCACAAAGATACACGATCAAGGCATGTGCTGAAGTGAAATGAAAAAGAACGACGCGCTGTTAACTCTCTCAACGATACCAGCACGCACGCGCGAATTAAATCCTCCCCTCAACCTTGAATTGATTGAACCTCAAGTCATATAGTACTTCAGCATTCGCAGGGAATAACATGCCATTCAACCACTCATTTGCTCCTCTTCACACACTCATGCCGAAGGCTTTTTCCCGGTTTACTGATTTATAGCCCGTTTTTTACGCCCCAAAACAAATATGCTCTACAGGACGTGCGCTGGAATCCTGGATTCTGTTGGACATTAATACATGATATCCCATCCACGTTCGGTAAGGTTGTTGTATTTACCTTTAGGTTGGTTGTAACTTATTGAATCAACGTGCTTGTTTTCTTGTGTAAACTCTCTTACTCGAAGATCTAATTGGGTCTGTCATTATTTTAAATCGACCCCCCATTGCAAGCACTTGGTCTGGAGATAATTCATGTTTTTCATGACGTTTTTTATTTTTTTTTTAATGCGGGCTTGTGTTCTCTTACAAAGTGGGACAAAAGGTCGTTATGGCACAAAGGTGACACTTGTTTTGAAAACAACTTGACTGTTAGATTTATAAATGAATAAAAATAAAAAATCGACTGTCAAGTAAATATATCGACTTGTCGACATTGATAAGAATATTAAATGGACTGGACAAGCATTTAAACAAAGACTATATTTTGCCCTGCCGACAAGCCAAATGGCCTTTAACGCTTCTCTGCTCAGACGGCCTGTATGCTTTTGTTTTAATAATTATTCATCAGCTCACCAAGGCCAGGTCATTAATACTCTAATATATTCTGCCTCAATAATTTATTGTTTCTTATTCAATCAGGCTTTATATTCTTTGTTAAGTCAATATTCAGGGTGCTGTCATTGTCCTACCGGTGGTTTTTTATCCTCTGTTAACATTATATGTAGACACGAACAAGTGTGATAATTATATTAATAAAATATGTATTTATAATTTTAAAAACTATTTCAATAAGCATTCTACCTCTAAATTTAAAAGAACGCTTCAAAAGAGAAGAAGTAATCACAACACGGGTCATTTTTTTAAAACGGTCCCTTCTTTTTTGATGGCCATGATTACAAAAGCATAAAACATGTCATTGACCTCTCATTCTAAAAAGTCACTGACTAAACCGGACATTTTGACAAGTTTTTTGTTGTCTTTTAACTTAACTTCCAATCATTTTCGAGATCTGCATGATAACTCACGGATTTTCTGTTAAAATTGTTATTGTCTCCATTTGTTCTGGTTTGAATTGAATTTAATGGTGCATGTCAATTAATTTCAAAAACATTACACCAAATTAGATAAGACAATAGGTCTCTGAAACAGTTCGTTGTTGTTGTTGTTTTTGTTTTTGTTTTATTTATTTTTTGGGTTTTGTTTTGCGAAAACATATTTCAATGGACTTTCATGGCAATCCAAGATATCTATCACTAGCGCTTTACAGTGCGTCTAAACAGTGAAACTTTTTATTGTTTCAGTGGTCTTGTCAGTCTCTTATAGAAATGATAGTGTAGGTCTATCAATCTGCTTTCGGTGCATCTCATGCACATTCTCGTTGAGTTCTCAATGATCTTTTGTGATCTCTTAATAGTTTGTATAGTCCCTCAATGGAACTCTCGATTGATCTCCAAAGGTTCCACGTGATTCTGTAATGGAAATTTGCTTGGATATGTTTCCGCAAGATTTTTGTTTTTTCGGTGGGTGTTATAGAAGGACAATGTTCTCTACAGACACTGACACTAGGCCGGCGGAGCGTTTTTGATGTGGAGGGGTCTGAACGGTGATAGAATCACTAAGCTATGGTTACTTTCGCGTTTTTCGTTAACGTTTTCTGAAAGGGGCTGTGCCCCCTAGCCCCGCAGCTCCGCAGCCATGTGACAGCGACAATATTTTTCCTTTGGTATTGGAGACCACTTGGGAGATTTCTGATATTTTTGTTGGACTCAAGGAATCGCGTCTGGAGAGATATGTTTAATAAAAGAAGAGAGTATATGAAGAGGATTTTTTTTGTTTTCATATATGCAAGATCTTTAAGAAGTATACATTATTATATAAATCAACCATAAATCACTAGGTATAATATGTATGTAAGTGTATGTGCTTGCTAAAGTACATCTTTAAAAAAACGATAATGGCTTGTTATTCACAAGCACTTTTTTTATAAATACATATCCAGAGCGTTTTTATTCACTGTCCCTGTGTGATGTCCGACAAACACCTGGTTTTATATTGGTATCCGGATGATTAGTGATTAAAACCGTTGAATCCTTGGTTATTTAATCTTTGTGATGTGTTGCTTGCCGACAGAGTTCAATTTTCAGGTATCAATTGGAAACCTTAGTTTTAGAAATGTTATAAAACATGTTAAGAACATGAAATTCAAAATAAGTATATTAACGACTAAAAACCGCTTTCTCATGTCATAATAAGTCACCATTTTCAGAACTAATTAATTTGAGATATACCGCATTAAGGAAATCTGTCAGAAGTCGCTATATCTTTTTTTTTTAATTAATTATTTATTTATTCTAAATGATCGTTAGTTGTCCTAAATTGGATAACATACTCATTAAGTATGGGCCATGGCTAATACCGTTCTTAAGTTTCTATATTTCATTCCTGTGAAGACTACCTACATCATTAGTGAAAAAAAAGTGTTTCTACGTGAATAAATTAAAATCAATTCTTGGTCTCCGTGACCCCCCCCCCCCCATTGTAATTGGGATGATAGACCAACAAGACCATTATGCTTGTTATATACTGTCTGGTGAAGTATGTCGAGTGTTAGTTATTATCTAAAAATCTATTTATTTGTTCAGAAAATTTAATCCTGTAACTTTATATTTCAGTGGTCATATGGATAATGCTTTCATGGATTGGTTTAAAGTGCGTTTGTTATGCATTTGCCCTGTCATTATGCCTATATCGCCCTTTAGTCAGTGGATTATAAGATAAAAAAGTGATTTAGTTAAGAGGAGTGGGCTTTTTGAAAGCAATGGGCAAAGTAAGGTCCTACACTCGCGATACTCTCATTAAGAAGATACACAATCATGAATATTGACCATATTGATCTTCAGGATTAAAAAAATTGTATAAACTTAAACTTCATGTTTTCAAGTGATAGACACAGACTTTGCTGAAAAAATCAGTCTGTTTTTTTCTGATGCGTGTGCCCTGAATTTAATTGATTCACTCTAATAATCTATCAACATTCGTACTAAACCCCGAAATAGACATTTCTTGTACAAATTATTGAAGGTTAGATTTTGCATCCTTCTCGTTTGGAGTTTCAAATGGGCTCCTCCTCGGCTGAACGGTTACGACGTTTCCTTACAAAGCAGTCTTCCATTATTACTGAAACAAGTTATTTATTCTTCTTAATATCATGAATTATTTGTTTAATGGGTACTTTTGGGCATGGAGATCTCCTTTTAGTGCCATCCATCATGTCACATAATTACAAGGCCCATCCCGCATGTCCAGTGATGATTTACTAAATGACATCCAGGAGCGTGTTGAAGATTTGATTGAGACCTCCTATCCAACAACGAGATCAGGCAAGGTTCACTGTTGAGTTTATAGGAAGGTTATGATCTAAATAAAATTGTTTGGATGCATTAGCATGCGTTTCAAACGAGGATAGAGTAAATGCATTCAGCTTGATAAAATTGTAAATTCTTAAAACGCTGGGCGCTTCTGAGTTGGGTAACGAATGCATTGAATCTACATTTTATAATGGAATCTTATTTAGTATCCGTAAATTTAACTCTATTACAAGTGAGGCATTTTGCTATATATGTTAATGACATTCTTAGTTTGATTCCACCTGTAATGTTGATTAAGGTGGAATTTAATATTAGTATTTGTCATGTGACAAAAAAGCCCACATTATAACATGAACAACTCATTACTAATGATTTTAAACATTCGATCACTCTTCTCACATAATATGGGTATCATCCATTTCCCAAAATGCCATGAGTTTCCGGATCCAAGGAAGCGATGGACCGTTTTTACCCAACGCTGAATTGAAACACTCTGTCCCTAACAGAACTGCGTTTCTTGCAAGGGTGGTCTTTTCTAGAAGAAGAAAAAAATTAGGTTTAATGACAATGGAATGGCTGGTCAAATATTGACAAACCATTGCAGGCAGTGCACATAACAATCCGTTCACTTGGACTTATCATTTGACTCCCCCATCTCTGGAAGATTTCCAATTCTAATAAATGGGCCATACATCCTATTGAACCTAATGACCAAGGGTCATAAGAAACCTGGCCTACATCATGTACGGTGCTTTTAAGCTATTAACCCTTATTTTTGCCAGCGCTCTTGGTCGCGATTTACTAGGTGATTTGGAGCCCCATCTTTCAATCAGACGGAACTATTTTACATTTTCTTAATTGATACCTTTTTTATTTCAAAATGTTCTAAAGAAAGAATAGGTACCTTTGTACGCCTACCATAACATTGTTAAACGCAGGACATTTCCTATTTTAACGAAAAGAAATGCTTGTTATTTTTAGCGTTGCAAATTGCTTGAGGAATATTTCTTTCATTCATGAAATACGAAGAATATCCAATTCTTTGTAATTAGTAAAAATTTTAATATAAACAAATATGCAACCACAGCTGTACAAGTAGAAATGGTACGAGCGGAAACATTTTATGAAGATTGATCCGTAAAACCTGAAAAAGATGAAAAAATTCCATTCATGTACGTGTGCTTGGTCTATAACATTATGTTAAATTTTGAACACATTACAGGGCCACGAGTACCAGAGCTCATAAATGCACGTACAAGGATTTGTTGTTATAGCATTTATTTCTTGTCACCACAAAGGGAGTTTTAACTTTTTGTTTTACAAATTAACAATAGGGTTTATCAACAAGAATCGCTTTAATATGTAGTACATACACATGTACACGTTTGAGAAGATTTCATCATACCTAATAACTTCCCCGCTCTGTACATTTTTTTTTTTGTGTGTGTGGAGATGCAGTCAATTATCATGCACAAAGGAGGAATCCTTTCCATTCAGAAATGACTAATGATATTTTCTATTACATCTGACGCAAAGAACATCGCCAATCCATTAACCTCCTCTGAAGGACCACTATACGATATGATAAGGGCTATTTAAATTATGCATATTATAAACGCCACTACCTGGATGTTATATGAAAACAGACACGATGATGAGGGTGAAACCACCCCTTCATTTATTGTTCCGGCTAAGTCTAAATATAAATGGCTTGGATGGATTGCAATTTCATGATAATGATCTTTTTGCCACCCATTAGAGAGGCAACGAGTGCCACTATCAATATTTGCTCAAATTTGCTGGAATTTTTCATCTTAGTCTTCCATTAATGGTGTTAATTGTGTGTGTGTGCTCTTTCACTCATTCCGTCTCCGTTCAATCCTTATTTTCCATACTTTTTTAAATTACGGACCCACCCCACCCCTTCCTTCGTAATAAATATGGCCTGTATTTGTCTAGTTATGTTTAAACTCAAATTCTTATTCGGCGGAACTTAATTTCAACATCTTACCATGAAACGATGCCCTGTTTGATTATATAAGTGTAATACTATTCGATTTCAAACCTATGTGTTTAAACTTACGGTAAGCATTATTTTAGTTTTGCTACTGAACACATTTGGGTTCAACTGACCTGTCATTTTCTAAAGGATTGTCTTTAGATATGGAATAAAATGATAATACTAATAAATATTTTTTAAAACTATGTTTTAATTAACTGGTTATAATATTGACATAAACATAGCTGCATCTCTCTCTTTT
>CALNVZ010003426.1:676421-747383 GCA_940671915.1 Paracentrotus lividus | reverse complement strand
TTTTTTTTTTTTTTTTTTGTTGTTTTTTTGTTTTTTACTTGCCATCCATTTCAATGTTTGTTGGCCGCTAACTTTCTCTACCTGTGTCCAACGGTTAATGGAATGTTGTGCTCCAAGGTATAGTGGTATCTATATTAGTATTAGTAAACCAGTCACCCTTGAACTTAGAATATCTATATGCTGTGAGCTTCCTTTTCAACT
This sequence comes from Paracentrotus lividus, assembly GCA_940671915.1. Taxonomy (NCBI): domain Eukaryota; kingdom Metazoa; phylum Echinodermata; class Echinoidea; order Camarodonta; family Echinidae; genus Paracentrotus; species Paracentrotus lividus. The sequence continues at coordinate 747,182 of CALNVZ010003426.1, read as the reverse complement.
TGTTCAACATCATAAAGTGATCTAGATGTAAAGCTCTGTTTCAATGATTCAATATTGATTTTAAGGGCACGTGAAGTTACATTTCAGCTATAGTGCTTTTGGGGAGTTGACAATTCTCCTTAAACATATTAAAGAAACGAACAAAAACAACAAAACTTTAAGGTACTTAATACGTATTTGCAATTTTAGATACTTATCATATTCTTTTTCTTTATTCATATTTCTGCATCATGTAAAGGAGAACGGGTGTAAAGAGGATAGTTATACACTTAAATGTCTTATCATGTAATGTACAAACTGTCTTGATCTAACACTAAGTATTTCCATAGATTTCGGTGATCATAATCATAAAAAGACCTTCCAATGCAGTGACAGACTAAGCTGTTTCCAGAATTAAATTCAAAAGTAAGTTTGTCTCACTATCTCATTCGAATGCATTTCATGTTTCATGATTCATTCCATTTTCTGGCGTCGTGGCAGTAATTATTGCCCCGATAATTTTCAGATATCATGGTTAATTTATCATTCCCTTAATTGAAATATTAAAGCAGATGGAATATTATTTGGAAAGTGGACCGAGATAGATGAGGAAAGGGATAAAGAGAAAAGGAGAGAAGGAAAGGAGCGATTGAGATAATTATAGGGATCTAGATTAAAGCATAACACTATTTGTTTTAAATATTCATTTAAAATTCAAAAGGAAAGAACAAATATATGTTTCATTTAAAGTTAGGAAAATTGAGGAAAATTGTTTTTTTTCAGAAAAAGGAAGGTTTTAATTTTAAACTTACAATGGCAAGCATTGATATAGAGAGGTGTAGGCCTATGTATCTGATGTAAATTATTTACGCTATGAATGTATGTTCGAACTGGCAACTTTATAATTCTAGACAAATCAAATTTACTTTAATTCCAAACTGTGGGGGTATTTCGATATTATTATAATTATACGCCAGTCACGTGCACACAACGCAAGACCAGCGCATTGGAATTTGTGAAAATTTCCGACAACACGCACAGAGTAAGGAACATCCTGCGCATAATGTGCGTTGGCCATGCGTCGTACATATGACTGCACTGAAAACCTAAACGGGTAGACCGACTAGCTTTAAAGCTAGTCGTAGTGATGCCCAGACTGACTAGCTTTAAAGCTATCGGTCACGACGACTAGTTTTCCTTCAACACAACCCGGTTATTAACGGACTAGCTTTAAAAACTCGTCCCGTCTCTACGGACTAGCTTGAAAGTTAGTCCGTCAAGTTAGTCCGTCAAGACGGACTAGTTTTAATGCTCGTCGGTCACGAACGGACTAATTTTAAAGCTCGTCTGTCGTGACGCGACTAGTGTTGACGGACTAGCATAAAAGCTAGTCGTAGTGATGCCGAGAACTGACGAGCTTTTGAGCGGACTGCTACAGTAGTCGGTCATGGTGTAAAAGCAGTCCGTCGCGCTTTCTGCCGCTATGTTCTTGCTGCTGTGAACAGACTAGCATTGACGGACGAGTTATATGGCTTCAACCACTGGTCCAGAGACGTCAAATCTGAAATATTAGAAAGACATTATAAAGATACGATTAATAAACATGCTTTTGTCACAAGAATTTGAGCAAAAAAAAAAAATAAATAAATAAAAAATAAATAAATAAATAAACATTTAATTATGATGATATAGAATCAGAAAGCAGGAATTAAAACAGGAGGCAGCAATAGTTAACAATGGCAATTAACCAAATAAGGGGGCAGGTGCCCAGGATTTCGCCCGCCATGGCTTGCATCACATATGACTTGTGTTGTAGTTCCTACCTGCTCTTGCATTTCGGCGTATAACACTGTCCGCTTGAGAGCCACTTTCAGAATCCCAAAGTCCCGCGCATCTAATATATCTTTTCTTTTCAGATACAAGTAATCTAAAAGAAAAGTGGCGCCTATATTTATTATTAGATTTAAATTTCAATTTTTCAATAATTTAAGATGTGATTGTTAATAAGTTGTAAAAATACACACAATTTATAAAATGATATTGGCAAGACATATTTTCGCGTGGGTGATTATAGCATTAATTTATGGAAAAAAATTAACGCTATCTGTGAACTGAAACAAAGGAATAAAAAGAGTAACTCACACATAATTCACAGAAGAGATGCCATTAAATAAAAATCTAATGCTAAAGTCACACAACACTTACGTATAGTTACGTTCCGATGCGTCAAAAAATTATTTTCTTCTGCGGATCCCCACTGATCCACCCGTCATAGACAGCAGTGGAAAAATATGATAATTCGTTCATTCCAGTAAAACAAAGAAATACCAATAGGAAATGATAGAATAGAAGATGAAATAATATTTGGACGCAACCGGACGTATCTATACGTAAGTGTCTGTGTGACTGTAGCATTAAGCTTTACGGGATATATCCAGTGTGCGTCTGTACAGTTTGCTCATCAAATGGAATTCACATACAGATAATGCAACTAATACATATAATAGTGATGTCCTTTTCGCAATGTGCATGTTATTCAATCAATATTGTACCACTTTCTATTCATTGCTGTTGCTAAGCTAGGCATTCACCAGCAATCTATAAGAATAGACGGTTCATGGGTTCTATTAGTGTTCCTGCGTTTTGAACGGTCGATCGAATCGTCGAACGAAAAACCTATCCATTGTCCAATCACAAGCTCAAAATTGGAAGCTCCGCCCAACCTGGACCGTCATCTTTGTTTTTGTTCATGTATTATTCATGTTATTCATTAAGGAAGTGGGGACATGCGATGTTGTGTTATTGCCAAGGAATAAAGAATGAGCTCCTTTCATGTGATGGGGGAAAGACCGAATTGGCTAACTATTTCCATAGACTGCTAGGTGAATCAATCCTGCTCAGGTTGTTCAACATTGGACATTGCGTTTAAATTCGAATCATTTTTAGGTCAACTTCATTCTGTTATTTCCCATTTTCACTAAATCAGGGTTATGTTGGCCTAAGGTAGGCCCAACCGCATAAACAAATGTTTTTAATGTAATACAGTGATACAACTAATTTAAGCCTTGGGATTTAACAAGCAAAGTTTCCTCCTCAAAGTAAATCAGTAATTAAATTATGTGTTTTCTACATTGTATATTTACTTATAAAACTATAATAATTGAAACATGTAACTGGATAGTTTTTATAATGATATCGTTATGTAAAAAACAACAAAAAAAAAAAAAAAAAAAAAAAAAAAAAAAAAAAAAAAACGCACTTCACGTCTACATTTTGCACACTGAACCGGCGTAATGCCACGAATCGCGAATCGTTTGCGCCACGTATAAAACGTATTAGAGACGTCTCCGAAACTTAGGAACTTTAGGAAACTTAGGAGACTGAGCTATGGCAAAGCCATGCTGACAAATCTGTCTCAAATTTGTTTCAAAGTAGTTTACGCGAAGTGATCGAAATACCCAAGGGTGGGATTTCACTTTGCGGAAACAAAATTGGGACAGATTTGCCGGCATGGCATTATACTAGCTTTTTCCGCGACGAAATCTTTTGTGCAACGTAGAAAAGGTTACGTGACACAAAAGACGGATTAGCCAGCCTGTCATTGTACTAGATCTGTCTCCTGTGGCCCAAAAAATCCGTCGCGGAGACAACAGAGGAGACAGATGTAGTGCAATGCCATGCGGGCAAATATGTCTCAATTTTTGTTTGTGAAGTGAGATAGCACCCCAAGGAGGTACAAGCCCTTGAGATCATGCAAGCGGGAATCGTTTGACCTAGCTTAAAAGCCGCGAGGAGAAAATATGTCGGGCATGTGCTTAACTTGATCTCTCTTGCAGATTGGTAGACAAAAGATCCCTATACTTGGCTGCACTCGTAGGGCCACTTTCAAAAGGAGATATTCTTTTGTAATAGAAATTACTTTTCGCTACCACTTGTCTGAAAGTTGTGAGCAATACACAATGCGTATTCTTTGCGAGGCAAGCGAAAAGAAATGTCACAATATTCTCCGACATATAAATCAAAATTACTTGACTGGGCAGTTGTCGGCACTAATCTGACATATAGCTTCATAATTTCCAATATTCCAACTAGCACATATTCAATTTTCGTCTGCCGGAAATAATCGGAAGATTGTTAAAAAGGGGATTTTAGGATGATCATTTTTTTTAACCCTTTTCACAAATTTAAGGTGCTGTCATTGAATTTACCCCAATGTTTAGACATTATATCGTCGATATATTCATATTTTATCATGTGCTCAATTTTGGCGCTGTTCAGTCAAATGAAAAGTGAAATATAAGCAATATAAGCAATACACAATTCGCTACTCTGTTATCGCCATGAATCTGTCGGCTCTGAGGATCAGACATCAAAGGCAGCATTGAACCTGTATATTCTTTTATGTGTTTTAAGAAAGTGACAGCTGTTTCAATAAATTAGTTGCCAGTTGGAACTCCATCTCTCGTACCTCCTTGAGATACCACCCTAAATAAAAACAAAAATATCATCATTGGCTCCCCCTTTTTCTAGAAGTTAACAAAAAACGAAAGGTCGATGGCAGTCACTAAATCAAAAGAAGGCTACCTATAGCGAGGAACATTCCAAGGTACGTTCATTTTTCGTTGCTCTATTCATACAAAGAATGTTCTTTCAGAAGTTAAAAAGATGAACATTCCAAGGTACGTTCATCTTATGAATGCTTTTTCGTTGCTCTATACATACTAAGAATGTTCTTTCAGAAGTTAAAAAGATGAATATTCCAAGGTACGTTCATCTTATGAATGCTTTTTCGTTGCCCTATTCATACAAAGAATGTTCTTTCAGAAGTTAAAAAGATGAACATTCCAAGGTACGTTCGTCTTATGAATGCTTTTTCGTTGCTCTATTCATACAAAGAATGTTCTTTCAGAAGTTAAAAAGATGAACATTCCAAGGTACGTTCATCTTATGAATTCTTTTTCGTTGCTCTATTCATACAAAGAATGTTCTTTCAAAAGTTAAAAAGATGAACATTCCAAGGTACGTTCATCTTATGAATACTTTTTCGTTGCTCTATTCATACAAAGAATGTTCTTTCAAAAGTTAAAAAGATGAACATTCCAAGGTACGTTCATCTTATGAATGCTTTTTCGTTGCTCTATTCATACAAAGAATGTTCTTTCAGAAGTTAAAAAGATGAACATTCCAAGGTACGTTCGTCTTATGAATGCTTTTCCGTTGCTCTATTCATATAAAGAATGTTCTTTCAGAAGTTAAAAAGATGAACATTCCAAGGTACGTTCATTTTCGTTGCTCTATTTATACAAAGAATGTTATTTCAGAAGTTAAAGAGATGAACATTCTACGGTACGTTCATCTTATTAATGATTTATCGTTGCTCTATTCATACAAAGAACGTTCTTTCATAAGTTACAACGTTGGGAATTCCAAGGTAGCCCTACGTTTTGAAACAGCAAAAGCATTTTCGTCGCTCTTTATATTCTTTTCAAATTATTTTTCAGAAGCTGAGAGAGTCGTTCGAAGCATATATACAAACACCCGATTTTTGTTGAAAGAGCTCTCAAGAGCAGGCCACGAGTTCTGTTGACAAAATAAAGAAATCGGAAAAAGAAGCTTTAAATGAAAGATTTTTTCTTTCTTTTCTTTCTTTTTTTGTTGTTGTTGTTTTGTTATTAATCTTTTTTTTTTCTTACAAATAAATGATCACATCTTTTGCAGTGCAATTTTCCTCTCCGTATTAGTATATGTAAACATAAAACGCAATCATTTATGTTTTTGAGTCGAAATTATGTACGAATTAATTTGGAAACAGGCATTTTTCATTCATCAGGCCATCGCAAATGCATTAGGTGAACTCATTTATTATGGCTTATGGTGTTATATCTCTTGCCCTGAGACGGACTGGGACTACCTTGAGACGGGTTTTAGACGGTTTTGAAATTAGTCGCGGAGACATAAACGAAGAAAAGAAGTATCGGAGACCTCTCCGTGACGGAAAAAAACCTCATTGGACCTGTCTACTTCATTATACCCCCGTCACACTGAGCTCGTTCCTACTACGTCCTTGCAAATTTTGCCGAACGGGCATAGTCTGTGTGTAAACTGAGTGGACGTAGTAAATACTTCTTACGATCTGTTTACGAACTTCATGGACTAGCTCGGTCGGATTTCCAAAAAAGTGTTCAAAAAAATCGGGCGCCCATCTCGTCCTAAAATTTAACGGGGTGGCAACGTACCTGAAACGAGATGGACGTACTACAAACGAAATTGCCGTACTTAAATCGTTCTAAAGATGTGCTAGGACGTCATACAAACGAGCATTGTATATTAGTTATTCAAGTTCTAAAATTAAACGTAGTGACAACGTTCCTTAAACGGGTAGGACTTACTCTGAACGAGAAGGACGTACTACGAACATACGTTTCAATTTTTAAACAATACGGCATGTCATAATTCCCGTCACACTGAGCTAGTTCTCACTGCGTTCTAGGTAGTTCTTGGTGAACGGGCTCAATCTGAATACACACGGACTGAACGTAGTGCAGACCTTTTAGAATCTAGTACAGACCGTTTACAATCTGTTTACGAACTTGGCGAACGGGTCCGAACAGAGAGAACGGAAAGGCATTCCGATTTTTTTGAACATGTTCAAAAAAATCGTACTGGCTTCAAGTTCTAAAATTAAACGTAGTGACAACGTTCCTTAAACGGGTAGGACTTACTCTGAACGAGAAGGACGTACTACGAACTTGGTACCTAACTTTTATCATGCTGCGCATAGGCACTTTTAGTGACCGTTTGGACGTGCTACGAACGGTATAGAGTGAACGAGCAGTTTACTCGTTCTGAACTGGATAACAACGTATTGCGGACGCGATAAAGACGGAATTGACGTAACGAGAACTATGTATGAACTGCCTAGCATCGTATTCAAGAAATTATTTTTCAAAGTTATAAGTTCCAACCCGACCAAAGCCCGTTCAGCATTTTTTTTTTAAACGGGCAAAAACGGGCAAGAACGTTGTAGAACGACCTCAGTGTGACGGCCCCCTTAGTCAAGAAGCTTTTTAAAGTCTTTCATTCAAGCGAATACAACAAATGATTCATGATAATGTATACGAGGGACAGTAGATTACGTAAGATCAAAGAATGTAGTAGGTTCTTATGGTCTAAGGCACATTCCTTTTGTCATGTTTGTGTGCGATAGTTTGGTCAGGGTGGTATCTCACTTCGCGGAGACGTACGTCTCCGCGACAGAATAGAACATTTCGCCTCCGCGACGTATAAAAAGTATTACAGACGTCTCCGCGATAATTTATTTTTAAAAATCCGTCTCCAAAATTCAGGGGACGTCTCCGAGACGTCTCCGCGATACTTTTTATCCGTCGCGGAGACGAAATTTTCTATTTTGTCGCGGAGACATCTCCGCCACGGAATCGTTTGCGCCACTAGAGACGTCTCTGAAACTAGGGAATGGCAAAGCCATGCTGACGAATCCGTCTCAAATTTGTTTCAAATTAGTTTTCGCGAAGTGAGATACCACCCTTAATGCTGATTAGAAATGTAATCTTATTTCTTTATGGGAAAAGGTTAGATTCTTTTTTAAAGGGATGTATTATAGAATAGTACAGAACATTATTTGACAAGCGATACCGTTATGACTCTACATTACACTAAGCATTGCTAAGGGTGGTATCCAATAGACACCCGGAGACTATAGACGTATCCGATATTGTTTCCATCGCAGAGACGTCTAAGAGATTATAATACTTTGGGGAGGAAACCTTGAGAAACATTAGTTGATAATTTTTTTTCCCCCTTAAGTTTAAATTTGTTGTTTTGCTGAATCGCAATAAAAACGTAACGTTTACTTGGTCGGGGCTACCTATGCCAACTTATCAGCAAAAGACAGGAAGGAACAGAATGATGTTGAAATAAATGATTCGAATTTAAACACAATGTCCAATGTTGAAAAACCTGAGCAGAATTAAATGCTAGTCAATTCGGTCTTTTCCCCCCATCACAGGAAAGAAGCTCATTTTTTATTCATTGACAATAACACAACATCGCATGCCCCCGCCTCCTTAATGAATAATATGAATAATACATGAACGAAAACAAAGATGACGGTCCAAGTTGGGCGGAGCTTCCGATTTTGAGCATGTGATTGGACAATGGATAGGTTTTTCGTTCGATGATTTGGTCGACCGTTCAAAACGCAGGAACACTAATGTAACGAAGTATTCAATTAGCCTGTAATTAATGGCGCGGTCCCACTGGCTCTTTACGATGATTTGCGTATGAATTGCGGATTGTTTTGTTTTTGTGTTTTGTTGCGGATGAACGAAATTTGTATACGCAACTCATGCGCAATTAATCCTCCCGTCAGTGGGACCGAATGGAACAGAATGGAACAATATTTCTAACCTACTCGTGAATGTCATACTTGTCACGATTTATGTTATTTCGGCTATCGTAATGCTCTCAGATTGTCAAGCAAAAACAACCTTTGTTGGAGAATGTTGATTGTATCCAACTTCTATTCACTGTTGTTGCTAAGCCGGGAATTCACCAGCAATCTGTAAGGAAATACCGGGTTCTTGAGTTCTATAGTAACAAGGTATTCAATTAGCCTGTAATTGAAGAATGGAGAACAAATTCTGGAATCTACCGGTACTCGTGAATTGCATACTTGTCATGATAGATGTTATGTCTCGTAAGCTTTCAGATTGTCAAGCGAAAACAACCTTTGTTTCAGAATGTATCAACTTGATTATGCTCGGAAACAGAATAAATATAGAAGGTACATTGAAACGACATTGCAACTATTTGTATCAAAAGCTAGTGAGTCATTTTAATGGGTGAACTGTCCTACCCCCTACTTTTTTTTTTGGCCTAGTCGGTCACGTCGATGGACTAGCATCAAGCTTGACGGACGAGCTTTGAAGCTCGTCCGTCAAGTTGAGAGATGTAGATTCAGTTGTGTGCTAGTCCGTCTTGACGGACTAACATGGCAGACTAGCTTTAAAACTAGTCCGTCTAGACCGACTAGCTTTAAAGCTAGTCGGTCCATTGACGGACGAGGTTAGGTTTTCAGTGTGCGCCTTAAAGAAATAAACGAATACAATAAAATAAAAATAAAGATGAGTGCGTATCCAGGTTTTAATTTCGGGGGTGGGCCTATTATTTTCTCAGTATACGCCGGCAAACGGAAAAGGTACAGTAATTTTTTGTTCACGTCACGCCATCCAAGTGATATGCGGAGGGGGGGGGGCGTGGTTAGTAGGATTATGTTAAATCATAATTTGTCCATACTATCTTATATATCATTTGTTCGCTATAAGTTCTAGCAAAGTTATTGTTTGTTGCTTATATCACTATTTTGTATTATTGAGGTGAGGTCCACGGGCTTTCAGTGTATCTGTATTACTTTGTTATTTTAAACTTTCTGCCATTTATTTTGTCCACCAACTTTTTGGGGTCCTATGAGCACCGCCCCATGCCCTGGTTTTTTAGACACTTTTAACATGTTTTTCTTTGGTGGGGGGCATGTGCCCTTGTGCCCCAGGATTCGCCTTTGAAAGCAAAATAATTGAAATGGAAAGAAAAAATACCCGAAAATACATGAACCCATAAGTTATTTACTCGCCAACAAGATTGATGTGCAGTGAGTTTATCCCTTGAGCACACATCTGTGGAAGTCGGCATAATCTTTCCCATTCTAAATATACATTACTGATTCTTCAATGACACTGGATAATAATAAGGACGTTAAAGTTAAAAATATTTAGATATGTACATATATTCTGCTCTGGTGTTACATATGGGATTAACCGGTGTGTAGAAATGTGGTGAAACTGCTTACATGGTTGTTTAGAACTACATATAAGGTTGCTTGACAAAAATGCATTTAAGTTAATATATATATATATATATATATATATATATATATATATATATATATATATATATATATATATATATATATAACACAGTTGATAAAGAAGAATGCCAAAAACATAAAATCATAGATTTTATAAGGAGCATAGCTCTCAAAATTGAAAGGCGAAGACACACTCTTCGTCAGTGCTCATGGTGTGACAAAAAGATGTATTCAAAATCCGTTTCTGAAACAGACGAAAAAACACGACTGTTCATGAGCAGACGGATTGTGAAACTCACCTTTCAAAAGAAATCATCGCGCTGAAGATGGAGATGGCGCGAAGAAAATAACGCATCCAAATATATATATATATATATATTAACACAATTTAATGCTAACGTACCCTTATCACAGATAGTTAGTTTTCACTTTCATTCACGGCTCATTGCTCGGCAAATTATGCAAATTTTATAACAGTATCATTTGATTTTAACGAGAGTCATTGATGGTCTTCAAAATTAAGTTTACATTGCAGATGATTTCAAGAAAAATTATTCTCGGTAATTGCAGACCTCGAGATTTACTTTAATCGATCTATGGAGACACTCTGGGATAAAATGATATCAGGAGGGCTGTAAAAATCACGATTGCTCTATCACCTGTCGTTTTCGATACTCATCTTTCTCCGATTGGATCTTGGCTTGGGGAGAGGATTTGAGATATAATAATCGAGGGGAAAAACAAGCTCAAGGGATCCACAGTTTTCAGTCTTATATAGGCTATAGGATACACCTTAGCAATAATAATAACTTTAAACTGTGAATATCACCAAAGAAATAGCGATAACCATAAAATGAAAATAAAACTATAATGACAACTACAATTATGAACTATAATTCCAATATGAATTAATCGATCGTCTGCATGCAAGCAGTGTCATACACCATGGTAAGATCGTATATATCTGCTAAAAATAAACGTCAGTGTTTGTGTATAATTTCTTACAGTTCATTTCGCTCATATTATGATTACAATATGATTACAACAAGTTTTGTATGCATTCCATGAGTGACTGTCCAATTAGGATCAACAATGTATGACAGGGGGAAAAATAGTATCAAAACATTTATAGTTTGTAATGTTTTATAGTTATCCTGATGTGTGTTGGTAGAAACTGATAAATTATTAAGTAGTTAGGGGAGACCGGGTATGGAAGTTACACGGGTCAGTTGTTACAGTTCTCAGTGTGCTAAGTTGGAACAAGAGAGTTCGTGCTAACTGGCATCTATATACAGCCTACACATAGCTGTGATGAACTGCCGGTCGTGAGGTTTCTCTGTTGTTTCATTGAAAAGTAAATCAACAAAAACCATTTTTTACAGTTCCAAGTGAATTTTTAACAAAAATTAAAATTTGTAATAGTTCTTACAACTGAAGGCACATGATGATAGTCTGGTATTGTATATGTATTACATGTTTGTCACTAATATACCCCTGAGCCATGCCTTGTAATTCTGCCTAATGGCTTTCCTACAGTAGATTTTATGTGTAAAATCACCGTGGAGTAGGTTGTTACAACAACCTACCTCATGTCGATGTACCAACCTACCCCAATTACATTACACATGTAAAGTAATTTTGTTTCAATTTTCAGGGGTTAATATTTTGATATTTCTATTATTACTTTAGTCTATGCTAGAGCTCTACTTGATCTACTGTTAACGATACCAAGAAACTGGAAAGTTGAAACAAAAGTATGGTATAAGAGATTTACACATTTTAACAAATTACCCCGTATGTTTACATAGTAACAATTTACCCCGTATGGTGTAACAACCTACCCCGTACGGGGTAGGTTGTTACAAAAAATGGCTTCATTAATTAAGCTGTAGTTAATTCGTGTTTACATGTTTTCAATTTTTATGTGCCTCAGGTTTTAGCCAACATAATAGGCTAACTACAGACCCAAAATGGAGTGTGTGAGTACTTTCATTAGAATTATCTGGTCCAAAATGTGAATTTTGTAACGTCCATACCCGGTCTCCCCTACTCATGTTAGTGGAGATGGAATCTGGGAACAACACATTCCTTTAGAAAGATTAGGATCAACAATTTATGACAAATCTATGATATTTATGTCCCAGAAGAAACTAAAACAAAATTTACTTCATCATAATTACAATAACCATAAACTACATTTAATAACTCAAACAATAGGCACATATTACAAATGAATTAACAAAGCTTCTGGTTAGCTTTGGTCATTAGTGACCCCTCCCCAGTGAGTTCAACCCGCTTAAACCCATGCCTCTGTCGGCAAAAGCTACCTGTTCCCCCATCTTTTTAAATGGCATCATGCCACTGACAAACTTCAAAGTTATAATGTAATTTAAAATTTTGTGTATAAATGCAATCATTCTTACCATTGTTATTCCATCCACGTTTACGGCAAGACTTTAATAATAATAATAAATAATAATAATAGCGTTTTTTTACAAAGGGTGGCCACTTCAATTTTGACAACTGCTCTTCCAGGGGGCCCTGCATAACATGAAATGTTATTATTACCCTTCTCCATTTTGAAATACCGAGCGCCTGGTCAGAAGGCAGAAGGTCCCATTTTCAAGTCTTTGGTATGACACGGCCAGGAATCGAACTCACACCTGCCGTTCATGAGGCGGGCGCTCTAACCATTGAGCCAACATGTTCACGTGTACTTTCCCCTACACAATTACATTTCGGTTCTTTCTGTGGTAATAAGTTATTGATAAATGTCTCGAGTTGAAGAATCCCCTGATAGGTTGAATCGGTGCCATTAATGCCCACCCAGTCTCATTAATGTAATTGATTATGGCAAATCAAATCACTTGTGATCTATCTCTGGTATTGCTTCAGTAACACCTATTTTGATTGTGATACCAAACTTGCAATGTATGGAGAGGATATCTAGCAGAGGCAGCGTGGGCTAGAGGCAGCACCCTTTTTCATCAAGATTTTGCTTGCTTGGAAGATCCAATACCCTCCCCATTCAATAGTGCTTCAAGTCATTTAACGATAAACTTTGTCTTTTTAAGCCCGTAAGAAGTGTAGTGGTAACAAAATTTATAATTTAAATTATGAAATATGTTTGTAATGCAGGTGTCACATGCACCCGGTTGGCCCACCGTTCGCCACCGTTCTGGCCAAATTTGTGCACACGGCGGCAAACGGTGAGGCACACGGCGAAGCGGTTGAAGCACGTCCAACACGTTCATAGGAGCTCACTGGGCACCCGTTCCCGAGAGGATTTTCAAGAACGGCCGAACTCCTTCCGGGTTATTTACCGGGTGATGACCGGGTATTTCAGAACGGTCTTAAACCGGCCCAGTCATTAAAAGGACTGAATGAGGACGCCGCACCCGTTTCATGCCCGTTTGCCGGACGAAGATGGACCGTCAGAGGTCGGGCAACATGAATTTATCACCCCCCCCCCTTCCTTTTCCGCATCAAGTACGTCCCCTTGTGGCTAAACTTGCCAACTCCTAGTACATGAAAACTATACGTGAAAACTACGTTTTAAAATCGGTTGTCCCCTTGATTGTTTACCAACAAGATCAATCAATAACTGAATAAATTTGAGTTAAAAACTAATACCCAGAGTAATATTTTACAAAAACAAATGTATTATATACCATGAGGAATAAATCATACGACATAAACATGGAGATGATTATCAACTCTATTTGGGGACTGGTTTACTCTCAAATTATAGTTTTATAGGGGGCCCATATTTTCTCGCATTTGTTTCATTTACTTTAAGCCTCTGTTTCTGTTTTCATATAAATTCAGTTCTGATTTAATATTTTTATTATTTACACTTTATAATAGATTTTATACAATATCGAATTGGTCGTACTTATCAAACTGTTCTAAATTAGAGTTCTGAAAAGGTGGGAAGCCTCAAAGTTTTTTCCCCCACAAAGTTTCTTTATTTTTGTAGTAATATTATTTTGTATGTCTTTATTATACTCATTGATAAGGGGTCTGCATTTTTGTCTTTGGGCGTCCACTACCCCATCATTATTAACAATAACCATGGGGTAGGAGTCGTTCCATACGGGTCACTCCATACAAGTCATGTATATTGTTATTTATTAATTCTTGGGAAGGGGCGGGCGATTAAGGGTGGGGGGGCAAAGACCCCTAATTCTCAATTTTAGGCACTATTTTTAATTAAATTGTCGGTCGGGAAATGCCTGGGTAAGTCTCTTTTTGTATTTCCGATTCTTTGTAGGCTTCCTTGAAAAGTGGTTCAACTTTGGTATGTCATTACCATAACTAAATACCCTATTGAAATTAAATTAATTACATGAATTATATACAATATATGGCAAACGAAATTGGTATTTTTTTGGAAATCTTAAAAGAGGTTTCTCAGATATAAAATACAATGTCATTTAAATGTATTTATTTAATAAAATATTATATTAAGGTATTGTCTTTTATAGTTCTGATTAATTTATTTAATCACAGTAAAATCACTTAAAAGGGTCGTGTGTAAAAAAATGGATTTAAAATAAACAAAAAACTAATCCATGGATCATACAAAAATTTCCAAAGAGCAGAATTATGAATGATGTAGATATTTTTCTTGATGCGATTCTAAAGAGGGCTATAATTTGGCTAAAAGAATATTGCAATTAAATGATTATGACAAAATATTAGATAGTTCATAATATAATGATTAAAAAATAATAAAAAGTACTTTTATTATGATTACAATATTTCATTTGATATAACAAAATTTAAATATTTCAAAAGCATTGGGAATTATTTTTGGAGAAATGAAAATAACATTCGATAAAACTAATAAAATTTTGTTTTTAATAAAACGCGGGTATAAAGTATACATGTAATTTGGGCAAACGTTTTAGACCAAACTTTACTGGAGCTTATTAGGAAAGTAGTCTAATGTTTATTTGCAAAGCTGTTATAATAAAACTTTAGAAACTAATGTCAAACAAAACAAAACAAACATGAAAAAAGAATTGACATTAAATGTCCATAAAAGGAGCAAATTTTATATTCTTCTCCCCGACAATGACAATAAAATTATTTCAGATTATAATGTATCTTTTGAAAGGTGCAATATCATTCCTCTCAGAGTTTGTGAAGAGAGCGATGAGATCGAGAGCTTCGAAAACAAAGGGCGGATTGAAGACACCATAAACGTGATTTGAAGACACCATAAGGATAGATCCATCAGTCCAGTCCATCACCGTGCATGACCGCTTTGTGGACGGGTGTGGGGCGTTTGTTCCGTCCTCACACCATCCGCATACCGTCATCACAACGCCATTATACCACTCTTACACCGGGTCTCCAAAGACCGGTGCCTGCGATTCATGCCCGGCGAAAATTTTGTTCACCGGGCATGAACCGAAGACAAAATAACGTGAACGTTTTTGACGGGTCATCACCGACCCACCGAGTACCATCACCGGGTATCCTCCGTGTCCCGCCGTTCGCATCAACCTGTTTTGCACGGTCAAGAACGGTGGAAAACGGTGAGTCACACGGCGAAAAAAACAACTTTCTTTTTCTTGTCAGAGAGCGGTAATGCCGGTGGCCAGGCGGTAATCGCACTGACAAAAGGAAAGCATGGACTACATACGAGGACGGTCAGCCCGGTACCAGGCTGGCCAGGACCTGGTATAGACCCGGTATAGAACGATACAGACCCGGTGAAAATGATGAAAAAATGTTATGTGGCCGTTGCCGTTCTACAGTCTGTGTCAAATAAAATGGTACAGTTGGAAAACATTTTTTTTATAGTATGAAGATAACAACCTAGTATTGTTTGGTATTTTCATAAAGCAGGAAAATCAGACTTTCTTCTGCAATTTTTTTCATAACTTTTGGTGCAGTATTTTTTGAGATATGACTAGTTTTCTACAATCAAGAAAAATCCATTTTTCGCACGCCGTCCCATGCCTTTGTGTATGATTTCGCATAATGACCGTGAATTCGGCGCTCCAGAACAATAGACGTGCGTAATTTCGATTTGTTTCTTGTCGCACAAAACTTAGCATAACTTTTGTTTTTACGAAAGCAAATTAAACAGGACAAAGCGCATCAGCAAGAAAAATCTATTGGCTTTAATTTGATACCACAAACACATATTATATTAAAAGATTTCACACCTAAATAATTTTTTCCCCGACTGTACCATTTTTTTTACACAGACTGTATTGCCGTGTTGCAAATTTCGGTTTTTCAGTGAACGGCGAAGACCCGTTCATTTTACCCTGTGCATGTGACACCACCATTAATAATATTGTAATGTGAACATTGCATAGGTTGAAATATCGGCTTAACAAATCATTTATTTAAGGGTGCCAAGATATGTTGTACTTTTTGCTTGAAGATGTCTAATAAATTCAATTCAAATGAACAGAATTGGTTTGCATATTGATCCCAGAAATACGTATCAAATGTCATTTCGGAATATTTTTTGAAATTACATTGTATGGCTTCTATTTGGTGGAGTATGAATTTTGTTTCAAGTCGGTGCGACGGTGTGTATCGTTGAAACAAGTACTTTGAACCACAGGACTGGTGTTAAAAGTAATTTATTTTTACTTGGATGTATTAATAGGAATGATGCCTACACTAACTTTATCATGAACGGTCAAGCATTACTTTTATCAACACACTGGTTCAATGGAGGGCGCGATGTGTGCGTGCGTGTGGATATGTGTGTCTGGTGTGAAGTGTGCTTTTTTGTGTATGTGTTCTATCGGTGTGTGGGTGTGTGTGCGTGTGTGTGTGAGTGTGTGTGGATGTTGTGCGTGTGTTGTGTGTGAGAGAGAAAGAATATGTTAGAGAGTTTATAGAAAGATTAAGAAATGTAAAGCTAGAACAAGACAGAATAACAACATTGAGGGGGCTGACAAGGAGATGACAAGGGTTGAGACAGTAGAGACAGTATGAGAGAAGAGATCAGAAGATAAGCGAGAGAGATTGAGTGAGATAGGAAATAGAGAGAAGAGAGAGAAGGGTGGGGGGGAGAAGGAGAAGGGAGTGAGATGCATGCCAACCAAATAGGAAATATTAGAGATGTTTTTATAGCCAACGCAGGTGTGCTGTAAAGAAAGGCTGTGAGATTTTTTCCTGCTATAATATTATTAGGCATTGGGGTTATCGTTGGAGACACAATCAGCAGACAGCTGTAGTTGATGGAATATACACAATTTATTTACTTTACTCTACATTATCCATGTTATCACTTTTTACTGGTAGCTAAAATGGAACATACAATATTGTTTAGACAGAAAAACTTTCTAATAACATTAGTAGAGATGGCGCTCTTAAACGTTAAAGATGGTTTGCTTAAAGCCAGTTTCGTGCATGTCGTGGTTACTACACAGTGCAAAAATTAATTTGTACGCCATTTGCGCCTTTTGGAACATCGGTGGGAGTGTCAGACTAGCAAATTGGCACAAACAATAAGCATAATAGGATTTCACTTTACATTACAACAGATTTGTGTTATCGCCCACTTCCCGTTTCAGATTCATTAGCTGTCAATGATTTTTCCAACAGTGAGATTGTATGCCTAAATGGCGATGACTAGTCATGTATCATAATATTTTTTGTTTTACGAGTGATGTGGACAGAAACCTAATTAAATAGCATTTTAAAAATCAAAACTTATTATTATTATTTTTTTTTATTACTAATAATAATTGTTGTAGTGCTGTGAGAAATCTATGTGTATCTGAATCTTGTTGAAATTTGATATTAAACGGAGGTAGAAATTTAATTGGTAAATACATACATTTAAAAGGACCTAGTCATATTGACCTGCATAGGTGAACACTTAGTTTCATAACCAGTTCCTAACTTACCCTTCATTAAAGGGGGTCTATCTGTAGCATTTGCCTCTTTCAAATCCCAGGTCACAAGAGTCTGGAGCATACAAGGCACTTTGAATAGCAGGAAGGCCTGCCCATCACATTTTAAACCTAGTGATGATATTACATCCCCAATGCCCTCAGCAAGACTTAATATTTGAAGTAAGCTATAATATACACTGCCCTCCAAAAGTTTGGGTACACCTGATGCTAGCTATGTTTTGAATAATTTTAAGCATTTTATATCCAGTATTTCAGTCCAAATGTTGTTAAAGTACTAAAAATGAATATATGCCACAACTATGGAACAAAGTCTCCTTGGAATTTGAAATTAGCCAAAATATTTAAAAAGTGAAAAAAAAAATGATTTTGCACAAATTTATTGGATTATTGAAAAATAGAATATCTCCGTCAATAATGATCTGACCAGTGTGAAATTTTGCATGGTCGTTTAGGTACATGTAAAATAAAGCGCTGCGTTGTTTGTATTTTAAAGTATAAATATATGAATTATTAATATTTATGCAAATTAGGTGTGTTTTTACATATTTAGCCATATTTGGCTTTAAAAAATTGTTATGAAGTCCAATCTCCAGTCAAAAGTTGCTATGTGTAATTGTCAACAAAATTTTAAAAGTTTGAAGTTTCTAATTAATTTTTATGTCAGTGTATTCTTTTGTTTTGTCTTCTTTTGTCTTTTATGTTTCGAAAATGAAAGCAAAATGCTATCTTACATTCTATTTAGAAAGTTATATCACCTAACAATACAGTGTGCAGTTTGTTTCGAACAATAGTTGCACTATACTTTAAAGGAAAAAATCACCAAAAGGCATATTTAGGGTTGACAGCGGTTGCGCAGCAGTCATGGACTTTTTATAATTTGTTAAATTGGCCGAGACCCCTCCCCAGTCAGAATAGGCATAATTCAGTCTTTATATAAAGAATATTAAGTAAGGAAACATTGTTTTGACCTGTCATTATAAAAGTTTACAAAAACCAAAAAATTCAATTATCATTGCCCCTTTGTGTTCTGAATGCACCATTCCCTTTAAATATTCTACCACACTCTTAATTGCATCTGAAAGGCCTTTAGCATCATCTTGGATATCTTGAAATCAATAAAGGACCATTTCTGAAACATAAAAGACGCAAAAATATTAAGAAATACATTAAAACAAAAACAATCGAAGACAATAGAAAGTATTAAAACAAAAGAATACCAAGGAATTCATGAGAAACTCAATTTTTGTAATCATAATGTTGTCGACTATTATGCTCATCAACTTTTTAAGAAGAAATTGGGCTTCACAGCAATTTTTAAAACAAAATATTGATAAATGTTTAAAGATAGACCCTTGTTGCCTTAACATACAAACAAATAGTCCAGGGTTATATTTTACATTTGCTTTAACATCCATGCTAAATTTTACATTGATCGAACCATTATTGGCCGAGATATCTTATTTTTTCAATAATTGAATAAATTAGTGCAAAATCATGTGTTTGCATTTTTTGCATATTTTTGTCTAATTTCTGAATTCTAATGAGACTTGGAGGGATAATCATGAAGTATATTGTTTGCATATTGTATTGTTTGTACTTTAACATCATTTGGACTGAAATACTGGACATAAAATGCCTTAAAATGTTACAAAACATAGCTGGTATCAGGTGTACCCAAACTTTTGGAGGGCAGTGTAGGCCTATCTCCATCCTGTTTGCCTGAATTGTTTTCCCTTACTTTGAAAGGACTCCTCCGGGCTGGAGATTTGCATTATTTGACAAATAAAGTAAAATCTAAAAAGCACAACACTAAAAATTTCATCAAAATCGGATCACAAATAGCAAAGTTATGAATTTTCTTAGGTTTTGATTTTTTCTTTAGGGAAACCGTTTTGCATCTTCAAATTGGCAAACTGATGATGTCTCAGTCCTCCTACTTTCTTTGTATTTTATTGTATGAAATACCAATTATCAAGATTTTCTCCCCCAAGGACTAAACAGGATTAATCCTGTGGATGTTCAAGTCACTAGTGCTTTTACCTATTTCAGTGTGGGATAGATTTCTGTATAAAAATAGGATTTCATATAATAAATACACAAAAAATAGGGGGACTGTACATCATCATTTGCTCATTGAATAATTCAAATATCAAATGAGACAATGAGACAAGCCAAGAACTGTTTACGTGAAAAATTCAATACTTAAAAAATGCATAACTTTGTTATTTTTCATCCGATTTTGATGAATTTTCTGTGTTGTGCTTGTTAAATTTTACTTATTTACAAAACTTTTTAATTTCAGCCCGAGTCTCCTTTAACCCTCTCATTCATTGTTTAAGAATGATGTATTACTTTAATAGTATGGTTACCTCCTTGATTCAAAGTCGCACACTATTACGAAGAGAATCTAAATTCCACCATGTTCATTATGCACTGATTGACGAATGCACCTTTTGTATGTTAGTTTTACCGGTACATTGTTGTGTATTTGTTTAACTATTCATTATATTTAATTATGAATTATTACCTATTACACGTGCATGCCATATAATTTCAAAATAAACAAAGAGCTTCCGACACATGACAATTCAAACTGTTTACTCCTCTAAAACTGCATCTGTTTGTTTGCGTCCTCCTACCACCAGACAGGAGCAAATAGTCGATTCTTAACTGAACGCCCAAAATACAACAATCTAATTTCATCGATTAGTTTCTGTAATTAGTACCGGCTTATCTTTTAAATTTTGTTGACAGCTGTGTCAGATTGCTTTTGCAGTGACTTGCTTGACGAAAACTCCAATATGAACCTAGAAACATATAAAATCCTCCTCTGGAATGGAGACAATTGAGCACTACAACCAGGGTTCTACAGACTCTGAACTAAATCAACCGAGATCCCACGTCGAGTGAATCGATCTACTTCAATCTCTTACAGTCGTCAAGTTCTTCATTCTGTTATTCAGATCTGCCGGTGAACCTGGTTATTATTTGAACAAATGTACCTCCCTATCACTAACCCCAAAATGTACTTGGGGGGCGTTGGAAACTAAAATAGGGTGAGAGATAAAGGGAGGAAAGAGGGGATGCGAAGACAGACATAATAGAATGATGTATTGAACGGGTGAAAGTCATGAGAAAGCAAAGGAAGGAGAGACCGAGAGAGGACAATGGAACAGAGGGATACAGTAACATGAGAGATAAAGTCAGAGAGAAGAAATATGAAAGAGAGAGAGAGAGAAGAGAGAGGGGGGGGGGAGAGAGAAGAAAAAGAGAATAGCGAGGTGCAAAACAATAGAATTATTGAAAAGTTGATATATATTGCAAGATAGAAAGAAGGAATTGGGGTTGATCACATCCTTGCAAAAAAACAAAAACAAAAAAAAAAAAAGACGATTTTCCTCGCAACTTTCATGGATCAACGGTAGAGATTTGTTTTTGAAGAAGTGATGACCAACACTACAAACAAAAAAGTATTTCAGTTTTAAACAAAAATAATAGTACATGAGTCTTGATCCCTGTGAGGGTTTTTGTGATGTATACATAATATACATAAACTTATTCTGAAATATCTTATGTCTTTAAACATTTTTTTTCACCTTGCGGTTAAATCTAAAAGCCAGGTGATTCGTGGTGATGATGTGAGTTCTCCATCTCTTTTCGTCATCTGTCTTATGTTGGTGCATGTTGTCACGTTCTACACGTAGAATCACCAAAACATGGGCAAACACAATTTATCTGAGCAATGACGGTTCATATCCATTTTTTTCCCACTAGAAACCCCCAAAAGAAGACAAAGAGAACATGACTTTCAAAAAGATATTACTGACAAGAAAGACAATGACGTTATGTATTCTATAATTTGGTAACACTGTTCTTAAACATTAGCTTATTCAAAGGAAGTGACAATGCATGTTGTGTATTATTCTATAAGGGGTTTTATTTTTAGGTGGTATGTTATAAACATACCACCTCTTGTTATTGTCCGAATCTTCTTTTTTTTTTTTCTCTCTCTTTATTTTTTATTCTTCTGTACAATTCTTGTAGACACGATAACTAAAAAAATAATGCATTAAAGTATTTCAAACTTTCAGCAATGATAGATCATCATGAAATCTGAGCACTGAAATCTTTTCTAGCTCATTAGCATAATGTGACGTCATCTAGACGCCATTTTGTAAAATCACATTATCAATGATAACTTCATAACTAATAATAATTTATCAATCATATTTAGTACACATAAACTTCAAATCGAAGCGCATCTTTTAGAACATAATGCACGCGCGTATGTACGCGCATTAAGGAATTACGCGCAGAAATCAAAAATGTTCAAAATCACTTTAAGGCTGAATTAGAGTACGTTTCAGGTCATTTTAAGCATTTCAAGAAAAAATGCGCGCGCACGATTTTGCGCGCATTAATGCGCGTCGGCGAAGAATGCAGCTTGAGATCATTGGTTTTTTGCTCTTAAAGTAATCTTGATAATATATACAACAATTTGACACCATAATCACTACTTTTTAGACTATTCGTAACCAAATGATGGTCTGTTCAAGTTGGAACTACGCGCACGCGCATTTTGTCAATTATACCAAAATATGCCATTTTTGGCCAAAAACATTCCTACACAAAATCCTGAATAATTCTTCAGGATGAACGGCAACCCCCAATTATTTTTTCAGACTTGGATACACCATCAATTGCAAATACCTTTTTTTTAAAGTGCCGACCTAATCGTTGGCGTCGAAAATTGTCGCCAAATGAGTCGTGACTGGTCTCAAATGAAAGAACATTACGTTCCAGACAAAAAATAATTCGACAACCTATATGTTAAAAGCTTTTAACAGGTTGAAAAATCTCAAAAACCGGTGCGACAAAATCTAAAAATGCTCAAAATCAACCCAAAATCATACAATGTATGTTTCAGGCCATTTCAAGCATTTTGAAAATTTGCGCGCGTAAACGCCTGCGCGCGCGTTTTACGCGCACTTTGTAAATCGCGTAAAACTCCGGGTTTTTTTTTCTTGATTGGCAATTTAGATTGGCAATTTAGACACTTATCTTAGGAGTTTCTATTTTATTTAACATCGTTTCCAGCCGACCATATGGACGCACGCGCTCATCAAATTTCAAAATCCGCGCGTGCGTCAATGGGGCAAATAACGAAACATACGTCTTTAGAATCCTCCATAGCTCGTCAGAGAGGTCAAAACCCTATTTATCTTTTAACATGTTTATGACATAATCAATATAATCCACTAATAAAATGTGGGGTCTAAGCAATAAACCATCGGCATATTCTCATGTAAACCCGCGATTTCATTTTTTTTTTCAATCCAAATTTCAATCCAAATGTAGTTAATATCAGGATAAATATCCATTTTGGTTGATTTTCTCCCGAATGCTTTTCATGATAAGGCTGAGACAATTCCCAAACAGTTGAATTGTATAAGGGAATTAAATGTAAATCCATCACATTACACATTTAATTTTCTTCTTTTTATCCTGTAGCCTATTGCTGCATACTTTTTTGCATTACACATACATACCAGTACATACCACCGATAATTGTACGCATTACAATGATAAAGCTATAGTATATTATTGGATCTCATACACGATTTCAAAGAGGTTAACAATAGACATTAGACCTATGTTGGAAAGTGTGATATAATCAATTTTCATAAAAGAAAGTAAACAATAAACATGTCGTTAAATTATTTATTATATTATTATAATGGATCAACATAATTTCTTTAATTCAGGGCGACGGAATAGGGGGTGGGCTCAAAGAGGCAGGTTGCCCTCAACCCACTTTTTATGCACCTTAAAGTGCTCCTTTTTAATACTTTTTTTTTTGAGGGGGCACTTTCGATTCTAAGAAACAATTTTGAATTGCCCTTTTATGATGTTGAATGAAATAGGTCTGCATTTAAAAATTCAGGCCTATTTTAGTCAACGTCATAAGGATTTTTTTTTTTACAATTTTCTTCATTTTGCACTTCAAAATTTCCTTTTAGAAGGAGAACAGTCTGTAGCAGAAGAGATAATAGTACAAGCAGGAAAAAGATAATGCATTATGGAGATTAACCACAATGAGGTTATGATTGGTATTACAAGCCAGAAAACGAACTTTCTTCGGCCAATGTTTTCCTCCATTCTATCTGGTGCTGAAGATCTTGACATAGGATTATTTTCCTATAAACAAGACAAATCTATTTTGCGCACAACATTTCCATGTCTATGTGGCCTTGAGTAGGTTTCTAATATGACGACCAGAGCGGGGTGGTAATTGCGATTTTTTTTTTTTTTCTTTTATCCTTGTTGCGCAAAGATTAGCACAACTTTTGATATACAAAAACAAAATAATAAAGAATTTGTTTTTGGCTTTAATTTTGTATTTCAAAGATAAATTTCTTTGGTACAATAATTGTTTATACAATATAAATATACAATTAAATATAAATACTTTTCATAATAAAATATGAATTAACCAGATAAAGGTGGGATATAACTTTCGTAAAACTAAAAATACAATACTTAAAATTTTGAGTTTACTATACGATAGTATGAAAGAGAGTTCTGGATATAATGTACGTATCCCTTGAAAAAAAATGTGATCTAAAATCAATAAACATTTGCATAATACTAAAGTATTATAAAAGTATATATATATATATATATATATATATATATATATATATATTCTCCTGAGGAAGACGGAGGCAATACCGTCGAAAATTTGAGACAAATCTAATAAAAATTGGCGTAAATGCATTTATACTACATTTTGTATTTTGTTTGATTCACATGCCAATACGTGAAACTCTATGATATATATATATATATATATATATATATATATATATATATACACATGTATATATATCTTATATCAAAGAAACATGTTCATAGGCAAAGATGAGATGGAAAATTTCAGGAAAATAAAATATCTCAGTATATAATTCTTCGACACAGATTTGCTGAACCTATAATATATATGATCATTCAAAAGTTAAGATCAAAGTTCAAATGGTATTTTTAAGGGAAATAATATCAATTCTGATAAAGGGCATCATATCTGCTTTGACAATTAAATTCAAATTCTCACAAGAAAACAATATCCAACGTGGAAAAAAAATTGGTGTAATTTTTACTTTGCTGTTTTTCGTATTAGGACATCTCCCCCCGGAGGACAACTCCCCCGGGGACAATTCCCGGAGGAGAGCTCCCCCGGAGGACAACTCCCCCGGAGGACAACTCCCCCAGGAGGAAAACACCCCCGGAGGACACTCCCCGCAGGACATCCCCCCGGATAGGTCCCCCCCCAGGACAACTCCCCGGAGGAAATCTCCCCGATGAAACTCCCCCGGAGGACAAGTCCACAGAGGACATATCCCCCGAGTACAACTCCCCCGGGGGGACAACTCCCCGGAGGACGAACTTCCCCCGCAGGACAACTCCCCCGCAGCACAACTACCCCGCAGGACAAGTCCCCTGGAGGACAACTCCCCCGCAGCACAACTACCCCGCATGACAAGTCCCCCGGAGGACAACTCAACCATTTCGGATAACAGATCCACATGCACTCGTTAATTTTTGCTCCATTTGCGATTTTTTATTTATTTTTCAAAATTTTTTAAAACCGAAATAGCCATTCATGGAAATACAAAATCTTTGGCAATTTTTGTTTTTTCCGGTGAAGGGTGTTAAAGTTTGGCAGCTATAGAGGCGTACTGCTATTGGAACCGAATTTTATCGTCAGAAGAGAGAGAGAGATATCAACTTTAATCTTAAATCTCCATAGGGAGATGATCTGATTAGATTTTAGAGTATGTAGGTCACTGGTCAGGCCCGTAAATAGGATTTTTGCGGGTGTTCGAAATCTGAAAAAATGAACCTTGTGAAGGGATGATTCTTGAGCGCAAAGCGCAAGCCGAAATTTTTGACTAAAAATGACCCGAAGCAGTATATTTTTACTTCTATGGTTCTATTTTTGTTGTTTTTATTCTTTTACAAACGGTGACGATTATCTTTCTTTTAGCCAAAAAAAAAAAAAAGAAAAAAAAAGAGAGAGGATTTTGCAGCGCGAATCGTCAAGTGGAAAATTGTATATCACACCTCTTCAATTATACAAAAATACATGTACATAATTTGATACAAGGGTTTTGTTTCGTTTTGTTTTGGCTTGTTTCAGCAAATGTTTTAGAATTATAAATGTTTTCATCGGATATGTTGACGGAAATACTGAAAAATTGGTTGATATACAGAGATGTTTTAATTTTCATCTACCTCTGGAGATATTTTCATACCAACACTAGTTGCAATAACACCCTCTCATGATAGCGATGACACGGCATGAATGCAAATCTGTGCAAGTACATACTTATGAACACACACCGTTCAGATATAACAATTGTCTGTAAAATCTTAAACCCAATGACAATGATTGTATTACATTATTCCTTGAAAAATGACAAAACAAGTGATGATGTTGGAATTGAGTTTTGTGTATTTCTTTTTTGATAAATAAAAATTGTGGTCTCGTTTAAAATTTTGCGCCCATTCTAATTTGTGTTTAGGGTGTGTTGATTATTATTAATTAAAGTTATTATTCGCGGCTCACCCCCCCCCCCTCCCTTGCTGAAGACGACTAGAGATATGTAGGCCAACTCGCCCTTCGTGCTCTTTTCTACTCCTGTATAGCTTCATATTTAAGTTCTCCATTTAGCATCCTTCCTTTTTTCAACATTTCTTTTATTTCTGCATTTTCATTAATTTTCCTTTTCTGAGGGTCACATTTCGTTGGGGTACCTCTGAATCTTCCAAACCTAACAACCTTTTGAGGGAAGGAGTAGCCATTCATAGATTGGAAGGGGTGGTTCCAATGGATGATCAGCAATTAAACAACCATTCCCATCCTCGCTTGTCATTACAGAAGGGTTACTCCATGCGAAAAGTAATGTAATAATTGTAACATAAAGAAAAACCAAGGGCTTGGCATAAAATCAATAGTTATAAAGCATTTAAAGTGAGGGGAGATGTCATCCAGGGAGTTGTCCTTGGAGGACCTATCCTCAGGGGGAGATGTCCTCCGGGGGAGTTGTCCTCCAGGGGAGTTGTCCTGCGGGGGAGTTGTCCTCCGGGGGAAGCTGTCAATCAGGGTGGGTGTTGTCCTCCCCCTGGGAGTTGTCCTCCAGGGGATTTGTCCAGGGGAAGTTGTCCTCTGTGGGAGTTGTCCCTGGGGGAAGCTGTCCTCCGGGGGACTCGTCCTTGGGGGACCTGTCCTCCGGGGAGATGTCCTGCGGGGGACCTGTCCTCGGGGGAGTTGTCCTCCGGGGGGGGGGGGTTGTCCTCCAGGGAGCTTGTCCTCCGGGAGTTGTCCCCGGGGGAGTTGTCGTCCGGGGGAGATATCCTAGAACCGCTGTTTTTATCTTAAGAGTGCGTCAAACGAGACTTATATACTTGCCATTATTCAATCTTTCCCAAACTATAACCATAAAAAAGCTTTGACACTTAGTTTGTTAGTTTTCTTTCTAAGTTTTTTATATATATATATATTTTTTTAATAATTACTGTTTATGATTCAGCGTTATGCAATAGGAAAAAAAATGTAGTTTTAGTTTGTTATTTTACAGCCCTGGAATACCGTGCAGTGTTGAATAAAAAACCACGAACCATATAATTTCATTACCTTTCAATGTATAAAAAAAAGGTCAGCTTTGGACATACTCAAATGATATTTAAAAAGAGTTGAGCTAGAACAGTAAGAGCTTTCAGAGTACAAACGTATATGAACTATGTATCTCACCAAAACAGCAGTCCTTAAATCATCGTGACGGCTTCAACATTCGTGTTTAAGCAGGGGCCGCGGAGCGTTTTTGAAAGTGGAGGGGCTGAGCCGAAAGTGGGGGCTGTGCAGGCTAAAAATCACAAATCTATGGTCATTTTTGCGTTTTTGTACACGTTTGCTGAGAAAAATGGGGGCTGAAGCCCCCCCCCCCACAAGGCTCCGCGGCCCCTGTTAAGTGTATGGACACTGCTATGACCGCATTAAATAATTATTTAAAACTGACCATGCGATTGCTGTTTGTTTTTATCACTTTGCATTAGTATAATTGTTTCTTTCTCCATAAAAAAAAACATGCCCAAGAATTAATATTGTTTCAAGTTTGAAGGAAGAAAAAAAAAAAAAAATTATCGCCAGGTAAACAAGATTTTCTCCCATTTTTGCCAAAAATATGCCGTTACCATGGCAACACATTTTCAGCTATTGCCGAAAAATATAATTTGTCTTAATACACTATACCTAATTATTACATTTTACATGTATTATGGGCAAAATATCATATTGCTCAAACATTGAGGAAGTAGTACACGCCACAACAAATAATGAAATTCCAATGGATCATCCGAGTGGCGGGGGTATGAAATTATAATTTAAACAAAACAGGACTTTCTCTTTTTTTAATCCCCGTTTTCAGGTCCTCATGGGAAAACAGCCACTCGATCTTCGCGCTTACTTGATTTTTATTTTTAGGTTTATCATCTTTTTGGAAGGATTTACAAATTTAGTCATATTATGGGAAATTTCCCGCTCGGGCTTTCATAATAAATCATATTTAGATACCTAAGAGCGAAACGTACTATTTATTTCGCTCTCTTTAGTTTATATAAACACAAAACAAAAAGTAAGGTCCCCCTATTTCAGATAATGATTTCGAAGCCGAAGAAAATGAGTTTTTAAATAACATTTCCGTGTTTTTTATTCTATCAGCCACTATGAAAGAGAATTTTAGGAAGATTGGTTGAAGGCAGAATGTCATTTACAAAAAGTTCACAAGCTTAATATTATAACTTTGAATAAATGATTTCAGAACAAAATGTCTAATTTTTAACAGCATACTTGTCAAAAGGTATGCACCATCTGTGCCCTAACGTAAAAAATGAAGCCTATCTGGTAATGAATAAGTTAATCTGCCTTTGATTGCACAGACCACATTTCTTCGATCGGCTCGGAGCTTTCCACGCCATCAATGGGTTTGTACTTGAGGGAATGAAAGCCTATCTTATCTCCAAAGATTAACAGTTACGGGGCCAATGTCACAATCATTCCCTTTCCGTTGGGGAGTAACACATGGGTCTGTTGTGGGCCCCGTGTTATTCACCTCAAGACTGGTCCTATTTGACATTCGATCAGTTCTTATCATGGCATATATCACGCCAAGTAAGCAGATGATAGCCAGCTGTACCTATTAGCATTTATGATACATGATGACACTAGCAGACTCATTATTACTATTGCTATAATAATAATAATGATGATGATAATAACAACAATGATAATGATAATCATTATTATCATTATTATTATTATTATTATTATTATTATTATTTTTATTATTATTATTATTATTATTATTATTATTATTATTATTATTATTATTATTATTATTATTATTATTATCATTATTATTTAGGTGTTATTATTATCATTAATAATATCATCATCATTATCATAATTATTGCCATTATAACGCATAATTATTATGCAGTTATTACCTACAAGATCCTACATTAATATTGACAATGCCTAGATTGTGTAGCTGTAATAAAATGTTGAATTCTTTATTCATTTCATGTGTTTGGGAAGCTTTTAATGCTGTGAGTCTGTCAAAATAGTGATAAGGTACATCTGTGTGATTGGTACCAAAGCGTGATGAAAATGGCCAGAAGCCATAAAGCTGTACTTCATCACAAATCTGGATAGCCATTGACACCATATAGAAACCTAAACGAAAACAAAAAGGAGAAACAGAAATCAAGACAACGACAACAAAAGAATGTGATTGGTATGATTTTCAACAAAGCAATACAAAAACATTAACGTTTAACCATAAGCAAACTGTAACTGTAAGCAAAGGTTGCAAAGATGCGTTGTTTTTATCCTTTATTACATATTATAATCATCCTATATTATAGCCCTAAACTTACTATTAGAGATACTTAAATATGAATCGTATTTATAACGTCTGCCTGCTGCATCCCATTTATTTCATCATTTATTCCTGAAAGTTGATACCAATCTCAAAAATTAAGTACTTATATCGCGAATGTGGTATAATCTAATGACAAAAAAAAAATAAAAAAATTACTAAGCTTCTTGTAATGTAGTAGATAAGAAATATATGTGCAGAGAGTGTAGTTTGTTCAATGTCCACAGTTGCGTGTCAATTATTGGGTTTAAAACAATTAAACAAAAATTACCAGTGGACAAATCTTTCTTAATCGCACCAGTTTCCCGCCAGATGTCAATCACAGATTGGTAATGCTTGGGGTTCATGCAAACAATCATTGGTTTCTTTCCTTTAAAGGCCCTCATAGCCTTCGTAGAAGTAGAAATGTCATCTCCTCCGAAACAAGGTATGGTTATAAGACCGTCGTAGCTTCCAATGTCTTTATTGAAATTCTTAACATATGCTGCTTTCCGCAGCAAGCCATACCTGTACCAAGCATTTAAATGGGGTAAAATTGACAAAAAGCAATTTCAAAAAGTTTTGTCAAACAAAACAGATAATCCGACATTATGCTAGTCACACAAACACTTACGTTTAGTTACGTCGGCTGCGGATAGATTTGGCTGAGTGGACGCAGCAAGAACGCAGCACGGACGCAGTCATCCGCAGGATCGTAAGTATACGTAACTGTCCGAAACTGAACCGTATCGGAACTCAGAATGACGGCGCCAAGCCTGCGAAATTTTGAAATGTTCAAAATTTCGAAAGGCATTTTTACGGATGCCGACTTACGTAAGTAACCGTAACTAAACGTAACTTTCCGTAAATGAACGTAACTATCCGTAGCTAGGACGCAGACCATCAGGGAAAATTCTAGAGTTCCGTCCATTTGCGTTCATTTGCGTCCACCGTAAATATTCGCAATTATCCGCAAGTAAACGTATTATGCTACAGTCACACAGACACTTACGTTTAGTTACGTCCGCTGCGTATAGATTTGTCTAAGTGGACGCAGCATGAACGCAGCACGGACGCAGTCATCCGCAGGGAACGTAAGTATACGTATCTGTCCGAAACTGAACCGTATCGGTACGCACAATGACTGCGCCAAGCCTGCGAAATTTTGAAATGTTCAAAGTTTCGCAGGGCATCTTTACGGATGCCGACTTACGTAAGTAACCGTAACTAAACGTAACTTTCCGTAAATGAACGTAACTATCCGTATCTAAGACGCAGACTATCCGGGAAAATTCATAAGTCCATTTGCGTTTATTTGCGTCCACCGTAAGTATTCGCAATTATCCGTAATTAAACGTATCAAACGTTTAAGTACCCGAAAACAATACACTTATGAGGCTACGGACAAACACTTAAAGGGATGCAGTAACATTGAATGATATTTAAATCGCAATTTCTTGATTTAGCTCATTTTGTCAACATAATTATAAACTTATAGGTCAGTCTGGTATCTCTTCAAAATTACAAGTTAATTGCTTGCTTTACTTTCGAGATATCAATGATTTCATACTCAAATTTAGTAAACCATCTCGTGGTGGAAAACAAATTGCCATGTGCTTTTCAAGACACCCCACTTCCTGTCGTGTTCCCCCCGACCCTAGCGGGCTGGAGGGTTTGCTGCAAAGGGGTTGAAAATTCACTCGCGTTTGGCTGTTACACTGTTTTGTGGTAGTAAATGACTTCCATTTGATCTGAAATTTTCAGTAGTTTGTTTTTACTATTAGAGCAATATAATTTTATTCATCTTGATCTAATTGCTCTTGTTTTTGAAAGTTACTGTTTCCCTTTAAGCGTTGCGGATAATTGCGTCCTTTCACGTTTTAGAGCTCCCGAACACCCGTTCTTGTTTACACACGGATAGGGGTTATATAAATGTAATAGCTTCGAGGGGTAGGTCCTAGATTTCCTAGAGGGAGGGGGGGGGGGGGGGGGGGGGGGCAAATAAAAATAAAATTAATAATTCAAGCGAACAGGATGTTTGAAACCATATTTGATTGAAATCCTCTGCAATCAAATTTTATATAAATAATTTCCCCTTTTTATATGACAAGAATATATTGAATAATT
Source organism: Paracentrotus lividus (assembly GCA_940671915.1). Taxonomy (NCBI): domain Eukaryota; kingdom Metazoa; phylum Echinodermata; class Echinoidea; order Camarodonta; family Echinidae; genus Paracentrotus; species Paracentrotus lividus. Next base: position 715,320 of record CALNVZ010003426.1, on the reverse strand, counting down.
TTGTTTAAATTTCGTTTTAGTTAGATAATCCCTATTATAAACATGGTTATGACATCTTGAGAGCGCGATGCTCGGTCAAGAAGGGTTATTGATATCAATTTGTTTTAATTATGTAATTTAAATCACGTGAGCTCAAAGCGCAAATACTCTATTTACCATTTAATAATTCGGAAAGCAGGGCAGTCTGATCTGTTTGCGCTACAATTTAATTTTGTCTGAATGATAGAATGCGAGAGTGAAAAAAAAAAAAAAAACGCCATAAAATGGTTTTAAAGCAAGGCAAGTTATGCACTCGCCCCCCCCCCAAAAAAAAGGAAAAATTTAACATTATAATCACTGTAATATAAATTCCCTTTTGCTTTTGAATTTTATAATAACCTCAATATACGTGGAAAAAAAATTGTGAGAGCAAAAAAAAGGAGGGCCATAAAATGAAATTCTCTTTTCCTCTTCTATACGTGTATAAATGCGAGTTTAAGTTTTGAAAAAGGTAAACCTCTTTGAAAACTATAACATAATCTCATAATCAATTGCGTAAATTAGCGATTTCGCTGCATGTTGTCTCTTCTGGGATGTTTTATCTATTGATTTGGATTCCTTTATTTAAAAAAAAAAAAAAAAAAAAAAAAAAAAAAAAAAAAAAAAAATCGTTTTTGTCTGTTTATTAGGAACCTAATCTTCTCAAATTACCTGTATATAAAAGCGATATTAAAAGTGGTTTGAAACCTAATTATTTTACATTCTTCTTTTGTTTTGTTTTCTTCTCTCTTCTCTCTCTCTGTTACTCTATACTTCTCCCCTTTCTTCTCTCTCTCCTTAATCTCCTTTTCTTTTCTTTTTCTTTTTTCTTTTTTTTGGGGAGGGGGGGGGAGGTTGGGGAGGGTGCTTGCCCCCGGATCAACGTATGTTTGCCATGTAGCCCTCTTCAGCCTTTGTCTTTGTACCTACCACTTTGCTTTTGGGGTAGGACTTTGAAGCCATATAACTAGCAGAAATAGGGAAGGTGATCTATTAGTGAAGGTTAAAAAAAACACACTCATTGACCAGAGAGATATATAATTTTTCATTACAATTCACAGTTATGTGTATACGTACATCAATCCGCGCAAGTGTTCAGAAGTGTCAGGAGGTTTCCGGAAGTCGGACAAAACAAAGACCGAGTAAACTCGTAAGGTTATTCGTAAGTGGACGCAAGTGTCCGTATCTGGACGTAACTATTCGTATATCTTATAATTATTGAAGCGTGACGGGAAGGCATCCGTGGGGATTCGCAGAAAAAAGTTCTGTGTGACTGTAGCATTAAACAAGTATCCAAAAACAATACACTTACATGACTTAAGAGGCTGCGGACAAACACTTATGTGTTGCGGATAATTGCGTCCTTTCTCGTTTTAGAACCCCCGAACACCCGTTTTTGTTCGCACACGGATAGGGGCTATATAAATGTAATAGTTTCCAGGGGAAGATCCTAGATTTCCTAGACGGGGGGGGGGGGTGGCAAATAAAACAATATATAAATTTAATAAATCGAGCGAGCGGAGAAGGAGAGAGAGAAAGGAAACGTTGCTATTCTTTTTCATCGACACATGAACTTTGACCAAGTTAAGGTCAAAGTTCAAATAACATGACGCTTAAAAAACCTGGAAATAGCAGAAACTATGTATTGTTTGGACTTTTCACCTCATTTGAAGGTCATAGGTCAATGAAAACGAACATTTCCTGGTTCATGGGAACATGTAGAAATCATGAAAAACTGAAAAATCTGATTCAGTAAACTCTATTCAGTTTGACGGTACTGTAATCGATAGAGTTTACAGTACGAAGTGTCTAGGAGTAATCATAGACGATAAATGGAAAGTTCTCTTGTATGATATCACCCAACATGGTGACCGCGTTGCCAATGTGAGATTTCCTTTATCATCAGAGATATCAGCATTCAAATACTCATAACTTCCTTAGTATTTATCCGATTTTTATCAAATCTTAACTGATGTGCTCATTTGATTTTTCTACATACATGTATGTGTCAATTTAATTAATTATCTTACTTTGAACGTATCACGCTTGGGTTCATGGTCATGTAATTACTCTTCATTCCAGCATCTTGTTTGAAGGGGGCCAGTGGTGCTAAGTTGCATCTGCGAAGGATGAATTAAAATAAATATTATATACATTACCGAGGGTTGACGTCATCGATCATTAAACAGATGTTTGATTTCAATGTTCATTCGTTCATATCTCGGAGGAGATGAAAACCATGCGTAGTCAAAATAGCTTAGGACAACTGTTAAAGTTAGGTTCCAAAAGTTAAGAACCAGGCTAATAATACAATTGACTTCAATTGAGCTATCACGTGGTCATATCTGGACCCTGTGGAAGCGATTCCTACCAGATTTGTGCAACGGATGTTTTTTATCATGCCTATCCACGATATGAAATGAAAGCAGATGAAATACCCCCTCCCAATTCAGTTCTTCTGCACTTCAGTTCACCCCCCCCCCGGCCCCACTTCCTCTAATTATTTCATGCACTTATATTTTCAAGTTGTTATAGAGATCATCATTTATTTTGAATAGGGTTTAGGTTTTAACATTACCAAAATTTAATGTGCGTATTCAATAATTGCAATGAAGAACAGGAATCCTACCACCACGTATGTCTTTTTGTTTGTGAAAAAAAGTATTTTGATCTGAAATAATTACTGTAATGGTATTTTAAACCTTAGTCTAAATTGTTTGGTATAAAATTAGGAGATGAAGGATAAAGGAACAATCAAATTAGCCAATAATTTTTCAATTTTTAATAAAATAATATTCAGAGGAAGAGAACGGGGTTCAGCTCTTCATTATTAACGAAATTAAGCGTAAGTTCAAAGAAGAATGGGAGGAAAAACGTTTGACCCTGGGGAGAAACAGACTGTGTGCGTGTGGTACAGGGGGTGTTGTGTTGTTGGCAGCTCCCAAAAAATCAACTAATTTTACCAACAAAATACTACTTTTGGACTGTTGGATTCAAGCTATATGTGATTTTACATCTAAACAGCTCTCTGGATGTGATATTTTTGGATTTTGTGTAGAAAAAAATCCTGAATTTTGGGAAAGGATTTTCAGTGTAAGTTTGAATGGTTGTTTAACAGACACATTTTCTCCTACTCGAGGAATAAGACAGGGTTGTCCCCTATCTGCTCTACTTTTTATTTTGTCTATTGGAATTCTCAGTAATAGAATAAGAAATAATGAGTGTAATAAAGGAATCTGTATCGGAAAACAATCAAAAGAAATAAAAATAGGCCAGTTAGCTGATGATATGACGATTTTTGTGGAAAATATCAGGTCAGGTGATAAAGCTCTTAAATACATTATAGATTTTGGAAGATTTTCAGGTGTTACTTTAAACAAGGATAAAACATAAGCAATGTGGTTAGGAAAGAGAAACCAGTAATCACGGTTAGTGGTATTCCGTGGGTTGAAAACTATGTTAAAGCTTTTGGTATCTTCTTTTCGAAAATGAATCCTTGAGTTACGAATTAAATTGGTCAAAAGAAAAAATGGAAAAAATAGAAAAAATATTGAATATTTGTAAACAAAGAAATTTTACATACAGAGGTAAGATAATTCTCTTAAAAACTCTAATATTATCGAAACTTGTATACACAGCACAAATTATTTTTGCCCTTGTAATGTTGTAAAGAAAATTGATATATAAATGATGAATTTTCTTCGGGGGATCCAGAGTTACCAAAGTGAAAAAACCTAATGCCATTGGTTATCCATCAAAAGGAGGGCTAATCATGTTGGATTTGAGGTTACAGTTAGATAGTTTTAAGTTAAAATGGATACTTAGATATTTTGATGAAACAAAAGCAAAGTGGAAATAGATGTTTGACCATTGGTTTTGATAAGCTTGGAGGCAGCGTTATTATAAAAAAAAAATTGCAAAATTGATCCGAAATATATACTAACATCCCTAGTTTTTATCGTGAAGTATTGTATGTGTATTTTACTTGGAAAAAAGAACAATCAATGAAGAAAGGAAAAACGATTGACTGCAGTTTTGATGTATGCAAAGAAATGTTATGGTTTGATGAAAATATAAGACATAATCAATGGAAAAATGTTATTGTTCAGGAATTGCATACGTTCAAATATTTTATGTGTTGGAGATTTAGTAAACCAGACCAGTTTTATCTAAGTTAATGAATTACAACATAATTTAGTTTTTATAGATGGAAAATGGCTAACAGAATATACAATTATTATAGCATCATTGTCAAAGAAATGGAAGGAAAAACTAAGATGAAATAATATACGCTTATTTAAAAGATTTAAAAAGAATGTTCTTAAAGTAGACACACGGAGAAAATACACAATGTTTGCTAATAATGGCCAAATTACATGTTACTGAATAGATTTTCCTTCGTTTATACGATTGATATGCTGAAAATGACTTGAATCTCTCAGAAATAGTTGTAAATGGTTTTTAGAGTTTTTATTTAATCCGCCCCCAAATGGGCCGCTCGGCGTGCGGAGGAGCTCCTGGTTTGTGACGTCACACCTTGGACAGCTCGAACAACAGCCAGCTGATCTGAGCTTGCGCGCACAGCTTGATGCATATTATGTGCATGCAATGCATGTACAACACACGTAAACACATTGATCGCACTGTACCAGCTTGCTATAGCTGCTGTGTCTCGGATTTATATGGCTCTTTTATCACAACTGATTGCACCATTGGACAAATCATACAGGGTTGTATATCCTTAGAATATCGTGTTTTGAGATATTGCTAACGATTGTGATTATTTTGTAGATTTGAACTTGCTGCGATAGATTTTTGAAGAGTTTGCAATCATGGACATGGTAAAAGCACGAATTGCTTTGCTCATCTCTCACCGAGGGGCCGGGAACGGTGCAGCCCGTTGGTTGTTGGTGAAGCGTTTAATTTGCCCATTGAAATTGGGAGATAATGCCTAAAATTCCACGTAAATTTATAGTGACTTCATTCTTCAGAAGACTTATTCTGTGTTGAATCTATATTGATTTTGATATGATTTTTTTTTTAAATCTGAATCCCTCCAAATAAAGTTTTAGAGCAAAACATAATCATGCCACCGTCATGACTTTCCCCAACTAACTTACACGGATTAACACTACCATCATTAGTTTGACAAGGTGGTCATGTCACATTTCCTCCAAAATTCCTTCCGAAATTCAATGGCCAAAAGACCAGAAACGTCCTTAAAATAAAATAAATGAAGAGACAGAATATTTAAGAATCAATTATGTAAGCATTGAATTGTTTGCAATATTTACAGTCTACTAATTTAGTTTGGCTTAATTCTTACACACGCAACGGGTTGGGGTAGTGTATATCAGTCCGGCAGGAGCGGATGGAATATACAGTCGTCTCTCGTAAGACTGCTGCTTTTATCACAAATGCAAAATCTGTAACATTCATTGCAACAAGATCGAATCTACTAAATTATGTTATTTCATTCTGAACAATATCTCAAACCATGAAAAAAAAGTTCACATATACTGTAACTGAAGAACTAAGGAGCTGTTCCATCCAAAAGTTTGGACGAATTATTGTTATAGCTAACGGATGAAATTATCTCGGGATCTGCACAGTAATATAAAGACTTACAAAACCAAATGAACAATTTCAAGATTATGATAACCTTACAATATAGATATATAGGATTATTGGTTATAATAATTTGTCATGACAACAAAACTAAAAGTGTGATTTGAACAGTCCACAATGAAACAATGTCACTTTGTTTTATTATCTTCTTTTTTTTCACTCACTCTCGTGCTGAGGAAAGGCCTATTTTAATCATATTTCAATATAATGAAAAATAATACATTAGTCGGCAACATATATTACTTTTGACCAGTTAGTCAGGGCCTGGGGTGAAGCATGAGATGAGAAGAGAGAAAGAAAATTTTCAAGAATCAGAATGTGCAATGTACGCGATATAGCACAGTACAGGATACATGCATACAGTGGACACGGTACGGCCGGGTGCCCACGCTGTGACGTCATAATCTCGACGCCCTTGCGGGGTACCGCTGAAGCCTGAAAATGGGGGCCCTTCTTTGAAAGGCGATAACTCCCGATCTAAAACAGATATTGACAAGGGGTTTAGATATTCTGAATCAGTAAATATTTTTCGTTGCAGTGGTATGAGTTTTGTTGCAATTAAAAGCAGTTTTGACTCTCCAGTTGTCTACTTTAAGTCAGAAGACATATCTTTTTCAAATACCGTATTTACTTGTTATTCGAGTGTAAAACAGATATATACTGAGTCATTAGAATTACATGTAGAAATTTCAAGGGCAGAATTATTTTGGAATGAAAAGATTGAAATAGATGTAAATCACTCATGGAAGACAACCTGGTCAATTAAATTAAGCAAAATTCAGGATAACATTGTCAATTGTTATTCGATTCAATTTCAAATGCATGTATACTTTAAAACCGACATTGAGTAATTTAAAGAAATGGAAGATGAGGAGCAGTGATATTTGTGAAGAATGTGGGCAAGTAGGTGATATTATACATATGTTTTGGTTTTGTACAAAGGTACGATTATTTTTGGTAATTATTATGCAGAAAGGTATATCGGAAGATGTTCAGATCAAGATTTTATCTTGAACATACAATACAATGTATGTTATTGGGGGGGGGGGGGGGGGGGGGGTCAAGAATCAGGAAACGAAGATATTAACTTGATACTAAACTATGCATTATTTTCAATGTACAAATGTGCTAACATAGGTATAACTTACACAAGAAAGATTAAATATACTGATTTAAAAATGACGTTGTTTTAAGAAAACGATATGACGATGAAAAAATGTAAAAGAAAAGAACATGTGTATATGAGTTGGTCAAAATGGAGAAATGTATTGAATAACGTTTGAAACTATTGTAATTTGACTTTGTTTTAATAAAGAAGACCAGAGATAGCTCCCCCCCCCCAAAAAAAAAAAGGGGGGGGGGGGGACAAAGGGGTATCTTGGAATGTAGCGAATTTCTTAAATGAATGGAGTCGAAAATCAAGAATGTTTTTTTGTCCTGCATTGGCGAATGACGCGAATTTTGGGGTTTCTACCAGATTAGTTGCGTTTCGCCTGGATTTTCCTTTCAAAATAATTCGCCAACAAATTTTGAACATGTTCAAAATTTCCTGGCGAATTTATTTTTGTCAAAGGTTGCAAGCGCATATACTCTGTTTGTAAAATGGTTGAATATATACAGTGTGTTCCTAAAAAAAGAGGACCGAAGTTCAAAGGACAGCCATATAAAAAATACATATTTTATTTTTGTAATTTTTTCACCAAATTACGGAGTATTTTATCAGCTTTCATATGACACCTTGCTTGAACCAGAATTTTCACGGATCACTGAGTTACGGTTCTCTGAAGGTGACAGGTACAAAACCCGTTTTTTCCAAGTTTTATGTTTTTAGGGTTCAAAGTAACTTTGTGGGTTTGTTGGTTTCATCAGGGGTTTTTTTCATGGTAAGTTTCGATAAAATTCTATTTCCTCTCATACATTTTGTGAGAGAATTGAATATTACATAATCAGTTTCAAGGTGCAATCTCTGGTAAGCACATCCCTTCAAAGATTAAATGAGAAGATGAATGGCATGACTGCTACATTATCATCTGGAAATGTAAGCCCTGATTCAATGACAGGTATGCATAATCCCACATTCTTTTGAATGATTGAAACTGTTTCATTGTCATGTATCAGGTATTGTTTAGCAGCAAGGTCAGGTAAGTACAAAAGTTAGTTGTAAAGTATTAAAGAGGGATAGATACAGCCTTAAATGTGACAGGCAACATCAAATTATACCTAATCATGGTGCAACTAACAGTTGAGCAAAGGACATTTGTGGTGGCAACATTCCACGTACCGGTAGCATAATTGAAACAAGGAATGCATTCCGTTTGCAGTTCCCAAACAGAGACCCTCCGTGCAAATAACTATTTGGGCCAATGTCCGTAAATATCAACGACATGGACAAAGTCTTAACAGAAATAAGGGCAATTCCGGTAGACCGAGGACTGGTAGATGCCCAGAAAACATTGAAGCTGTCAGGAGACGACTGGAGCCCACCCAAGGGCGACAACTGCCGCCGCAATGGTTTAGGGATAAGTCCGACAACCTTCCATCGTATTGCCCGACGAGATCTTAACATGTATCCTTACAAAGTGCATGTTCGTCATCAATTGCTGGAGGGGGATTTCCAGAGGAGACTCGACTTTTCAAGGTGGCTCCTGGGCAGGAACGAGGGCGATGTCAATTTTCTGCGAAACATTGTTGTTGGTGACGAACCGCATTTAACATTACAGGAAGAGTGAACACCCACAATGTCGTAGAATACGCGGCTGCAGGACATCCACCAGAGATTCAATAGTACGACTAATATGAGCAGACAAAAATTGACTGTGTGGGTTGGCCTGTGTGGGAGAGGGCCAGAATAGTTGGCCAGATTCTTCAACAGAACCATCAATGGCGGCATGTACTTGACATGATCAACGAAAACATTGTGCCCCAGTTGGAACAAAACTTTGAGAGACAGGATCGAGGGATCTTCAGGCGTATTTGGTGGGTGCAAGATGGTGCACCAGCTCATCGTCTTCGAGCTGTCCGTGAGAGACTGGAAGAGCTATTGGGCCAGCGTATCATAGTCTTAATCATGAAGTCGAATGGCCTCCTAGATCTCCAGACAGACACCCTGTGACTTTTTCTTTGGGGATACTTAAAGAGCAAGGTATACACATCACCACCACGTGATCTGGATGAATTGCAGGCGCGTATTCAGCACGAGATCGATGTCCTTCGTCAGGATCCTGCAATGGTCCGAAGAGCAGTACAAGACATGCAACGTCGTTCACAGCTTTGTGTTGACAGGGGAGGTGGTCATGTTCAGGGTGTTGGTGTGTAAAAGGTAAGGGCTGAATGATACTACCATTTCCAACATTTAAACACAAAATAAGCTACGAATGATCAATCTTTGTAAGATTTAATCCAGCTTCTAAATTTCAAAAACTTGGAAAAAAGAAAAATTGTACCTGTCACACTTACACTGAAAAGATAAACTTTGTCAATTGACAAATATAAATTTGTCATTAATGTGGTTTAATTTAACAAATTAATAATTTGTCATGCAAAGATTTGTCATTATAGATTTGTCATGCACCATAACATGACGAATTTTAATTTGTCATGAAAAGTGGTCTAATTTGACAAACCTTTTTCAAAGTTTGTCATTGCAACATTTTAATTCCTCATTCTCATTTTTCAATTTGTTTTTTTCATTCATCAATTTGTACTGCATTTTGACGTTAATTTGTCATATAACAGTCAGAAAACACACCTGTAATAAACAAACAATACAGATAGTTAATATTTTGTCAGTTTTAATAGAACCTCGAATTCCTGAGGAAACAATTCAAAATACATCAAATCCAGTCAACACTTGCCAGCTCAAGCCTTGCCTCTGCAGCTAAATCACGCGACCGGGCGAGAGTGATTCGAAGACGCTGATTATGTGCGGGGTTTCCCAAACTGTCTTCAGGAGCTAAATTTGTCATGCATTTTGCGTCAACAAATTGATTGTTTTTCAGCAAATAATTTGTATTATAATTCGTTATGGCCGACTTAAAATCGTCATTTCTACATTGACTGCGAAGAGGATTAGTCAATTACGGTTCGAAGAGTCGTCACGCAAATAAATCAGTCATGCGCAAGTTTGTTTTTGTCAACACCAGTTGAAACTTTGTAATAGTGCTCGATCAATTTGTTATGTATACTACCATGAGTTTGTCATTTCACAGTTATATCGCAAAACAAATTATTTTACCCCGATTGACGAATTAATCTGGCCTTGTGACAAAGTTATCTTTTCAGTGCATGGACAGGATTGGTAGACTCAATTACTAAAAAGTCTAATTCTCGTTTAAAATTTTTATATAGATACCAAGCTTGTATGAATACAAAATCAAGACGAATTCTATGTTTTGCTTTAATACAATGCCTGTTTGACTATGCCAATGCAGCTTGGTTCAGTAGTCTGGGCAAGACTGATAAGAAAAAAATAAGGATAATTCAGAATAAGGTTGTAAGATTCATTAACGTTTTAGGCCCAAGAACACATGTCGGTAGTAATGAACTTGAAGAAGCAGGTTTACTCTATGTAGATCAAAGGTCTAAACAATTAGTGTTGCACCATGTGCATAAAATATTCTACTCAGATACTTTAGATCATTACAAAACTAATAATTTCACTCGTGTCTCAAATATCCACGAACACGTAACTAGAAATAGTCATTTTAATTTCGTTTTACCTAAACGTGAAGGTTATATAGGAAACACTTTTTATTTTTATGGTATCCAATGCTGGAATTCTCTTCCAAATCATGTTAAAGCTATTAAGAAGTTTATTAATTTCAAGAGTGTATTAAAGCAACACCTAAAACAGGAAACTAGCACAACATGCAGATAACAGCTTAGTCACAATCAATCATTGATTTTATAGAGTAAAATTATGTTAAACTATAATATGCTTGAATGTATTAATATTTAGCAAAATTTTGTTGGTGGATTCGTTCATCTTTTTGTATTATTATCTGTTGTTATACAGTGTGTCCCACAAAAAAATGCTAATGGCACTTCAGATGGATATAAAATTAAAATTACAAAATGATATTGTTTATATCTTTACACCCGTAAACTACAATTCGTTTTCTACAAGTGGTTGAAATTTTATGTGATATGGTCCCAAGAATCACAAAGATATGAGCATTTTGTCGTTACACATCAGGAAACCTCTCCATCCAAGTTTGTATTGAGTAGTACCGGATGTGTTGAATAAAGCAAACCCAAGTTTGATCATTAATACTTTGTAAAATATTTCAGTTATAGTAATTATGAAATTTATACCACTGAAAATTGCAACTCATTAACATTTTAATAATACCTCTCTCAGCTCACCAATATCATGTATCACTGAACCCCATTGTTTTAAATATGTCTTGCAAAAATGTGAGTGGTTCACTTTCACGCTCATTGATAATCAAAGTTGGGTTTCCTTTGAATACCGCACCTAAAGGAGCATGAAAGTGAACACTCACAGTTTTGCAAGACTTTTTCAGAACAATGGGGTTCAGCGATGCGTGATATTGGTGAGCAAAGGGACACATTATTAGAATGGTAATGAGTTGCACTTTACAGTGATATAACTTTCATAATCACTTCTGAAATATATTTCAAAATATTAATGATCAAACTTGGGTTTATTTTATTCGATATACCCGGTACTACTTAATACAAAACTTGGATGGAGAGGTGTCCTGATGAGTGATGAAAAAATGCTCATATTTTTGTGATTATTGGACCATATCACATCAAATTTGATCCACTTGCAGAAAATGAATTGTAGTTTAGGGGTGTAGAATAAGAATCAATTTGATATTGTAATTTTGATATTATACCCATCTAAAGTGCCATTAGCATTTTTTGTGGGACACACTGTATGTATGTAATAATGTAGTTATTATACTTTGTTCTCATTATGTCATCCTATACGTTTCACTAGAAAGGACCCCATTGTAAATAAGCCTTTTCGGCTTTCATGGGCTATCCTTGTCGGTGTTTCTTTCTATTCTATCATAAATGTTCACTCGACGAATAAAATAAAATCAAATCAAATCATACACAGTCGGAGCCTAACAAAGCAGCACGTAAGAAAATATGCCATGCTGATGCGATCTCTTCAAAACGTTGGCTAGATTCTCTCTGTACATAACACTGTGTAAATTCACTTCATCCGCCTGGGTTCTCTTCTCAGTGATATATCCCCTTTAGCAAAAGGCTGTTGGCATAGTATTACGGAAACTTTTTTTTTTTTTTTTGGTTAATTGTGTAAATGATCACTTACCATGGAACCTATATGTAACTTGTAACGTTATTGTTCCATAATGTAAGACAAGCTCATCCCTCCCACACGGCCTCGGCCTCTACCACATCAATATCAATGTTTCTGTTACTACGACAAAGCCAATGACTTACACAGAAATATTCAAATAATGAGATTGATGTATGGCCCCGAGAATATCAAATTATTATACACGTACGTACCTTATTACGAAATCACTTTTATCAATATTTTCCCCACAGCCACTGTGTAGTATTGAACCGCTGTTTCCAACAATCGCACACGACCGAAATCTCTTTCCAGGGGCGAGGCCAATTGGATCAGTCTGTGCACAGGGGAATAACAATAGTACTGATGTAGCAGTAGAAATGTAGACACATACAAATAGTACTGATGATTATAATGATAATGATGATAACAACGATAAGAATTTATACATTATTATTATTATATTTAAGTACTATTTTAAAAACATACTTGATCGGGTTTTCCTTCAGTATGTTCTACTTAAAGGGAGGACAAATGCAGGTATTTTTTTTAGCTACATGGCCATTTTAAGAACAACTTAAAAATTATCTCTACCAAATTTCAACCGTAAAGATCATCTAAACTTCATAAAATTAATATTTGAAAGAGTCCCACGTCGTCTGCTCGGTCCTTCCATGTTACTCGAGCCGATCGCTTGTACGCAAGAACTGTGACGTGGCAGAGGACTAGCTGTACGGCTAGTACCCGGATGTAGGTGCGCGTACGTACGTGTTCACGAATTTATATGCGTGCTTTCTACATGATCACGATGCCGTTCTGTCAAGCGTTTAGCTGCTTCATAGGTCTTAAAAAAAAAAAAAAAAAAAAAAAAAAAAAAAAAAAAAAAAAAAAAAAAAAAACGGTCAGGGCTCATGTCGATACAATTCACGTGGGACTCTTTCAAATATCAATTTTATGAAATATTTTCACATTCATAGGGCCATTATCAGTAATAGTGACATGACATGAGACATTTATTGTAGAATAATGTGAACGCAAAACAGGGAAGAGGCTATATCTCTTTTAGTATTTATCTCTTTTAGGGGGAACCATCATGATGTAATGCCTATAGATATACAGATATGCACATTATTATGCATATGAGTACTGGTATACGAATATCGTCGAATTCATAGAGCTGTAATAATGAACGGAAACATGGTATTTGTTGCGTTACATGTAAGCATGAAATTGATTGAGGGCTAGTGACTTTAACTGGTGATTAGAAATGGAACATCATGACGTAATGCCAACAAACGCAAAAATCTATATAAATATGGAAGATGTGCATTTAGGGCCATATTGTGCGAACTGAAAATTTTCTTAATAAAAGTGACCAGATGAAACAGGATAAGAACCGGAGAGGGAGTTGGTGTTTAAAACGTACCATCGTGACGTTATTAGTGAGCTTTCGCTGGACTACGGGGAGCTTATCTAGAACGTTAGCATAAAAGAGGGCACTATTTTCAAAATGCCTGCAAATCCTCGTTTTCTATCTTCCTCAATAACTTTGAATAAAAGTTTCCAATGGTAACCGCACATGTTCCCTTTGGCTTGTGAGATATTGTAACGTCTATTGTTGCAATACGAATTCAATCAAAAGGCTACTTTACTGGGGATACCTAGTTCTTTCTTTTTTTTTTCATACCAAGGTTTTATTGTGTCAAATGCGTCTATGCGTATAACAGCTGACCTAAAACATTGCTGATATGAAAAGAAATAACCTGCCGCCCTGCCATTATGATTAGTCAACTCAAAGTATGCTTCTTTTATGTTTTAGCAAAGGGGGAAATGCCTGTATACATTCCTATCAAAGCGCTCGCTTATTGGTTTATAACTGACTCTCCGCTGAGAACCTATACGTTCTACGTTTTGGGAGAACGTACATTTCCCCAAAATAGCGTTGTAGATTTTGACAACGGGGAGCTATCTCTTGTAGCCAGGGGAAACCCTCGTTTGTGCACACGAAAACTTCTAATTTAAACGCTTGCCAGCCGTTTCTAGCAAATACCAGTTTTACACACTCCTTTTCCTGTACTAACAGTATGCAGGAGTTTGGGGTTTGAGCTATTTTGAAAATAAAGCCTTTCATAATGCTAACGTTCTAGATTATCTCCTCCGTAGTCCAGCGAAAGCACCCTATTACATGCATAAAAACTGAACGAATCCAAGTACAGTAATTTCAATAGCCTATGTTATGCAATTTTCAACAGTTATCTGAAATGGAATTTGAAGCTCATGCGATCGTAAAGTGAAAGTGTATTATGCAGTGTGTCCCACACAAAAATGCTAATGGCACTTTAGATGGGTATAATATTAAGATTACAATATTATATTAATTATATCTCTTCACCCGTAGACTACAACTCATTTCCTGCAACTGGATGAAATTTCATGTGATATGGTCCAATAATCACAAAGATTTGAGCATTTTTCATCACACATCAGGAAACCTCTACATCCAAGTTTTTTATTAAGTAGTACCGGGTATATTGAATAAAAGAAACCCAAGTTTGATCATTAATAACTTGAAAAATATTTCAGTAGTGATTATGAAATGTATATCACTGTAAAGTGTAACCCATCACCATTCTACTGATATGTACCTCAACTCACTACTATTACGAATCGCTGAACCCCATTGTTCTGAAAAAAAAAAGTCTTGCAAAGTTGTAAGTGTTCACTTTCATAGAGATGCGTTATTCAAAGGTGCCTAAAAGGGAACCCAATTTTGATCATCAATGGGCGTGAAAGTGAACCACTCACAATTTGGCAAGACATATTTAAAACAATGGGGTTCGGTGATACATGACATTGGTGAGCTGAGAGAGGTATCATTAAAATGGTAATGAGTTGCACTTTACAGTGATATAAATTTCATAATTACTACTGAAATACTTTTCAAAGTATTGATGATCAAACCTGAGTTCGACACATCAGGTACTACTCAATACAAACTTGGATGGAAAGGTTTCCTGATGTGTAATGACAAAATGCTCATATCTTTGTGATTCTTCGACCATATCACATAAAAATTCATCCAGTTGTAGAACACAAAATAGTTTACGGTTGTAAAGATATATACAATATAATTTTGTAATGTTAATATTATATCCATCTAAAATGACATTAGCATGTTTTGTGGGATACTCTGTACTGTATATTCAGTGGTCCGAGTCCCAAAAGGTAAAGAGCCGAGACAAGTGTTACAGACTCTTCAATATTCATTATTTATTTTATCAAAACCATCGTGGATCATTGAAGGGGAATACTTTTGCCTTCAGTTATCAAGACACCTGCACTGTTAAAAAAAACAGAAGATTTTACAGAGAGAAAAATACAGAACCGTTCTGTATTATGTATGATAATATAATTCTGTGTATTTTTATTACGGGAAATTTTCTGAAATTTAACAGAACAGGTCTGTAAAGGAAAAAGGCTTTTTATTACAGGAAATTTGTAAATTTACATACCCCATATGCCATCTTTCTGTAATTGTACTGTTATTTTACTATAAATTGTGTTACCAATTGTGCAGTAAGATTACAGGTGTTCTGGAAGTTCTGCTTTTTCTGTTTTTTTAGGAGAAAAAAAATACAGAATCATTCTGTATATGTATGATAGAATCATTCTGTATATTTTTATAACGGGAAATTTTCTACAATTTAACAGAACAGGTCTGTTTGATAAAAGAAAAAAAGTATTTTATTATAGAAAATTTGTAAATTTTCATTCCTCATATACCAATTTTCTGTAATTTCACTGCAAATTTGTGCAGTAAGATTACTGGTGTTCTCGAGACTCTGCTGCAGGAACTTTCCTGTTTTTTAAGGAGAAATTTTCTAACAGTGTGTCCACTGTGCACCCTCGGATCGGTGCCCCTTATTATTATCGATTTGAATGGGCCTTTTTCCAATTGTGTATAGTTAAACATCTGCGCTTCCATCATCTACACAGTGTATTGTGTTTTACATGATAACTAAAGTATATCAGGCGCACACGAGGAAAATTAACGATTAATGTCAGAAATATGCATTTTAGACTGCAAAATAATATAATGTCATAAAAGTGTTTTATATGATAACGAATTTGTAATGCATCGATTTATACGGACATAATATGATACTTATCATTTTCTTGATATCCAAATATTGGGGATGCGTGTACACACCATCCCCCCCCCACCAAAATTGTTGGGGGATGCATCCCCCATTCCCCCCCCCCCCCCTACAATCGATACCCATGCCAGCATGTCACAAATATTAATTAGGGTTTGCTTTTTCACTCCAGTACTTTCTCCGACAAAGCACTGTACATCTTTTCAGATATTGCTATAATCAAACATTCAGAACTGATCTATACATGTTTGGGCTTGTCAATATATAATCCTCTTGACTTATAAGTGACCTCTTGCCTTGTGAACGCTGTTCAAAATTAGACATACCGTGGATATATAAGAGAGACAGATCCATGGACATACTCAGTACGTATTATAAAGGCATTGGACTTTTGGTGAGCATTTTTACTCAAGGTACGATGGGTCAACTTGAATTCCGAATGAGACATTCGGGTTTCAATAAAAGATCATATGTAACTCCATGTCGAGAATGCATCTTCTTAGCGTATAAACTCACACACACACAAATATTTTGAATTATTTTTTCCCCCAAAACCGCATAGCATAATACGTTGTGAACTTTGTGGGGTCATTATGACTCTGATGGCATTTGAAGACGATTCTTTGCAGTGGGTTTTCTACTATATAATATTCTACCTAAATACCATAAAAATAATTTGAAATTTCACAATGATTTTGTTCACCCTTCCCACTACACTAGATTATCTTTACGGAAAAGAAATATAAGGTCCTGTATATCCTGGTTCCCCTGTCGCTTCACGATTATATTTGGTAAACGTTATAGCCCGTATTCCACTAAGCTAGAGTGGTACGAAATTAATCAAAGGAATCGCACAATATCACCGCACAATAACAAAAGACTTCCGGCACAACTCTGACTTGCGCTGGAGCATAGCACAACTCTTGGGCTGGAGGAAGTTTCTTGTACGATGAAACACACAGGATTAAACCGGATATCCTTTGAAATAATGACGCAACAATCTTTTGTCATTAGCAGGACCTCTTGCTTGCACTGAACATTGAGTGTCATTGATAAGCCTACGTTTTGAACTTAGATTCTCTTCGGCTGCATATCATATGACCACAAGAAAGATCTTACCTTTGGCAGCAGTTTGAATATGTCACGTGATATTCTTGAAGCTTTATTCGTATATACTCGTTTTAGAAATCCATTCACTTTGATGTTCTTTTGATGAAGAATAATCGACGAGCTGTCGTTCAGTTCTGTACTATAATAAGCAATCTCTCGTCTAAATAAGAATAGTTAAAATTAAAGATTAAACAAAACATACCATCAGGCCTACGCTAACTATATTTCAGTTTTGCCAAATAAATAAATTTCTGTTATTAAATAATTATATAAAATTTGTTTATACCCCTGACATATATTTTTTTTTTTACATTTTGCTTTTAAATAAAGAAGTTTCGTCAAACTTTTGGTGATCATTTTGTTACCAACATCTGGACTATTAGGAAAGTTTGATATTTTGAATAATTTGGTATTCCAGGGGTATTTTAATGACAGATTTACATAAAGCACCATGTTTATAATTATTCATACCCTAGGGTACCCAGTCCAAGTTCTTATCAAATAACCACAAATACATATTATTTTCTTCAAATAACCATCTGATTTTTTTTTTTTTTTTTTTGGAAAAAGTCTATAGTCTTTCTTCATGGCTTCTGTGGGGATCTGGCCCATTTGTCCTCTGGAAAACCTCCAGGCTGAGTCAGGTTACATGGTCTTTGAGCCATCATGTAAGTCTTCAGCTTCCCAATCCCTTCATTATTGGTTTCTAGCCAGGACTTTGAATTTTTCACTTAGGAACATTCATATGAATGTTATTGAAATATAATATCCGCTCTACCCACACTTTTAGTCCCTGATTGAACACTCAAGTGCTTCTTTCATGAGCACCCGATATAAGACACTTGGGAAAAAGCTTCCATGGGCGTGATTAAAAGTGCAAGATGTTTCCTTGAATTGCCAAATAAGTATACTGAGAGGCCTACAGTAACACACAGATCACATCCAAATTCGGACTGGATACAACTGACCAGCCACAGAAGAAGGTGCCAATGAGCAAATGCTGCATAGAGGATATCTATACAGACACTTCCCAATACAGACTCCAGTTTTGCAGTCAGACCCACTGGGCAGTTCCTGAGCTCATTTAAACCAGAACTTTAACTTATGGACCATAATTATATAAGTTGATAAGAAAAATTAGAATTTAAGAGTAATATGGACTTTCTTCAATTTGGCAAAAAAAGATTAATCCTTCAATCGAAAGAACAGCGTCCTGGTTTTAGCACATTGCATTCACATACATCTGCTATGGGGATTATCAGTGCGGGTAGCACTGGGAATCTGTGCAGAATAGGAGTCATCTCGGTAAAGATATTTCTATTAAGATCCTGGATGAAAAGTAGCAGAAGTATGCTTGTTAATGTACCTGTGACAGCATTGGACATATCACAGGACGAAGTTTAGAAGCATACGGCCAAGTTAGTCAAGAAGTAGTTAAAGGACATCAATCATAATGAATGATCTGGAGAGGAAAATTCGATGACCTGGCAAGAATCCCTTTGGAATAGTTCTGGGAAGTTGAGGACTCACAAAATGGCTCGAAGACCATGCAATCTTACACAGCCTGGACGTTCTTCAGAGGACACATTTATGAAAACCCACGGAAGACATGAATAATGGTTCTGGACATTCGCAAAAACTTTTTAGGTAGAAATTTAAATAAATTATTATAATCGAGATGATTAGATAAGAAATTAGATTTGGCACCCCAATAGGATATGAATAATTATGAACATGGCGTTTTTAGTAAATCTGTCAACAAAATACTCCTAGAATACCAAATTTCTCAAAATTTCAAATTTTCCTATTTTTCAATTGTTAGTAACATACTAATCAACAGAAAGTTTGACAAACTCATTTATTTAAAAGCAAAAATTCAAAAAAGTTAAAAACATGTCAGGGTTATGAACAATTTTATTTTGCGGACAACTAATATATTATATATATATAATATATAGTGAAAACGGGCCCCTGAATAACGTGCTATGCAGTGAACCATCTTTTATTTAGTATAGGCGAAATGAATGAAACAGATGACTCGAAACGTAGCTCTCAAATTCCTTTAAATCACAAGCTTTCGGCAAAGCTTGTGAATTAAAGGAATTTGAGAGCTACGTTTCGAGTCATCTGTTTCATTCATTTCGCCTATATATATATATATATATATAAACAGCCGTCCAAAAGTTTGGGTACACCTGATGTCAGCTCTGTTTTGGATCATTTTGAAGCATTTTTATGTGCAGTATTTCAGTCCAAATGATGGTTAAGTAAAAAAAATACATAATGCAACCAATATACTTCACGATTACCATGCCAAGTCTCCTTGGAATTTAGAAATTAGTCAAAAATATGTAAAAAGTGCAAAAACGTGATTTTGCACTTATTCATTCAATTATTGAAAAAAGAAGATATCTCGGCTAATAATTGTTCGATCAATGTAAAACTTTGCATGAATGTTGAGGCACATGTAAAATATAACCCTGATCTCTTTGTTTTATTTTGAGACAACACTTTATTAATTATGCAAATTTATGCAAATTAAAGGTTTATTTTTTAGAAATTTATCAATACTTTGTTCTAAAAATTGCTATGAAGCTCAATTTTTTATTTAAAAGTTGCTGGTATAATACTCAACGAAATAATGATTAAAGAGTTTGACCTTCTCATGAATTATTTTCTATTCTTTTGTTTTATTACTGTCTACTGTCCCAAAAGTTAGAACAGAGTGTGGCAAACGTGCCTTTTCAGTAGACGGTGCTCTACTTTGGAATAGCCTACCCCTCTCGGTGCGTAATGCCCAGAGCCGGAATGTATTTTGTTCCATGTATTTGAGACAGTGTTGTCAAAGATAGGATTTCTATTTCATTTTATGATAAGATCTCAGTTTTAGTTTTTGTTTTCTCTTCATACGATTTTATTTTTTAGTCTGTGATCCGAATTTCTCATAGTCATGTATATATTATCTTAATTTCAGCACACATGCTCTAGTAGCTATAGAGTTTTTTCTATAGTATAAGGAATATTTTAGTTAAGTGACTGCATTATATTGGATTTTTGTAACAGAAAGTACAGAATACATGTATTATATAATTTACAATACTGCAATATTTTCATTTTACCTTTTTTCTTCATCCGAAAGAAGACACAAGTTAATCTCTGTTATCATAATTATCTTACCTAATTTAATTGGAACTCTACTTTGTATTTGATCATAATCATTTTATTCGTAATTTTGTCTGATACCACATTTGCAACCCTTGACCTCTATATGTACGCTATAAGATGTTCAATTACTTGTTCATGTTTTGTGTTAATTTAATGTTTATTTTGTATGTATATGTATGTGTTTAACAGGGCCCCCTGAAAAACAACGTTATACCACTGATGGGGCTACCCTGTATAAATAAAACGGAATAAATAAATAAATAAATATTGTTTTATTACTGTCTATTGTTTTATTACTGTCTATTGTTTTCGATTGTTTTTATTTTTATGTATTTCGCAATGTGTTTGGCTCTTTTATGTTTCTGAAAGGTACCTTGATTGATTTCAAGATATCCAAAATGATGCTTAAAGCCTTTTAGATGTAATTGAGAGTGTTGTAGAGCAATTCAGGTGAATGGTGCATTCGGTACACAAATGGGCAATAACTGAATTTGTCGATATTTTAAAACTTTCCTAATTACACGTCAAAACAATGGTTCCTTACTTAATAACCTTTTATATAAAAACCGAATTATAACTGTTCTGACTGTGGGAGGGGTCTCGGCCAATTTAACCAACTATAAAACATCCATGACTTCTGCGCAACCGCTGCCAACCCAAAATATGCCTTTTGGCAAATGTTTGGTGAATTTTTCCTTTAAAGCGTAGTGCAACTATTGTTCTAAGAACACTGCCCATTGTGTTGTTAGGTGATACAACATTGCATTATTGCATGTAAATAGAATGTAAGATAATATTTTGCTTTCATTTCAGAAACAGAAAAGAGCCAAAAACATTAATAAATATATAAATATAAAAGTAATCGAAGACAATAGAAGGTGATAAAATTAAAAAATACAAAGGAATTAATGAGAAAGTTCAATTTTCTAATCAAAATGTTGTTGACTATTATACTCAACAACTTATAACAAAACATTGGGCTTCATAGCAATTTTAAAACAAAATATTGATAAATTTCTAAATATAGACCTTTAATTTCCAAAACTAATTATAACAAACATATATATAAGCACAAAACAAAAAGAAAGTTCCCCTGTTTCAGATATCAATAATTTTTTAACCAGGAGGAATTTAAAAAATCTAATTATATGTCCATGTAGGGAATTTAATTAGCTACCATAGGATCGAATTTTAGGAAAAATCATTACGCCATGCTTCAGTGATTTATGGTTGAATGCAAAAATGTCATTTTTTAAAGTTCACAAGCCTAAAATTACAACTTTGATTCAACGATATCGGACCCATTTTTAGATTTTAAACAGTTTATAAGTCAGAATGTATGCTAAACGTGCTTCTTAACATACGGAAACGAAATTTGCGTCAAATTTCACGGTTGAGTGAGCATGCAGCACAAATTGCCCAAACTGCGATTTTTACTTCTTTGCCATGGTATAATCGATCAAATGTGAGGGAATTCCTGTTTTGGAAGTGTATGCAACCAATATCCATCCATTCACGGTTGCATGAACCCATCAATCAACCAAAAAATAGGCCATTTTAGAATTACGAAGAGTCATTGTAGTAATTTTATGCACTAGAAAGCATCTCAATAACATTTTTTGGATTTTATTTATATTCTTTGGGCACGTGCCAATGATCCTATGGCATTTATTTAAAAATGCATGCTTCAGTGAGCACGTGAGACTGGAAAAGCCCTTTTCTCACGTACGGACTAAAATTCAAATTCTTACTTTGATTGAATATAACAATTCTTGTTGGGGAGTATTTTTGATTTTATTTTCACAAAAATCCCGATGTTTCACGCCTCAGTGGGCACAAGATACAAGAAAATCATGAAAATGAGAAGAAAGTTTGGGGCTCCGTCATGGTTCAGTGACTTTTCGAATACGTAATGTGAATCAAAATAATGTTAGTTGGAGATCAGTTGAAGCTGTGTGCCAAGTTTCGTGACATAACCCACAGTCAAATTAACAATAATCATCAATGAAATTGGCTGAATTTCACGTTTTGTCAGGTATTGATTTCCTCCTCCATTGACTTTATGTACAGAGGTTTAACAAAAGTTTAACAAAAGTGAAATTTGGCATATTTTAATTGTCAGTTTTTGTCCATTTGACTGCGAATTATTGTATGAAACTTTGCGCATAGCTTTAACTGGTCTCTAACTAACATGATCATTACTCAAATTAAGTATTCGAAAAGTCACTGAACCGTGACGAAGCCTGAAACTTTCTTCTCATCTTCATGATTTTCTTGTATCTTGTGCCCACTGAGGCGTGAAACATCGGGATATCTATGAAAATAAAATCAAAAGTACTTCCCGAAAAGAATTGTTATATTCAATCAAAGTAAGAATTTGAATTTTAGTCCGTACGTGAGAAAAGGGCTTTTCTAGCCTCACGTGCTCATTGAAGCATGATTTTTTTAAATAAATGCTATAGGATCATTGACACGTGCCCAAAGAATATAAATAAAACCCCAAAATGTTATTGAGATGCTTTCTACTGCATAAAATTACTACAATGACTCTTCGTAATTCTAAAATGGCCTATTTTTTGGTTGATTAATGGGTTCATTCAACCGTGAATGGATGGATATTGGTTCCATACACTTCCAAAACAGGAATTCCCTCATATTTGATCGATTATACCATGGCAAAGAAGAAAAAATCGCAGTTTGGGCATTTTGTGCTGCATGCTCACTCAACCGTGAAATTTGACGCAAATGTCGTTTCCGTATGTTGGGAAGCACGTTTACTATACATTCTGAAATGTAAATTGTTTAAAATCTGAAAATGGGTCCGATATCATTGAATCAAAGTTGTGATTTTAGGCTTGTGAACTTCAAAAAATGACATTTTTGCATTCAACCATTAATCACTGAAGCATGACTTGATGATTTTTGCTAAAAATCGGTCCTATGGTAGCTAATTAAATTCCCTACATGGACATATAATTAGATTTTTAAAATTCCTCCTGGTTCAAAAATTATTGATTTCTGAAATAGGGGAAACTTTCTTTTTGTTTTGTGTTTAGATTAGTCTACTTATTTCAACTATATGAAATTTTAAAACATTATCAAATCAAAGCAGAAAATAAAATGAAGATAATTAATTTACCTGAGTTTCTGTACTTGTTGTGTTACTGTGTAGTGTTTGATTTAATATAAAGAGAGTGTAAGGTCACGTGACAAAGAGCGCTAGGAGTGACGAGGCTATTATCATATGGATTAGTAGTTTTCTTTAACAATAATCCACATACTGGATGGTTCCTAATCCTCTTCATCTATTCACCCGGTTTCGGTCGAGACCAACTCTTGTCACGCCTCGTCACTCCCAGCGCTCTTTGTCACGTGACCTTACACTCTCTTCATATTAAATCAAACACTGCACAGTAACACAACAAGTACAGAAACTCGGGTAAATTCATTATCTTCATTCTATTTTCTGTTTTGATTTGATTATGTTTTAGAATTTTATATAGTTGAAATATGCATGTGTAAGTATATATGTGTGTTTGCGTAGACTTATATATATATATATATATATATATATATATATATGTTTGTTATAATTATGTAAAAAGAAATTTTTCCTTGGTACTATTTAGATGTTTTGTTTTGGTTTTTGTTATACAGCCCTTGAAGAAGGCTTTATATATAGCCGAAAGCTAGGCAAATAGAGTGGTTTTCAGCAACGCCAATCTCCTCTTGTTTTTATTTCGACTATATATATATATATATATATATATATATATATATATATATATATATATATAATGAAATATGGCACCTCAGTGATTCATCTTTTTATAGGGAAAGAAATAACGACAAACGAATCGAGACGTCGCTCTCCCTTTTCTTTTTAAAACGAGCTTTCGGCCATCATTACGGCCTTCATCAGGCCTACAGAATAAAACGAAATTTGAAGCGAAAATAACTTGTTGACAAACGAAAGTTGTTATCGTACAATCAAAATTTAACAGATATGTGTTTGCTAATGTCTATCACGTTTAATTGAATTAATAACAATATAATACAGTTCATGGCGAAAATACATGGAGAGGGGGAGAAAGAGGCGGGGAAGGTGAGAGGAGGAGAGAAAGAGAGACTAAGAGGGAAAGAGATACGAACATGTTTAAGTTACATTGAACCTGAATGAGAGATTATCAATATTTACCAGTCGGAGCTATGTCATCTATAGAGGGCGCTCAAGAAGACCGTTTATTAGTCTTCTGTTTGTCAACAACTTATGTTCGTTTCAAATTTCGTTACATTCTGTAGGCCTGATGATGGCCGTATTGACGACCGAAAGCTGGTATTAAAAGGGGGAAAAAAAAAGGAGAGCTACGTTTCGATTCGTTTGTCGTTATTTCTTTCGCCTATATACACACAACACAAAAAGAAAGTTCCCCCTATTTTAGATATCAATATTTTTTTAACCAGGAGGAACTTTAAAAAATCTAACTATATGTCCATGTAGGAAATTTAATTAGCTACCATAGGACCGATTTTTAGCAAAAATCATCAAGTCATGCTTCAGTGATTAATGGTTAAATGCAAAAATGTCATTTTTTTTTAAAGTTCACAACCCCAAAATCACAACTTTGATTCAATGATATCGGACCCATTTTCAGATTTTAAACAATTTACAAGTCAGAATGTATGCAAAACGTGCTTCCCAACATACGGAAACGAAATTTGCTTCAAATTTCACGGTTGAGTGAGCATACAGCAAAAAAAAAAATGCCCAAACTGCGATTTTTTCTTCTTTGCCATGGTATAATCGATCAAATATGAGGGAATTCCTGTTTTGGAAGTGTATGCAACCAACATCCACCCATTTACGGTTGAATGAACCCATCAATCAACCAAAAAATAGGCTATTTTAGAATTACGAAGAGCCATTGTCGTAATTTTATGCACTAGAAACCATCTCAATAACATTTTTTTGTTTTTATTTAGATTCTTTGGGCACATGTCAATGATCCTATGGCATCTATTTAAAAATTCATGCTTTAGTGAGCACGTGAGACTGGAAAAGCCCTTTACTCACGTATGGACTAAAATTCAAATTCTTACTTTGATTTAATATAACCATTCTTGTTGGGGAGTACTTTTGATTTTATTTTCACAAAAATAACGATGTTTCACGCCTTAGTGGGCACAAGATACAAGAAAATCATGAAAATAAGAAGAAAGCTTCGGGCTTCGTCATGGTTCAGTGACTTTTCGAATACGTAATCTGAGTAACGATCATGTTAGTTAGAGACCAGTTGAAGCTATGTGCAAAGTCATTTGAATCAAGATACTTTTTACCCGTATCAGGAGACCATATCGATTCTACTCCACGTAAAATGTAAATCTAACGCATTGCATTAAATCGGTACACGAAGACGCGTCCATTATTTGAGGAGGGGGGACGCAACATAAGTGAGCGCATAGTAGTGGAAATACGGCTGAGCGGCCCCGAAATTTACACAGCTCTATACACTTCTACGGCCTATAGCCTAGGCCAAGGTCAACTAAGCGCGGATCGAAGCGAACAGTGCAGTAAAAGTAGACAACTGCATGCAATTAATTAGCGCACAAAAACTCGGGTAAAAAGACTTCCCTGAGGTGGAATGGTATTGTCCGCCCGTTTGAGCAAATTACTCGTGGAGATTAAAGAAATTAATGAACTTTTCTCGTGGTTTTAGTTAGTATATGCTCCAGACTAGATGGAGGGAAAACAAATATTGGCAAGCCTATAATATGATCGGGCTGAAGTTGTAATCAGAATCTGTAGTTCACATAGATTGATGTTCCAAACAATGATATAAATCTTGTCACATCTTGCGTAGCCTTTAGACAAGGCTCTGTGTCTGTTGTGATGTTTATATCAGACGCCTACCGACTGAAAAAAGACTAATCGCGAAAGGCGATGTGAATGCGAGGATTGCGATCTCTGCCACAGAGCCTTTAGTAACCTGACTTGGATTTCTTATGTTAACCATTGTTTCCGACCCGCGATCGCTACCTGACAGGTAGCGGCCAATCAGCGAGCGTACGCATATACATCATAAGCATGTTCGTACATGTCTTGATCATGTTGATAATGAACGAACCACGAGGTAGGCTAGCTTGGAGCTGCTGTTCTGATTGGTCGATAATCTTAGCATGACGAATTAACATACTCATGAATAATTTGTTGCAAGCAGCGAAAGCCAGGTTAAAAAATGCCTCGCGACTAAAGTCGCTCGATCGTGCGTTCACCCAGGTCTCGCCAGCTCTCTTCTTGCACCGCTAGTCTCGTCTCAGCCACTACTTGACGAGGAATATGGCCAAGTCACGAGGCCTTGTCAAAAGGCTTCATCTTGAGAAGACGCCGTTCACATCAGTTTCTATGCGATATGCTTGTGATTTGCGTTAATATTAACAAATCGAGGAAAGATTCTCTTATGAAATGTTCAAAGTGACAGAACTTTTTTTAACCAATCAAAACGAATGTACCATCACCGGAAAGCTGAGAAATCAAGCTTTTAATTGGCATGCGAACAATTAATTGTAATAGAATTATGGTCATCGAGGAGAAAAACTATGCAGCCCATGAGCTTTTTTGAGAGCAAAATTGGCCATATTGTACAGAAATTTGATCTGACTAGGCTTTTGATTTGACAAACGTGACAAAACTTTGGCCTTTGCAATACGTTATTCCTATTATTAAAAAAAAAATCAGAATATTAGCTTACTTCATTAGAGCGAATATTTATTTGAAAAAAGTTGTTGCTCGCCATAATCAAGAAAACAAAGTGCAAAACTGTGCAAAAGACATAGTCTATGGGCGTGTTCGCCTTGGGTAGAGTGATAGCACCCTCTATCCCTTAAGTTTTCAACTAGAATTGATATGGTGGAAATTACACCTGACCTGATCTTTCACCAGTATAATCCAAATAATAATAATAATAATAATAATAATAATAATAATAATAATAATAATAATAATAATAATAATAATAATAATAATAATAACAATGATAATAATAATAACAATAATAATAATAATAATAATAATAATAATAATAATAATAATAATAACAACAATAATAATAATAGTAATAATGATAACAATATAAATTCATTATTAAATCACAAAGTATGATTGTATGCATTTATAAATGCTACAAAGAATGTTTAAACCAAAAAGTATTATTCTGGGAGCTTTATTTAATGATTTAGAGCAAAAAGTATGATTTCATGCATAAATTAAAATCATTAATTGATATAAGATTAAAGGATATT
Source organism: Paracentrotus lividus (assembly GCA_940671915.1). Taxonomy (NCBI): domain Eukaryota; kingdom Metazoa; phylum Echinodermata; class Echinoidea; order Camarodonta; family Echinidae; genus Paracentrotus; species Paracentrotus lividus. The sequence continues at coordinate 687,648 of CALNVZ010003426.1, read as the reverse complement.
ATAACAGAAAAAATAAACATATGGTCTTGTACATTATATCGCACACAACAATCATGCAAATTTTTGCGGCGATCGCACAATAGACAGCCCGCTTTCCTGGTAGTACCCGCAAAATACCCTGTACCTGGCGCTAGTAGGGTTAACCTTAGTATTCAGTGTTCTTTAGCTTATTGAAGCAATCATTCAAAGTGCTTTGATTACATAATTACATACAATTTTCAAAAGAAAAATAAAGTTTTCTCTAACATTTTACCCATATTACGTTACATTTATTTGCATATTATGCGAATTGGGTACTTTATGGGCCTACTATCGATACAAAAAGTAGTCCATCGTGTTCACCAACCCCAATAACATTAGTTGTGATGCTTTATTTTGTTTAAATTGGATACACAGGGACAATTTTTATGATAACATCTTGTTTTTAGCTTTCGGCTTTATAATATTTGGTAAATTGTAATTTGCATAATTATTATGCAAATTAGATAAATTTGTTCAGATTCCTTAAAACTTTTAATATATTGTTCTGGGGACCTTACTTAAGTGCATTGCGATGGAATAATTCTGTTGCAATTTGTTTGAGGTCAAGCACTATATTGACTGGACTAATAATTGCATTTAATTCAGTAATGTAAATATAGACATAAAAGGTGAGGTTTATTTACTGACAGTTAAATCAATCCCAACTATTGACATATGGAATTTGGTCATGGCTATTAAATGATCTTTGAAGTGATTTGATCTCAGTTGGGATTGATTTTAGCTGTTCTAGAATCACCCAAACATTTCAGAGATTTAAGGATTTGGCTAGAAAGCGTGTTAAAAGTGCGTTGGCCCTTTAAGTTATTAAATAGAGGAAGGGGCTGGGGTACCAAGAATTTCCAAGTAAGTGTCAAATAAGAAATGCCTGTTTTTCGTTCTTATATTTTACCCCTCATAGTGGACATCGATGTATTAGAACTATTGTGTTTTGTTTATATACAATGTAAAAAAAATATTTTCATTTTTACAGCAAAATGCTGTCAACAGAGTTACCATTATCTTATTTGCAAAGTTACAGAAATTGTGGTTTATTTCTGTTCCTGCAAATATTTACGTGAAAGGTACATAACATAAATCAAGACTAAATAACACATTTGTTCTGTTTTAACTAAATATTTAAGCTATGTTACAGAAATTCTGATTTTCCCCTTCTATCCCATAAAATTTAAATTAAAAGAAAAAAAAAACACATTTCATGGCGACTCTGCTGACATCACTTTGGTGTAAAAATACAGATTTTGGGGTATATTTTTGTTTACAGTGTAAGGTTTGCGTTTTACCTATACTCTGCAGTCTGTATCATATAAAGTGGTACATTAGTACATTTTAATAAATATATAAGAAGTCGTTGGTAATTCATTACATAGATTGTCATGATTATATAAGCGGAAGAAATGAAAAAAATTAACTCTGGTCTTAGCCTCTATGCTCATCTGCTCCTACAAATGTTGAATGTTTCAAAACTGCAGTCAAATCTCATCTATTCAAAATTGCCTTCAAGTAGTTTCCAGTCATTTTCTTTCATTGCGTTTTCATTTATTCTTATACAGTGCGTCCCAGATAAAAGTATACCCAACTTTGAGAGCCTCATATTAAAATTGTATAACTTATGTGTAATTAATTTTAATTTTATGACAAAGGTTAACTCATATTCTAATGATACCAAAATCATACCGATTCTGTGATGGATGACTGAACACTCGAGTGTTTAAAAACATTGGTCAAAAGTGATCTGTACCAAATTGTCTGAGAAGAAGCCCTGGATTTCTGATCATTCATTGTTTGTTTGAGGTCAGCCTTCCTGAGTCCATTTATTAGGCTCAAAGGATTACTTGATCTATTAAAATGCAAGGGCTGCTTTTGCTCAAACTTGGGACAGGGCACTTTTTACGTTTGCTTTTTAAAGCCCAACTGCTTAGTCATCCGTCACAACACAGGTATAAGTTTGGTGTTATTGAAGAGAATATGAGTTGATCTTCATTAGGACCTATATTTCAAGGTCACACAAGCTAGAATATTTTAATATGAGGCTCTCAAAGTTGGGTATATTTTTTCTGGGACGCACTGTATATGTATCACCATCCTCTCCATGTAAGTTTTTCCTTTCTCCAACGCTTTGAGCACATGATTAATGTGGAGACAGCGCTTAAGAAATACTCTATATTATTATTATTATTATTATTACCTCTTCAATCAGCCCAGCTTTCGATCCTATGAATATTCATCAGGGCCATTTGCATATGAATCATGACAAATATATAAAAATGTACAAATTAAACAAAATATATGTCAAATTTATATCAGGTTATGAATTTGCTAGTTGTAAATTTGGCATAGGGTAAATGCAGGTAATATGGGCTACGTGAAGCAAATCATGTCGTGACCGGTAACCGGTGGGGCGCCATCTGTTGTTCATATGAACTGTTTACGAAAATCTATCGTCATGAGAGCATCTGATGCCGAAATTTCTCTGAGAAAATTGCTAAAAACCAACAAGATAGTTAAAAATTACGGCATTTTTTTACCCTGATGTAAAATTTGATATTTCACAGAATGTGACATCTGGTGAAAAAAAAAAAAGTGTTTGAGGGGGTAATCTCAATCGGTTGTATATTTAGTACGCTTATAGCTTCATTTTGATCATAATAGCGTGTACCGGTCAATTTGTTGTCGGTAATGAAGGGGTGCAATGTGGCATTGAATGCTTGCCTGACATAGCAACAATTAGTGCAGGTAATATGGGAAGTCCAAAATGGTGGAAATGATTCTGGTACTTGGTATTGGGATGAGGCATCAATCTCTTCGCTAAGATTTGTGTGTGTGTGTGTGTGTGTGAATATTTACAGTAAGTTATTAATAGAAAAAACTTATTGTCTATTGATTTGTATAATGAAAATAATTTAATAACATTCTCTTCACACAAGCACAAATTTAAATTAAATATCTAGTCAAAGTATTTACTGAACATGCTGAAGGGTCTTATAATTTCAAATGATATCTTAAAGTTAATAATTTTCAACATTTTAAGCGAATTCCAGACATAGTAGAGTCATTGTAGTTTAAAAAAATTACAAATACGTTAAATAGATATGCCCATATTACCTGCACATGCAGGTAATATGGGCACTTTGGTGATGACATCAACATTTGAATATTGCAGACAGGGGGGGGGGGGGGGGGGGGGGTGGTGATAATTGTTTTTCTCCACAATAAAAGTTAGAGCAGTAGCTATTGAGTCATATAAACAAAGATTAGGCTGTGTTTCATTTTGTAATTTTATGCAAATTATGCAAATGAGCTTAGGTGACCCATATTACCTACATGTACCCTATAGTAAATTTTCGTACATGTATATTAGTTATAATTCATTTGGAGATGGACCTGATGAAGATTCAAAAGAGGAGCTTAGAAGCTACGACCAGAGTTCTTTTTTTTTTCTTCTGATAATACACATACACACACACACACACACACACACACACACACACATAAATATAAATAAATATATATATATATATATATATATATATATATATATATATATATATATATATATATATATATATATATATATATATATATATATATATATACGTATATGGATTTGTGTAATTCTGATTACCTCCTCGTTGCACATAGTTTAGCATAATACAAAAGCAATTCACACAAAACAAAGTGTGTCGGCAGGAATTTGTTCATTTTATTTATTTATTTATTTATTTATTATTATTATTATTTTTTTATTTTTTTTTTTGTTTTTCCTTTAATGTGATACTACAAAGATTCCACACCTGAATAAATTTCTCCCGACTGTTCCATTAAAAAAAATACAGTCTGTAGATCATGTAGATATTTTGTACAAAAATATGAAGAAAATAGAATAGGGTTATATAGTGTTAGGTTATTAAATTTTTCGATTATCGAACCCTATTTAATTTTCGGATGAACAAACCTATTTCATTTTCGGACAATCGAACCTAATTTTATTTTCGGATCAACGAGTTCTAACCGTATAATGACCCTAAGTACATGAAATATGTGCTATATAATTTATACATTTTAATGTTCTTACCTGAAATTGTTGATGTTCGTTAGATTTGCAGTCCAATTCTTCTTCAGTAATTGCTCGTAAACGTATAACAGCTGGTCTTCATTGTCTTTAAAGTTCCAAATGTTGCCCAATATAGAATGCTTTATTCTACAAAGAAAACAAATTGCAGCAGGAAAAATGAAATTAGAGATATGATTGAACAAATAAAAATGCATATATATCATTATAAATCATAAATTAATTCAGAATATTAGAAGATCTGGACGATTGTGAATTCGTTAGATTTTTTCACAAAAAGTGTGACTTTAGTGTCAAACAATATAATAAAAGGATTCAGGATTCAGCGCGAGCTACATTAGCCTTCCATATTGTGATTTCTTTTTAGATTATAGGTGCTTTATATCTGTAATTCTGATAGTATTTCCTTTTCAATCAATTTGTGAAAATGAAATTAACTTAGATGTTATAGAGAACCAACTAATTATCAAATATTTTTGGCTCGTCTTTTTGATTATTGTGTAATCCAGTTTGTGTGCACCCAAAATGGTTCAATACACCCAAAGCCCATCCCTACCCCTCAATGAGAGGGGTATGTACGTGATGTATTTGAGAATAGATGCCTTCAAAATACACCCCAAATGGTTTGTATACATACTCCGTGGATCCATTTTTAGTTTTGAGCAGTTGGCTTGAGGAAGATATTGTCTGGTTAACAAAAAAAATTTTTTCCTCGAGAGATTCCGTGTCGTTGGCATCTAAAGCATCCAAGCATGAGCTTCAATGAAACAAAAGGATAAGGAGGTTGATGATCTACGAATGAAAAGGTTATATATTATTCAATTCTAATCAAGAGTACATCATCAGAAACAGGATGATGTTGTCAAGTTGACGAATTTGGTCTATTTTGATGAAAAAACTACGATATACACTCTTAAAAATGAAAGGTCAAATTAATCCAATTCCGGGTATATTGAGATTATACGCGGATCCGGATTAATGGTAGCCAGACCAGATATATCACGATGATTGACCGGAATTTTATATGGCCCAAATGGGCCCATAGCCTAAATGGATCAAATTTGACCCTTCATTTTTTTTAGAGCGTGATGCCCTGGGAATATGTGGAAATCATCTGGAAATTGTCGTAAAAGTTTGCACGTTTATTAAAGCTATTTTAATTTTTATTTCATTGCAATCATATTTTTGTTAATATTCAAATGTTAATTTATTCATAATATTTTCATGTGTGTAAAATATTGAAATAAAGATGAAGATAAAAACAATAAACCTACCACTTAAACTCCTCTGTCTGTGCCACAGTTGTTCTTATACTGGCCCCTTTTTGTAGCTTACTGCGGATACCTTGCCGTATAGTCATTGGCATTGTAAAATACGTCACGAGTAGTAAAAACGGGAGAATAACCAACCACAAGGTAAGCATTCGATTGTTTTTAGACATTTTAAAAAGACTTTCTTAACCAAATCATTGAAACTATAGATCAGATAGAACGGTTTATTTCTTTTAATCCATGAATAATCGAGGTAAAGGGAAGCTTATCTATCTTGATGAGAGCTGAAATAGCAGCGAGGTGGGAGACGCCAAATTATGGACACCAACAAATGTTCACAGTATACATGTACGCCATCCGATATTGCCAATTTGCGGACCTATATCACGTGAGGAGTGGCGCGCATAAGATAAGAATGAGTTCAAAGTGCGCCATGATTCTATTTTATCATCCGCAAAAATATGTTTTTTTTTATCCTCACCTGTAATAAATTTCGCAATATAGCTTTAAAAAATCAATAATTTACTAGCTTTTATGGCAGTATTCGCTCCTAAGGTTATTTAGGGATGGCAAGTTGATGTTAAATATAGGGGCACGATATTCATCTAGATTAGGGAGTGCCAAATTGGACTTTTAAATAGGTACCTATCGATCTTGGCTCCAAGCCACGACGAGCACAGACGTATTAGGAGAGTGATGTCATATTTTGCGCTTCGCAGCTCAAAGTCTCAACCTTAGGTACCTTCCCAAAAGAGTAAAGCCGCGGCCCGCTGGTGAACGCCGCACAGCGGCGCTTTAGAATTAAGTCAATGGAAGAATAATACTAGGGGAACGGTATATCCTGCCTATAAGCACGTTGTGCGGCGTTCACGCAGCGGGCCGCGGCTTTAACTTTTGGGAAGGTACCTTACGTTGTCTTCCCCAATTTATACTACAGAAGCCTTGTAGCCGTGTAACCTGATTTACCTGATTTAAATATGTCGTGAAGAAGGCAAGTATTCGGTTTGGCAGTAGAAAAATATTTAAATCAGCAAATAAAATAGGATTCCAGCGGGACTCTTCCCCGAGACCTTCCGATTGCTAGACTGGTGCTCTATCGAACAATGAGAGATAGGTCTTTAAGCTCCAGTTCACTCGTATTGCCTGACGTTCGATCTGGGAATCGAAAGCTCGTTATTTAGCTCACATGACGGAGCACTATCATATCAAGTAGATATGAAAAATTGCTTTATGTTGCCAATGAAGCACACTATAATACAAAGTCCAAAGTGAAAAGGAGATCCTTGTTCAGTGGCGGATCCAGGATTTCATGATAGGGGGGCGCCACGCACCATGGGAGGAGGGCAAAATTTTCCGATGTGTACATGTACAGTCAATGAGCGACTTTCAAATTACAAGGGGGGGGGGGCGTCCCCCGCTTGGATCCGCTACTGTTGTTTACCTAAGTACAAAAATACATAGAGGAAAGGAGATAATTGTTGCTGAATAAACACAGCTGTCAGAGAAACATTTTTCTTCCTTCTTGATAGTAAAAAAAAGAGAGAGATGGAGAGAAAAAGAAATCCCCCACCTCTGTTTTTTTAAATGTTGCCAATACAGTGCGTATCAATAAAAACGGGACAGTTTTGAAAAGTCTGTCAAAATTTTGTTTCAAATTATGATGTCTATATTTTTATGTTAATAGATGCTCTGAAGACTTATCTTTCAAATACAATTTAAAGAAATAAGTTTCGTTCATGCTTGAGCACACACAGAACATTGTTGTCGGGGGCTCAAAAAACGGCTTGCGCACAAAATGGAAAAAATGAGAAATGTGATCATCAGACTTCTTGCTAATCAGCAGTCTTCCTTAAAACTTTTTCTTTATCTTTGCCATTATTTTCGAATTATGATTTGAAATTCATTTACCAAGCTATTTATGTTAATTAAGCTAATATGTTATCTTTTTGCAATAAATAATCATTCAAACTTATTCTTTTTTTTTGTCTATCCAAGAAAGGAGATTTGATTGGTTGTTTAAGTGATTGATTGATTGATTGATTGATTGATTGCTTTGTTTGATTGTTTCGTTCATGCTTGAGCGAACACGGAAAGTTTTTGTCGGAGATTTAAAAAAACAACAAAAAAAAACAACAATAACAAAAAAAAAAACTTCCGTTACATTCAAAGGGTATTATTTATTCTGATCATTATTCTGAATCAGGTACTCCCATTCGGATAGATTGTTGCTTTACACTAATCAATGATTATGTTAGTCTTTTGAGTCGATTTCCTATGATTCTTCCAACGATTTAATCAATCATTTGAACAATCATTCAAAAAGTAATCGATCAATCAATCAATCATTCAAAGAAAAAACGAATTAATCAAACGATCAATCATTCAAAATGTTCAGTCTATTAATCCTTCATTCAATCAATCGATTAATTAATAAATCAATCCATCAGTCAAACAATCAATAAATAAAACAAACGAACAAACAAAGCAATCAATCAATCAATCAATCAAATAATCAACAAACCAAATCCTCTTTTTTGTGTTGACAACATTTTTTCCATTTTTTTTTTAGTTTGAAGGAATATTCAATGCTAAAAGATAACATGTTTACATGTGAAAAAAAAAACAAAAACAAAACAAAACAAAAAAACTCAAGTAAATAAATAGCTTTGTAAATGAATTTTGAAAGCATAATTCGAACATAATGGCAAAGATAATGAAAAGGTTAAGAGTAAGTCTGCTGATTAGCAGGAAGTCTGATGATCGTATTTCTCATTTTCTTCCATTTTGTGCGCAAGCCTTTTTTTGAGCCCCCGACAAAAACGTTCTGTGTGCGCTCAAGCATGAACGAAACTTATTTTATTTAATGGCATTTGAAAGATAAGACTTTGGAGCATCTATTAACATAAAAATATAGACATCATAATTTGAAACGAATTTTTGACAGACTTTTCAAAACTGTCTCGTTTTTATTGATACACCCTGTATATCAATTTATCTTGAATATCGTACTATGCCGCTAGTTACAAAGAGTACAATGGTACACATAAGCAAATTAAGGGTTCATTTATGAACCCTACAGGTGCAGAAATATTACAGTGGACAATCTAGAATATAGTATACAAGATTATATGTACGACATATATTAAGTTATCCCGAGTGCATGTTTGTTTCACCAAGGCCGCAGGCCGAGGTGAAATAGTAATTGGGATGATCTAGTATTTGGAGTTTATATAGTCCAGTAATATTGTGTGATGGAACGTTCACTATTTATTATTGTAAATAGACCAATAGATCTGGGGTTTTGCTTATTCTGACTTTATCTTTGCAAATTTGTTGGTGTTTATCAAGCTATTATCAAGCTATTATGTCGTTAATTGTTGCTCCGCGGATCCATTGTTTTAAGATGTTGTGCGTACCATTTTATTATTGTTACGCGCTTGCGCAATAAGGAAAACGATAAAATAGATACACTTTCAATTCATTTAACACGGGCTTACCCCTACCAAAAACGATAGTTATATTGTACATATGTTCAATATAACAAAATGACCATCACGTGGTAGTGATCTAACCAATAACGTAGTTTTCTACCACTGCCCACTATATCCTTATGTGCGAATTGGAATCCCTTGGGATGCATCTATTGCAGAGATGCCAACACTATGAAATAATTATAACGTTAGAAATTAGAACGCAAATAACCCAAATATTTAGAACAGCTAAAATAATTGACTAGAGAAAGCATGAATAATAACATTTTGCTCCGTCATTCAATTATGGGAATGCGTTCAAATCAATAGTTTTCTTTCTCTTGTTTATGCTACAGTCACACAGACACTTCCGTTGAGTTGCGGATCCCCACAGATGCCTTCAAGTCATAGTAAGCAGTGGAAATAGTGATAATATCGTTCATCCAATAAAACGAAGAAAAGCATCAGAAATGATAGAATAAAATATGAAATAAGGATATAACAACAAAAACGTACTATACTTAAGTGTCCGTGTGACTGCAGCATAACAAGACATTTGTTTCAGCTGTTTTAACTATTTGGGTTATTTGCGTTCTAATTTCTAATTTTATAATTATTCCGTGGTGTTGGCATCTCTGCTATTTTATTAACCCCGGGGTTCAAATTTTAAATCGTATTTTCTTAATTAGTGTGTACCGACAAAAAGAATGAAAGAATATTTACTTGAAGAATAAATCAATCATGAATAAACAGGTAATTTTGCAGCTGCAGTTACAAATTATTTTTGCAAAGTTTAGGGACTTATATAACATTTTTTATTATATATATTATAAGTAGAACACTATTAGACTACAATTTTATCATGATTATAATGACATGTTTTGCCATTGCATGTATCTTATATTGTAAATAGCTTTTGCTTAACCATTGTAAATATCTAATTACGTATCAGGACATCTCCCCCGGAGGACAACTCCCCCGGGGACAACTCCCGGAGGACAGCTCCCCCGGAGGACAATTCCCCCGGAGGACAACTCCCCCGCAGGACATCTCCCCCGGAGGACAGGTCCCCCCAAGGACAACTCCCCCGGAGGACATCTCCCCCGATGAAAACTCCCCCGGAGGACAAGTCCCCTGGAGGACAACTCCCCTGGAGGACAACTCCCCCGGAGGACAACTCCCCTTGAGGACGACTCCCCTGCAGGACAAGTCCCCCGGAGGACAACTTAACCATTCCGAATAACAGATCCACATGCACTCGTTAATTTTTGCTCCATTTGCCAATTTTTTTTTTTTTTTTTTATTAATTTTTTTTTTTAAACCGAAATAGCCATTCATGAAAATACAAAATCTTTGGCAATTTTTGTTTCTTCCAGCAAAGGGTGTAAAAGTTTGGCAGCTGTAGAGGCTTATACTGCTATTGGAACCGAATTTTATCGTCAAATGTGAGAGAGAGATATATCAACTTCAATCTTAAATCACCATAGGAAGATGATCTGATTAGATTTTAGAGTATGTAGGCCACTGGTCAGGCCCGTAACTAGGATTTGTGCGGGTGTTCGAAATCTGAAAAAAATGAACCTTTTGAAGGGATGATTCTTGAGCGCAAAGCGCGAGCCAAAATTTTTGACTAAAAATGACCCGAAGCAGTATATTTTTACTTTTATGCTTCTATTTTTGTTGTTGTTATTCTTTTACAAACGATGACGATTATCTTTCTTTTAACCAAAAAAAAAAAAAAAAAAAAAAAAAAGAAAGAAAGAAGAAAAAGAAAAAAGAAAAGAAAAAAGGAAAAGAAAGAAAAAAATTTTTTTTTAAAGCGCTAATCGTCAAGTGGAAAATTTTATATCACACCTCTTCAATTATACAAAAATACATGTACATAATTTGTTACAAGGGTTTTGTTTCGTTTTGTTTTGGCTTGTTTCAGCAAATGTTTTAGAATTATAAATGTTTTCATCGGATATGTTGACGGAAATACTGAAAAATTGGTTGATATACCGAGATGTTTTAATTTTCATCTACTTCTGGAGATATTTTCATACAAACACTAGTTGTAATAACACCCTCGTATGATAGCGATGACACAGCATGAATGCAAAGCTGTGCAAGTGCATACTTATGAACACACACCATTCAGATATAACAATTGTCTGTAAAATCTTAAACCCAATGACAATGATTGTATTACATTATTCCTTGAAAAATGACAAAACAAGTGATGATATTGGAATTGAGTTTTGTGAATTTCTTTTCTGATAAATAAAAATTATGTTCTCGTTTAAACTTGAAGAGTCTAGTGGAAGAAGTACTTAAGTCACATTTTTTCAAAAATGAGTTTATTTGATAATATCTATGTATACACCATCAGAAAA
>CALNVZ010003426.1:661998-672389 GCA_940671915.1 Paracentrotus lividus | reverse complement strand
TATCAGACTCGATTAGCATAGTCATGCTATTTTCTGATCCCCTTTTTATCCTTATATTACATCTCTGTATATCAAATGCCATGTAAAAAAGTGATTGTATTTTGATGATGTTAATTGAATGGATAAATAAAGTTCAAGTATCAAGTATCAAGTACCGTGTTTTATCCGAGTCGACGGGTTGTGGGGGAAAAGCCAGTGTAAAATGCGTCTTCTTTACTTTCTTCTCTTTCTTTCTCTCTCTGTTGCTCTCTGTCATGAGCTTTTGGATGTATTCAATCGAATATGAAGTAATTTGCACTCAGATCGCTGATGGTCAATAAGTATATTTTGTCTGAATACCTGCATTTTACAAAATTTTATTCTTGTTGTCGAGTAAATTTCCTTTTTCACATTAACAAGTTTTTTATTTGATAATAACTATTAAACAGGTTTTTTTTTCTATGATTTAGCGTTATGCAACCCCAAAATTTAAGTAGACGGCAAATTGTAAATTGCATGGAATACCATGCAGTATTGGCTGAAAACCAGTCAGCCTCCTAAAGCCTACAGTGCGTCTCAGAAAAAAAGGAACCCCAACTTTGACAGCCTCATGTTAAAATTTTATAGCTTATGTAAACTTGATATTTATTTCATGGTAAAGAGTGACTCATTTCCTATTTCATGATACCAAACTTATATCTGTGTTGTGATGGATAGCCGAGCGTCAAAATTTAAATGTTCCATGATTGACATGATTGAGGAGAAGCAGCCCTTGCATTTCAATAGACCAAGAAATTCATTGTCCCTAAAGCCCGAGTCACATAGTCCCGAAGTTGAGCAACGATGGACACACGAACATAGACAATTTCAAATTTTGCTCTTATCGCGAAAACATCGTGCACTATCGGGCCACTTTAGCATTTTTCGGAGCACATTTTTTTCAACTTTATCAACAACAAAAAAAATGACCATCGGTGGAGTTTTTTTAGGCTTCGGCAGGAACTTCCGATGCATCGGCGAAATCTTTGGCGGCCAAAAAAAAAAAAATCCCGATGGACTATGCCAAGGTTCACTTCTTTAGAGCAACGTAACATCGGGCATTTTTGCCCTACGAAGGCAATGCGAAGGCAACAGGACTTTTTGACGCCCTCTCAATGTCATCGTGTAACCATCGGAGGGTATTGTCAAGCCTGCATCGCACTTTCCCGAAGTTGAGCAAGGATGGACCAACGGTCATTGAAATTTTTAATTTTAACTGCTCTGATCACGAAAGCAGCGGGCTATTCGTGTACCCTTCGTGTGTCCTTGGCATCGGCATAAATCCGTAAGGAATGCTATTCATCTGTGGGATATTACATAATAATACAAAGCGTCATCCCGCTAAAGAATAGAAAGTCGCAATCGTGTATTACCTTCTGTAGGCATCGGCTGACTTCGCACAAACCCTATTTTATCACCATTCGTGTGTCCATCGTTACTCAACTTCGGGACAGTGGGACGCCAGCATTATAAATTGGACTTAGGAAGGCTGACCTCACACAAAGAATGAATGAATGATCAGAAAGCAAGGATTGCTTCTGATAAACTTGGAACAATTTGTTTTTGACCAAATTTATGTAGAACTCGAGTGGTCAGTCATCCTTGACAGTGCAGGTATGATTTTGGAATCACTGGATAGGATATGAGTTACTCTTTGATATGATATTTAAAAAAAATAATGACACTTCAGTAATACAATTTTAATATAAGGTTCTCAAATGTGGGTATACTTTATCTGGGACGCACTGTAGAGCAATTTCATTATCTTTCAATGTAACAAATATATCACAAATAAGGAATATAATGCACTTGGAATGATAATTGAGAATAATTTAAAGAACATTCGATAAAGATTCAAAGAAACATTCATAAAGAACAACGATAATAGCTTCTAGATTACAAATGTATATAAATTGCTACAAATAAAAATAACACAAAATATGAAATAGTTTTATTTGGATAAACTTAGAATTACAGGCATCTCACAATAATATTGTCGTTAAAACAAAATTGCAACAATTTGGCTTAATTGTAATATGCACACTGCCATTTGTTTAATGCGGCGGTCACAACTCGTCGTAGGCTACGGGGCACGTGCCATCAACGTAGCCTGCGTGGCATGTGCAATGCACGCACAGGTCCTGGGTCAACTTCTGCGATTCCTGTGTTTCTGTAGTAATGCGGCGGTCACAACTCGTCGTAGGCTACGGGGCACGTGCCATCAACGTAGCCTGCGTTGCATGTGCAATGCACGCACAGGTCCTGGGTCAACTTCTGCGATTCCTGCGTTTCTGTAGTAAGGGTATTGTAAAAACTTCCTGCACGTCGTACATGCATTGTACCTGCGAGGTACCTCCGCTGCACGAATTTTCTACGAAATCCATCGTAAGGAGTTGCACGTCGAAAGTACGGCGAGTTGTGACCGCCGCATAAGGGTATTGTAAAAACTTCCTGCACGTCTTACATGCATTGCACCTGCAAGGTACCTCCGCTGCACGAATTTTCTACGAAATCCATCGTAGGGAGTTGCACGTCGAAGGTACGGCGAGTTGTGACCGCCGCATTATGCGGTGGTCACAACTCGTCGTCGGCTACGGGGCACGTCCCTAACAAAAATGTCGTGTGGTACCACGCAACGGTACCATACAAAATACCACAGGATTTTCCTATGGTTTTTTGGCACAAATACACACAAAATACCATAAGAAGTACCATACGCCAAAACCATATGATTTCCTATGGTTTTTTGGCACAAATACCACACAAAATACCATACAGAAGTACCATACAGCCAAAATACCATAGGATTTCCTATGGTTTTTTGGCACAAATACCACACAAAATACATACAGAAGTACCATACAGCCAAAATACCATAGGATTTCCTATGGTTTTTGGCACAAATACCAACACAAAATACCAATACAGAAGTACCATACAGCAAAATACCATAGGATTTCCTATGTTTTTTGCACAAATACCACACAATACCATACACGAATACCATACAGCCAAAATACCTAGGATTTCCTATGGTTTTTTGGCAACAAATACCACACAAATACCATAACAGAAGAACCATACAGCCAAATACCATAGGATTCCTATGGTTTTTTGGCACACAATTCCATACAGCCAAAATACCATAGGATTACCTATGGTTTTTGCACAAATACCACACAAAATACCATACAGAAGTACCATACAGCCAAATACCATAGGATTTCCTATGGTTTTTTGGCACAATACCACACAAAAACCATACAGCCAAAATACCATAGGATTTCCTATGGTTTTTGGCACAAATACCACACAAAAATACCATACAGAAGTACCATACAGCCAAAAAACCATAGGATTTCCTATGGTTTTTTGGCACAAATAACACACAAAATACCATACAGCCAAAATACCAAAGGATTTCCTATGGTTTTTTTTTGGCACAAATACCATACAGCCAAAATACCATAGGATTTCCTATGGTTTTTGGCACAAATACCACACAAAATACCATACAGCCAAAATACCATAGGGTTTCCTATGGTATTTCGGCACAAATACCACAGGATTTCCTAGGTATTTTAGCACAAGTACACACAAAAATACCATACAGAAGTACCATAACAGCAAAAATACCTAATAGCATTATCCCAAACTAGTACCACACATCAATACCGCACACAGTTACCAGATTATGACATACACTGAAAAAGATAACTTTGTCACAAGGCCAGATTAATTCGTCAATCGGGGTAAAATAATTTGTTTGCGATATAACTGTGAAATGACAAACTCATGGTATGTATACATAAAAATTGATCGAGCACTATTACAAAGTTTCAAACTGGTGTTGACAAAAAAACAACTTGCGCCATGACTGATTTATTTTGCGTGAGCGACTCTTTGCAACCGTAATTGACAAATCCTCTTCGCAGTCAATGAGAAAGGACGATTTTAGTCGGCCATAACGAATTATAATACAAATTATTTGCTGAAAAACAAATCAATTTGTTGACGGCAAAATGCATGACAAATTTAGCTCCTGAAGACAGTTTGGGAAACCCCGCACATAATCAGCGTCTTCGAATCACTCCCGGTCGCCGTGATTTAGCTGCGAGCAAGGCTTGAGCTGGCAAGTGTTGACTGGATTTGATGTATTTGAATTTGTTTCCTCAGGAATTTCGAGGTTCTATTAAAACTGACAAAATATTAACCTATCTGTATTGTTTGTTTATTACAGGTGTGTTTTCTGACTGTTACATGACAAATTAACGTCAAAATGCAGTACACAATTGATGAATGAAAAAAAAACAAATTGAAAAAATGAGAATGAGGAATTAAAATGTTGCAATGACAAACTTTGAAAAAGGTTTGTCAAATTAAGACCACTTTTCATGACAAATTAAATTCGTCATGTTATGGTGCATGACAAATCTATAATGACAAATCTTTGGCATGACAAATTTATTAATTTGTTAAATAAACCACATTAATGACAAATTTATATTTGTCAATTGACAAGTTATCTTTCAGTGTACCGCTACGACCGGAACACCACACGCCGTTACTTCAGGGATACCACACGCCGCGCCGTTACCACATGACTGCCGCTAACACCCAAGGATACCATACTCTGGTAATATATACCACTATTTAGCAAATATATTTTGGGTCACAGTTAGTTATTTTCTAATATCTCTTGATATTAATTGCAAATGTCAAAACTATCGCTCTTGATGTTACTTTGTGTTTAGGAAATATATTTCCCTAAAGAAAAAATATTAATATGCAGGCAATTACTAGTTAATGAGGTAAGCTTCACAAAATACTGATTTGTGCATATAAAACGTTGTATGCAAATGAGCTAATTACCATAGAACCACACGAAGTACCACAGGAATACCATACGACTACCAAACTTTAGCAGTAAACTGCTATAAATCCACTTTGACTAATGCCCGTGGTTTCATCCCTGTTGGATGTTTTCTTCAATCAGTTCGTCAAATTACCATTTGGTCTAATTAATTCCCATTTCGTCTAATCAAGTCGACCTTGGTCAAACACCAATTAGTCAATTCCTGTAGAACTATCCCTTAGAAAAAATATCCTGTGACAATACTACAAACGGTAGGTAATGGCGGCGTCCCGGGTGGACGGGGGGACGATCGAGTACCCCCCCCCCCCCCATCGATTTTTGTTTTCTGGGGGATCGTCCACCCTCGATTTTTAAAGCTTAACAAAAATATATGTACATACAATAGACGAAGAGGCACAGTGTGCGTAAAATGAACCAAGTTCAGGTCAATAAAAGCAAAATTTTCGGCTCGTGCTTCGCTTGCAAACAAAACACCAGACAATAAAAACTAATATCTTTCTTCAGGTCCATATATCATTTATTCTTTTATTTGTTACAACGCTTTATTTGTAACTTTGGCATAATGTGTGAGGTAGGTCATTCTATTGTGAATTTGGATATTAGCCTAATTATATGTCTCTTTGGGGTGCTTTATTATTCCGATCTAGTGTATATTAAATTCCTCTCCAAATTGGCGTCAATCAGGGGGACGTGTCCCCTTGATTTTCAAGCTTTACTTTTGTTTTTATTTCTAAATAATTGGATAAATTTGTATTTGCCACTTGTCCAAATGTGATGGAAATAAACTTTTAAGTTCTTTAAATTCTTTGTTTTCAGGTCCGTATCGTTATAAAAAGTGACCATATTCAGAAAGGGATACAAACATATATATATATATATATATATATGTATTGTAAAACGTCGATTAATGAGATTTTCACGCGCTCTTCGGAATTGTATTTTCTAGTAGTGATTATCAGCTAGGTGAATACAATGATTAATGTTATTATAGAGCAAATATTTTAGCTCGCGCTTCGCGCTCACAAACATATAACAATCAATGATTTAAACGATTTAACTATGTCTTCAGGTCGTATTTTGTGGAATATGTTTTATTTGTTCCAACCTTATATTCTTAAAATTGTCATTAGTTTCTGCATAATAAATTATGTGCAATAGATCATTCTATTTCGAATTGTGGTATACAAATATTTAGGAAGCCTTATTCCGTTCGAGTCTATAATAATTCCCATTCCGGGGCTCCGTTCTCCTCCACGCCCTGACCGTCATCACATGAAATCGCAGCCCCTGATGGTAGGGAGACGGAACAATAATTGTAACACGGGGCGATTGTAACAGAGGTCCAATACATGTGGTATTTGTGCCAAAAACATACAGCAATACAATACATATGGTATATGTGTAAAAAAAAAAATATAAAAAAAAAGCAATACCATAGGCCTACATATGGTATTTGTGCAAAAAACCATACAGCAATACCATAACATATGGTATTTGTGCCAAAAAACATACAGAAATACCATACATATGGTATTTGTGCCAAAAACCATACAGGCAATACCATACATATGGCATTTGTGCAAAAAAAAACATACAGAAATACCATACATATGGTATTTGGCCAAAAAAACATACAGCAATACCATACATATGGTATTTGTGCCAAAAAACATACAGAAATACCATACATATGGTATTTGTCAAGAACCATACATATGGTATTATGCCAAGAAATCATACATATGGTATTTGTGCCAAAAACCATACAGCAATACCATACACATATGGTATTTGTGCCAAAAAACCATACAGAAGTACCATACATATGGTATTTGTGCAAAAAAAAAAAACATACAGAAATACCATACATATGGTATTTGTGCCAAAAAACCAATACAGAAGTACCTATCATATGGTATTTGTGCAAAAAAAACATACAGAAATACCATACATATGGTATTTGTGCCAAAAAACATACAGCAATACCATACATATGGTATTTGTGCCAAAAAACCATACAGAAATACCATACATATGGTATTTGTGCAAAAAACCATACAGCAATACCATACATATGGTATTTGTGTCAAAAAAAAACATACAGCTAACCATACATATGGTATTTGTGCCAAAAAACCATACAGCAATACCATACATATGGTATTTGTGCAAAAAAAAAAATACAGCAATACCAAACATATGGTATTGTGCCAAAAAAAAACATACACAGATACCATACATATGGTATTTGTGTGCCAAAAACATACAGCAATACCATACATATGGTATTGTGCCAAAAAACCATACAGCAATACCTAATAACATATGGTATTGTGCAAAAAACATACAAGAAATACCATACATATGGTATTTGTGCCAAAACCATTACAGCAATACCATATAGGTATTGTCCAAGAAATACATATGGTATACCAAGAATCCATACATAGTATTTGTGCCAAAAACCATACAGCAATACCATACATATGGTATTTGTGCCAAGAAACCATACATATGGTATTTATGCCAAGAAACCATACATATGGTATTTGTGCCAAAAACCATACAACAATACCATACATATGGTATTTGTGCCAAAAAACCATACAGCAATACCATACAATCATATGGTATTTGTGCCAAAAAAAACATACAGAAATACCATACATATGGTATTTGTGCCAAAAAACCTTACAGCAATACCATACATATGGTATTTGTGCCAAAAAACCATACAGAAATACCATACATATGGTATTTGTGCCAAAAAACCATACAGCAATACCATACATATGGTATTTGTGCAAAAAAAAAACCATACAGCAATACCATACATATGGTATTTGTGCCAAAAACCATACAGCAATACCATACATATGGTATTTGTGCCAAATACCACAGCACTGCTGTATGGTATTCTTATGGTACCCTTTTCCTGTGTGGTATTTCCCTATGGTACTTCTATGGTATTTTATTGTACCATAGAAATACCATAGGAATACCACAGGACATTCAGAAATACCATATGAATACCACAGGACATTCAGAAATACCATAGGAATACCACAGGACATTTTTGTAAGGGGTGCCATCGACGTAGCCTGCGTTGCATGCGCAATGCACGCACAGGTCCTAATTCAACTTCTGCGATTCCTGCAATTCTATAGTAAGGGTATTGTAAAAACTTTCTGCACGTCGTACATGCATTGTACCTGCGAGGTACCTCCGCTGCACGAATTTTCTACGAAATCCGTCGTAGGGAGTTGCACGTCGATGGTACGGCGAGTTGTGACCGCCGCACTCCATTTCTCATGTTCGGTTTTTATTGTTACTCTGCATTAGTATAAATAATTTTTTATTCTTCGTTCTTCATTTGAAAGGAATAGGCCGGGAGCCCAGAAGATTTATTTAGTTGAGAAGAGACATAAGGTTTGATGGTCTCATCATGTCAGGACATAGCCAAGAGTCAATAAAATGGATTGCTGGCAGGCCACATCCTGTAAAGGAAGCCTTGGGGGACCAAAAAGGGGGCCTCAAAATGCATTAAATAAGTTGAGAAGAGACATGTTCAAAAATTGGTGGATATCGTTTCTGAGGGGGTACCTAATATAAAATCGGCAATAACAGCAATTTTTTCCTGTACGGGGGCCCCAGACAGTATCCCCAAAGGGCCCCATCCATACGTTTAAATTAGTTGAAAAGAGACATGGCTAATTCCTTTTGCAATGGAAGTATTACACGCCACAGATGACCAAAACAGCAATAACAGCAATTTTATCTTGTACAAAGGCCCAGACAGTAGCCCTAAAGGGCCCTAAATCCCATAACTAATTACATTAGTTGAAAAGAGACATGACTAATTCCTTTTGCAATGGAAGTATTAGACACCAGAGATAACCAAAACAGCAATAACAGCAATTTTATCTTGTACAAAGGCTCAGACAGTAGCTCTAAAGTGCCCCCTCCCACGCCAATTTCTTTTGCCCCACACTGGGATAATTAAAACTCCAATGGCCCGTGTTCACGAAGGTGTTCTAAATCAAGTCATAGCTTAAATATGTGGTTTAAGTATGGGTAGCCAAGTGTATCACAATGTGTCTATGGGGTCCACCCGCTAGTCATAAGGACCGCTAGTCATAATACCCGCTAATCATACGGACTGCTAGTCAGTAATATTTATAAGGGTCAACAGTCATAAGGATCGCTTGTCATAATAAACGATGAGAGTCGCTATTCATAATCAAAGAAGAGGGTCGCTATTCATAGTTAAAGATAAGGGTCTCTAGTCATAATCAAGTAAGAGGATCGTTATTCATAACACTGAAAAGGGTCACTATTCATAAGGGTAGCCAGTCATAATAGCAGAAAAGGATCGCTGGTCATAATAGTATATGGGGGTCGCTAGTCATGATAGGAGAAAAGGGTCGCCAGTCCTAAAAGGAGAAAAGGGTCGCTAGTCATAATAGTAGATGGGGGTCGCCAGTCATAATAGGAGACGAGGTTCACTAGTCATGATAGTAGATGGGGGTCGCTAGTCATACTAGTAGAATGGGGTTGTGGTAAAATAACAACATCCTCTCAAAAGATTTTCTTTAGCTGGAAGTATTGGTTCCAATGAATCTTGTCATATATTATGCTTGTTACATATGCGAGGACGTATAGCGACCGAGTGGGGAATAAAATGAATTTTGAGACATTAAAAGTGCCCTCTTTTAAAAGAGAAATGTAAATTTTGAAGTTTAAGCCAAATTATTCAATGTATTATTTCACACTTTAATCAAAATGTGACATAAATGCCCTCATGATACTGTTAAATACCGATTAGATATAAATCTACTTTCATTAATTAGAGTTTTTATTCCTTTTTAACATAAGCTCTAGAAAGTGCAATAAAAAGAATTATACTGAGAGGGATGTATCCCTAAAGGGCCTGTCCCACAGAAGGCGATCGTTGTGGCGACAACCTACGAACTACTTTTTAGTACCTATCGCCACCATGCGCAGGTCCAATCGCCTTAAAGATCGTGAATTATCACGTCTGTCGCCACAAATACGTAACAAAATTTTGTTCGCCACTGGTTTCTCAACAGTTAAACAATAGCCGGCGTCAGTTTGGTTGACTTCAATGACCGTAGCCTGTTCTTCTCTTGTCGCGACAAGGCGCTATCGTAGATTGTCGCCAGATATATTTGTTAGCCACAGCGGAACGGCGGCCAGTTGTAGGTTATCGCGCTCCAGCGTACGTTGCACCCATCGTTGAACCTAACGACCAGTGAATTTAAGCCGCTACGGCCTTTGTCGCCACCAACATTCACCAAAATCAGGATCGGCCTCCCATTCAGATAGTGTACAGTCGCCGCTAATTGTTGAAATTTTCAAAAATCACTCACGACCCAATTATGATGCGCGACTCAGAGGACTATGCACGAACCTAAAGGCGACAGGCCGCCATCAGGTAGAAATCACTCGATCGCCTGTGTCAGTCGCAAGGATCGCC
>CALNVZ010003426.1:627978-651327 GCA_940671915.1 Paracentrotus lividus | reverse complement strand
CCCCCCCCTGATTTGCTTTTTCTTATTTAAAAAAAACACACATTAAAAGAGAGAAAGAAGAGAGAGGAAGGGAGGGAAATGGAGAGGAGGAGGAGAGAGAGAGGTGGAAAGGGCAGATAGGAAAGTAAAAAGGTAAAAATGGAGTGAAAGAAGAAAAAAGACAGACAGAAAGAAAAGAAGAGGAGAGAGAGAGAGAGAGAGATGGGAGCCCCCATAAAAGATAAAAATACATACATTTTGATAACAGGGCAAAGAAATTGATTGATTTTGCCAGAAAAAAGTGGCGTAAATTTTGAAGATTGATTTTACAAATAAAAAAATTAAAAATGTCATTTTTTACTTCGTTATGTATCACTTTATTTGGAAAAGAATGTCTTAAAGTCAAAAGGCGTATTCCTAATATAATATTTTATACCACAGTTGTCAGTTTAAAGATATATTGGGTAGGTACAAAGAACCAAACTATGAATTGATGAAGGTTCTATAGTTCTACAGTTAAAGGGTGAAGCCCCAACAACCTAAAAAAAAAATTTAAAAATAAAAATATTATAACTTTTGCCCCATATC
Source organism: Paracentrotus lividus (assembly GCA_940671915.1). NCBI lineage: Eukaryota > Metazoa > Echinodermata > Echinoidea > Camarodonta > Echinidae > Paracentrotus > Paracentrotus lividus. Next base: position 650,760 of record CALNVZ010003426.1, on the reverse strand, counting down.
ATGAATATAACAAGTGGAAAATATAATATAAATGAGTCAAGCATTGTCATGTTTTATCGCAATTAGCTTATGTGGTTTAAATCTTGGATCTGTCAAGTGCATAGCTTTGATAAAGAAAAACAAAATGTTACAATTTCATGTGTTACAATTGCCCCGGACGTCTGTTACAATTGCCCCTGGACACGGGGCAATTGTAACACTCGACCTCTTGTTTTGAAATGGTAATGGCTTCAAAATGACTTGTTGTACTTAGCCCAAACCTATTCATATGTCAAGCTAAGATATGCATATTTCATCTTATTTAGTTTTCAGCAAGTATTTAGCTTTAATAAAGTTGATAGGTCAAATTTGGACAAAACTGTTACAATTGTCCCCGGGAATAAAGCGCCGATGTGTGGCGTTCACGCAGCGGGACGCGGCTTTATCTTTTGGTAAGGTACATTAGCATATGGAAGGTTGAATCTTTCAATATCTCAAAACCCTAACCTACTGCATATTGGATGTAGGGGAGACCGGGGACAATATTGTTACACTTTTTTTCTCCAAATTTGACTTATCAACTTTATTAAAGCTAAATACTTGCTTAAAACTAAATAAAATGAAGTATGCATATCTCAGCTTGACATAGGCTATGAATAGGTTTGGGTTAAGTACGACAATTTATTTTGAAGCATTTATCATTTTAAAACAGGAGGTCGAGTGTTACAATTGCCCCGTGTTCAGGGGCAATTGTAACACACCTATGGGGCAATTGTAACTCAAGTAATTGTAACATTTTGTTTTTCTTTATCAAAGCTATGCACTTGACAGATCCAATATTTAAACAATGTTAACCACATAAACTAATTATATTAAAACATGACAATGCCTGACTCATCTATATTATATTTTCCACTTGCTATATGCATGATATGGGGCAAAAGTTGTGATACTTTTTGGTTCAGGTTGTTGTGGCTTCACCCTTTAACTGTAGAACTATAGGACCGACACCAATTTCTATGTTGGTTCTTTATCTACTTGAAATATGTACCTACCCAATATATGTTTAAACTGACAACTGTGGTATAACACTTTATATTACGCTTTTCTTGACTTTAACGCATTGTATTTCCAAATATGTGATACCATTTCTGAGAAGAAGTAAAAATGACAGCTTTGTGTAAAATCAATCTTAAAAATTTACGCCACTTTTTTCTGACAAAACAAAAATCAATATTCTTTGCCTTGTTACTATAAAACGTAATGGACAGTATTTTTCAGGTAATATGTTTATATGATAACCTGAAATTGATATTTTGGGGGAGAGGCCCCATCGGCTCCCCCCCCTTATTTTTTTTGATCTCGTGGTTTTTCTGTCTTTCGTGGTGTTTTTCCCCGCTCCTCTTTTACCTTTCTACTTTCCAATATGTCTCCTCTCTCCTCTCTCTCTCCTCCTCTGCTCTCCTCTTTCGGGCCGCAATTACTGCGTGTCTCGCTCTCTCTTTTAAAGTGTGTGTATTGTTTTTTGAATAGGAAAGAAAAAAAAATAAAAAAAAAGTAGGGGGGGGGGGGGTGTCCGTAAACTCTTTCTCATCTTTAAAGGACCCCATTGTAAATAAGCTTTTTTGGCTTTCATGGGCTATCGTGTCAGTGTTTTTTTTTTAATATTATATACCATGTCCACTCGACGAATAAAATAAAATAAAATCATATCATATCATATGTTCACAGTTATTAAATGTGCATGTCTGAGCTCATAAATAGATAGAATAAATAAATGATCAAATAGCTTGATTTCATGTGTATGGCTAATAAGGATTGTTAGCAACGCACGATTAGTATTACAGTGGCCGAGCCAGTGGTGCGGTGCGCTATTGTTTGTCCATAATGTGCATCGTAAAGTATTGTGTCTAATCAGGCCAGCTCCATGGTTCAGACGTTTCTGATTATGGTTTTATTATGCTTACGGGAATCAAACGAATTCCGGGGTACAGTCCCTTTGGGGCAATTGTAACAGCTTGTTACAATTGCCCCTGAGAGGGGCGATCATATTTGGAGAGATTTTTTTTTCTATCTTAGCCTAGGTATTCATCGTTGAAACGTTAGCCAAAATACGGCCTAAGGACATAATGGAAGTTACAAAATTCACATTTTGGACCAGATAATTCTAATGAAAGAACTCACACACTCCATCTTGGGTCTGTAGTTAGCCTATTATGTTTGCTAAAACCTGAGGCATATAAAACTTGAAAACATGTAAACACTAATTAACTACAGCTTAATGAAGACATTTTTTTTTTTGTAACAACCTACCCCGTATACGTGGTAAATTGTTACAATATGTAAACATACTCGGTAAGTTGACAATGTCTAAATCTCTTATACCATACTTTTGTTTCAACTTTCCAGTTTCTTGGCATCGATAACGGTAGATCAAGTAGAGCTGTAGAATAGACAAAAGTAATAATAGAGACATAAAATATTAACACCTGAAAATTGAAACAAAATGTAATTTTACATATGTAATGTAATTGGGGTAAGTTGTTACATCGACATGGGGTAGGTTGTAACAACCCATGGGTGATTTTACACACAAAATCAACTGTAGCACAGCCATTAGGCAGAATTACAGGGCATGGCTCGGGGGTATATTAGTGACATACGTATACTATATTAACAATACCAGACTATCATTATGTGCCTTCAGTTGTAAGTGCTATTACAAATTTAAATTTTTGTCAAAAATTTTTTTTGTTTATTTACTTTTTAATTAAACAACGGAGAAACCTCATGACCTGCAGTTCATCACAGCCATGTGTAGGCTGTACATATATGCCAGTTAAACTTCCATTCCCGGTCTCCCCTATACCGAGTGAGTTATAAAAAAAAAAACTTTACACCTAGAAAAATGTCAATAGAAAGAAAATCACTTTATAAATCCCAAATTATTTTACATATTCGTAAAGAGTAACTCCTCCCGCATCTTCTGGTACCATTTTGTGTGGTATGTCTTTATCGTAGTGATCGTTGTGATTTCTAGACCGACCATCTACCGTAGTTGCCTTTTGTAAGGTGGTGTCTTCAGGTAGGCACGTCGTCAGCATATTTCCAATTATTTTCAGTCAACATATCACGAGCTTTAGACTTAAGAACATGTCCATGTTATCGATATGTGTTGGGCATATTCCATGCATCCTTATTATAGGTAAACCGGAATATCTACATGTCCAATAATTAGAAGAATCGCTACATAGATTCCTCGGCGGAGAAGACAGGGCAATCAACCCGTCACCAAACGCTTGCATGTTTAATTTGGCGACTTTTTGCATGAAATATGAACCCAGTTTTCTCTTTTCAGCAGCATTCATCCTACGAAACATAGACATACACTGTATTTCCAAACTCCTAATTTTCATCTCAATGATTTATTTTATAATCAAAATGAAAAATAAACAATTGACATGCCGATAAAATATGCATGTAACTAAAATAAGGTTTTATTTTTTAAAAAATAAAGATTTTTACCTGAATTCAACTGCTTGTCTCCAAGTCATATAAACTAGAACGAAAAAGCCAACAACGGCATCAGTTCAGAAAATTTCTAATTTACATTATATTAACATTTTTAAACTATTAAAAAAATACCAGATATTAAAAAAAGTGAAATTTACAAAAGCTTTCATATTTTCTATATTTTGAAGATCATTTTGATGACGCTTTCAAAAAGCATAAAAATGAACAAAAAATCTCCCAATAGTTTGATAAATTGGTTTATTTGATACATCAATATCCAAAGGAGAGGTGTATATTCACCGTTTTGCTGGTTTTTGAGTATTTCAGTGGATTTTAGAATATTGCAGTCAGACTCATTTTACAGCAAGAGAAAAACACGAAAAGAAATATTCAACGAACGCTTCGTTGAACATAGAATTAACTCCACCGTACTATATGGCGTCCGCCGCCAAGCGAACACACAACCAATAGGCAAGGAACATACGTGACCTCTAACCCTTGGCTACCATTTGTGGAATGGCACTTAAGAGTGAAGTGTCTCCAATCTAAATCATGTTTAAAAGCAGACTGTACTGGATTTCATTAGGATTTAACATGTATGATGCTCCATGAAATTTATAGTTTATTGAAAGTATTGTTCGTGATGGTTAGTTATTACTTTATTTGTTATGTTAGTACATTCCAATACTGAATTAGTTATCTTTATATTTATGTGTGTTTCAGAACATTATTACAATAAAATGAAACACCAAAGAATGAATTTATTACTGTTAAATGGAAATAATTTCAATAAACACGTTTATTTCGATATGTCTAACGTATTATATGCTAATCACCGTCTCATTTGCATAAGGTCCCATTTGGACGTATAAAAAACGTTCATAAAACGTTTAATAAAATAAGTCTCATTATAAGGTTCAATTAAATAGTTTTGTGAACGTTTTGATGAAATCGTTACATTTTGCAACGTTCTGAAAATGTTCTGTGTTTGCTGGGATGACGTCATCGATCAATCCTCGGCGCGCGGCCTCGTTCGTTGATGTGCAAAGATCATCGTATATGAAATGATTTGAAATTACCGGTAATAAAATTGAGTATGTAAAATCATTAAAAATATGTTATTGTTACGTATTTTTTTATTTGTTTATTTCATTTTTTTTTTTTTATGAATCGTGTACACATAGGCCTAATGAAACAAACAAATCTCGCTTTCAATATAGAAATCGCCTATAATATTTTAGTGATCTGTGTTATTATTTGTTTTTATTTAGTTACACGTATAGAAAATATAATGATCACTTATGGTATTCGTTTTTAAAAATTCTAAGTTGATCGATTTGTTGAACTGGACGTATATAAAACGTTTTTTAAAAGTTATGTACAAAACGTCCTCAAACGGTTTTGTAAAGGTCCTATATCAAACGTTCTGTGAACGTCCTATACCAAACGTTTTGTAAACGTCCTATACAAAACGTTTAATTTTGTAACGTCCAAAAACCGTTTTTAAACATTCTCAAAAAACCTAAACTTTGACATAAATGAGAGGTCCAAACTTTAACGTTATATAAACGTTTAAAAAAAGTTCATTTAGGACGAAGACGTACAGGACCTACAAAAACACGTTTTGAAAACGTTCTGTGTTTGCTGGGGAGCAGCAAACCACCTGAATACAGTGCGTCCCAAATAAAAGTAGCCCCAACTTTGAGAGCATATTAAAACTGTATCACGACAAAGAGTAATATTCTATCTAGTGATAAAAAAAAATTATACCTGTGCTGTCATGGATGACTAAGCACTTGAGTGAAAACACCATATATCAAGTTTTGTCGGAGTGAACACAATTTTACAAACTTTTGATCATTTATTTTTTCTGGGATGCACTGTATATGAAAGCAATAGATACGGATTGAAGCTATCGAGCAACAATAAACGTTGCAATTCTCTCAAGCCAATGAGGACATTTGCGGTTACCACTGGCAACCTTTATTCAAAGCTATTCAAGACGATGAAAAACAAAGGTTTGGGCTATTTTGAAAATATAGCCCTTTTTATGCTGACGTTCTACACTACTCTCTAAGTCTTCCAGCGAAAACATGCTACTGTATAAGCAGGCGTACACCATACACAAAATATTTTGTGTCTCCCTCCCCCCCGCCCCATAAAACAGCTAGATTCTACTAATTTTTCATATTTTTATTCTTAAAAGGGTAGAAAAAAACCTGTTTAAGTTTGCTTTCTGACAAAAATGTAAGGCTATCATTTCTTGATGATTAAGTTTGTACAATTCTTACATGTTTTCCTCCCGTACTCTTTAAAATTCCGCGCCGAGGATCCCAGGTGTTTTCGCTGGACTACAAGGGAGAGTTAGCATAAAAAGGGGCACTATTTTCCAAATACCTGCAAACCCTCGTTTTCTATCATCTTCAATAACTTTAAATAAAAGTTTTCAATGGCTTGAGAGACATTGTAACGTCAACTAGTTTTGAAAGCATCTGTCATATTGAAATGTTAGAGTTTTGTGACTTTGATGTATATTTCATCATAAAGAATAACTCTATATTCAATTATACCAAACGTTTAAGTGGATTGTAACGGTCGTCTGAGCACTTAGAATTAAAATAAAATCGTAAAATTTGTCTTATACAGTGTGTTCCTGAAAAAAAGGTAATCGAAGTTCAAAGGTCAGTCATTTCAAAAGTGTATGGTTTATGTTTGTAATTTGTTTACTAAACTACTAAGTAACTCATCAGCTTGAATTTGAGACATTGCTTACGTCTAAACTGTAATGGGTCACGGAGTACGGTCCTTTGAAGGTGATAAGTACAAAACCCATTTTTCCAAGTTTTTCGCTTTTAGGGTATGAAACCAACTTTTTATAAATTGTTGGTTTCATAGTTTTGGGGGTTTTGTCACACAAAGTTTCAATGAAATGCAATCTCATTTGTCAAAGGACCTATCTCAATGGCAATGAGATGTGTTCGCAATTAGGAGTCTCTTGAGTCGTGGAGAAGTCATGGTGACGTCTCCTGAGACTTCAGGGCGTCGAGGGAAAATGGAACACAAGTCAAACATGTTCAATCTTTTAGTAGACCTCTTTTAACGCTAGCAAGTCAAAATTATTAAACCGTTCGATTTCTTTTAATCGTTAGCAAGATCAGACAACGTCTCTGCGACGTCGTGGATACTACAGGGCCGTCGCGGCAACCCCGCAAAGACGTCACAGAGACTTGATTAGACATGTTTGACATTTTGTTTGATTTTTCTCGCGAGTTTCTGCAAAAATAAACCATATTCTTCGATTGCCTTTTTTTTTAAAAGGAACACACTGTAGTATATATACAAAGTTTGTGCAAAAACAACCCTTGCAATCAATTAGTCTTTTTTAATATTTTGTCCCTTATGAATAGACCCATGAGGACTGACCTAAAACAATAAATGAATGCTCAGAAGCCAGTGTTTCTTGTGACAAAACTTGGAAAAAAGTGTTTCTCACCAAAGCTATCAAAAATTCAAGTGCTCAGTCATCCATGATAGAACAGGTACGTGTTTGGTATTACTGTGGTATCTTACTTCGTCTCCGCGACGGATGAAAAGTATTAAAGACGTCTCCGATACTTTATTCCGTCGCGCAGACATTTCCGTGACAATTTTCATAAACTGTTTCAAAGTACTTTCCGCGACTCAAGAAATGTTGCATTGACTGAGGAGATGTCTCCGCGACAGTTTTCATAACCGTTTCCAAGTAGTTTCAAAACCGTCTCAAAGTAGGCCCAAATCCGTCTCAAAGTAGTTTCAAAGTAGTTTTAAAGGAGTTTCTGCGAAGTGAGAAACAACTCTTAGGCCTACTCTTCGTCATGGTAATAAAATAAATAAATGCATATCCCTAATCATTAGACACATTAGACATACAATCTTAATATGATTTTCTCAAAGATGGGTTTACTCTTTCTTAGAATGCACAGTATACAAGACAAGAAGTATGTGGAATGCGATCAAATGCTCAAACTCCGCCTTTTTTCGTCTTGCGTAAATGATGTCAATGACGACAACGTCTGTATTTTCAGTTGTTGCAATACGAATTCAATCCACAGGCAACATACTGGCGATATATATTTCTTTTTTTTTTTCATACCAAGGTTTCATTGTGTCAAATTCGTCTATGTGCATAACAACTGACCTAAAACATTGCTGATTTGAAAATAAATAACCTACCGCTCAGCCTTTATGATTAGTCAAATCAAAGTATGCTTCTTTATGTTTTAACAAAGGGGGAAATGCCTATCGGCCCCTGAAACAGCGCATGTATACATTCCTATGAAAGCGCTCGCTGATTGGCTTCTAACTGACCTACGTTCTCCGCTGAGAACCTACGTTCTATGTTCGAGGAGAACGTACATTTCCCCTAAAATAGCGTTGTAGATTTGAGAACGGGGAGCTACACTCTTGGAGCTAGGGGAAACCACTCGATTGTGCACACGAAAACTCGTAATTTAAAAGCTTGCCAGCCGTTTCTAGCAAATACCCGTTTTACACCCTCTTTTTCCTGTACTAACAGTATGCAGGGGTTTGGGGTTTGAGCTATTTTGAAAATAAAGCCCTTCATAATGCTAACGTTCTAGATTAGGTCCTCCGTCTTCCAGCGAAAACACGCTACTACTGTACGAGACACCGTAAGGACAAAAACAATATTGTGCTCTATTATGCAAAGTCAAATGCAGGGAATGAGGCGATTCTTGCATTACAAAATAGTTTGGTGGTATGTGTTGAATGAACATTGTTCAGTAACATCTTGGAGGAGAAAATAAATTGTTGCCTCCATGGAAGCACTGATTGGCATTTGTGGTCTAAAAGTTGAACTATAACACATTCCCACATAATTCACTGGTCTCTGCATAAACATTGGGTTACTCTGAAATAATCTACAAAATATCAAATATGAAATAATAGTCAACTTTCGGACTTTCCGAGTCGTGAAATGTTGGTCAGTTATTTTCATCTGCCTCCATACGGTGTCATGAAAAGAATCGAATATTTCCAGAGGCGGGTGACGAAAGTCAAAATCTAAATCTAATAAATCTATAGAGTGCGTCCCAAAAAGAACTATACACTTTTGAAATGGCTACCAAATAAACAAATATATGGTTCTTGGGGAAAAAGTTTAAATAAACACAACACAAAAAGAAAGTTCCCCTTATTTAAGATATCAATAATTTTTAACCAGGAGGAATTTAAAAAAAAAATCAAATTATCTGTCCATGTAGGGAAATTAATTAACTACAATGGGAACGAATTTTAGGAAAAATCATCAAGTCATGCTTCAGTGAGCAATGGTTGGATGCAAAAATGTCATTTTTTGAAGTTCGCAAGCCTAAAATGGCAACTTCGATTCAATGATAACGGACCCATTTTCAGATTTTAAACATTTTACACGTCAGAATGTATGCAAAACGTGTTTCCCAATATACAGAAATGAAATTTGCGTCAAATTTCACGGTTGAGTGAGCATGCAGCAAAAATTGCCCAAACTGCCATTTTTACTTCTTTGCCATGGTATAATCGATCAAATATGATGGAATTCCTGTTTTGGAAGTGTATGCAACCAACATCCATTCATTCACGGTTGAATGAATCCATCAAACAGCCAAAAAATAGGCCATTTTTGAATTACGAAAATGCATTGCAGCAATTTTATGCACTAGAAAGCATCTCAATAACATTTTTTGCCTTGTATTTATATTCTTTGGGCAAGTGTCCATGATCCTATGGCATTTATTTACAAATTCATGCTTCAGTGAGCACGTGAAACTGGAAAAGCCCTTTTCTGACGTACGAACTAAATTTAAAATTCTTACTTTGATTGAATATAACAATTCTTGTAGGGGAGTACCTTTGATTTTATTTTCATAAAAATCCCGATGTTTCACGCCTCAGTGGGCACAAGATACAAGAAAATCATGAAAATGAGAAGAAAGTTTGGGGCTTCGTCATGGTTCAGTGACTTTTCGAATACGTAATTTGAAGGAAAAAAAAGATCATGTTAGTTAGAGACCAATTGAAGCTATGTGCAAAGTTTCATAAAATAATTCACAGTCAAATGGACAAAAACTAGCGATTAAAATATGCCAAATTTCACTTACGTTAAACTTTTGTTAAACCTCTGTACATAAAGTCAATTGAGGAGGAAATTAATACCTGACAAATATGAAATTCGGCCAATTTCATTGATGATTATTGTTAATTCTACTGTGAGTTATGTCACGAAACTTGGCACACAGCTTCAACTGATCTCTAACTAACATGATCTTGATTCACATTACGTATTCGAAAAGTCTCTGAACCATGACGAAGCCCCAACATTTTCTTCTCATTTCCATGATTCTCTTGTATCTTGTGCCTACTTAGGCGTGAAACATCTAGATTTTTGTGAAAATAAAATCAAAGGTACTCCCCAAAAAGAATTGTTATATTTAAACGAAGTAAAAATTTGAATTTTAGTCCATACGTGGGAGTGGTGTGGTCGAGTGGATAAGTCGGCGGACTTACGATCACAAGGTACGTGGTTCGAATCCCGTCCATACCATCCTTCGGCAAGGTGTCAACCTGCAAATTTGCCGTACTTGACCCAAGTGAGGTGAATGGGTACCGGTAGGAAGCAATTCCTTCAATGCTGTGAGCGCCTTTCGGGGTAGCCCAGACGGGTAATAATTAGTTAACAGTATAAGCGCTTAGAAACATTAAGCACTATATAAATGCAACTATTATTATTATTATTATTATAACGTGAGAAAAGGGATTTTCCAGTCTCACGTGATCACTGAAGTATGAATTTGTAAATGAATGCCATAGGATCATTGACACGTGCCCAAAGAATATAAATACAACCGAAAAAAATGTTATTGAGATGCTTTCTAGTGCATAAAATTGCTGCAATGCATTTTCGTAATCCAAAAATGGCCTATATTTTGATATTTTGATGGGTTCATTCAACCGTGAATGAATGGATATTGGTTGCATACACTTCCAAAACAGGAATTCTCTCATACTTGATCAAGTATACCATGGCAAAGAAGTAAAAATCGCAATTTGGGCAATTTTTGCTTAATGCTTACTCAACCGTAAAATTTGACGCAAATTTCGTTTCCGTATATTGAGAAGCACGTTCTGCATACATTCTGACGTGTAAAATGTTTAAAATCTGAAAATGGGTCCGTTATCATTAAATCGAAGTTGCCATTTTAGGCTTGCGAACTTCAAAAAATGGCATTTTTGCATTCAACCATTGCTCACTGAAGCATGACTTGATGATTCTTCCTAAAATTCACTCCCATTGTGGCTAATTAAATTCCCTACATGGACATATAATTAGATTTTTTTTAAATTCCTCCTGGTTAAAAATTTATTGATATCTGAAATAGGGGGAACTTTCTTTTCGTGTTGTGTTTATATAAAGCTCATATCCTCAAGTATCATTATGTCACAAAAAATTCCGAAAATAACCCATTCTTCAGTGAACAATGCCCACTTTTGCGTAGGACACAAAAATTAGCCTGCGCAGGAATTCGGTATTCATTTATCACCTTTGTATGGCACGCCAAGACGGATTCAAGCAATAATGGATTAAATCAGCCAACATAGACAAAAATAAACTGAGTTCAAAGCAAAAATCAATGATATGAAAACAAAACGGTAAAAAAAACTGTGTATTTTTTAATTGTTTATTTCTAACTTTCAGTATATCTTTTACTCTGTTAGCTGAGGCATTCCATTATTTTTCTGATTCTTTACTGGAGTGCCATACATAGGTGATAAATGAATAGTGAATTCCTGCGCAGGCTATTTTTTGTGTCCTTCACAAAAGTGGGCATTGCTCACTGAAGAATGCGTTATTTTCGGAATTGTTGTGTCATAATGATATTTGAGGATATGAGCTTTATATATATATACATTTTTTCCCAAGAATCATATATTTTTTATTTGATAGCCATTTCAGAAGTGTATAGTTCTTTTTGGGACGCACTGTATTATGCATTTTTTTCACAATAAGGCTTTCCAGAGGATGGATGTCATCGTTTAGGCCTACAAAAACTTACCAGTGGACAAATGTTTCTTAATCACGCCAGTTTTCCTCCAGAAGTCAATCACAGGTTGGTAATGATTGGAGTTCATGCAGACCATCATTGGTTTCTTTCCTTTAAAGGCCTTTATGGCCTTCATGGAATTAGAAATGAAAGGTCCGAAACAGGGTATGCTTATGAGACCGTCGTAGCTTCCAATATCTGTATTGAATTTCTTAACCGATGCGTGTTTCCTCAGCATGCCATACCTGGACCCAGCATTGAAATGAAGTAACAATTGACAAATAAATAAAAAGAATTAAATGACAAAAACGAAATAAATTCACTCAAAACAAAGGAATAAAATCTGCATTCTACCAAGACAGAAATCCGTACCAAAAGAGACTCTAAAATCAGCTGCATTAACCAATTATAAATTGTTGCCAATAGGCCTATATATTATGATTCACTGATCATTTGTAGCAAATGTTTAGACATGGTGTTTTGGTATTTAAAAAATATTGCTCTAGATGACAAAAGAGTGTCATCTAATTGTGAATCCTGGGTTTTTCATTGATTGTATCAGCTTTAATGATTTAGAAACTAATATTTTTTCCTTCTTTTTACCAATATAGTACGAAATCCTTAACATAATGAACTGCGGGGAACGTTCCTGAATGCACGTGGCGTGAGTCTGGTTGACCTAATGCTTATGCCGTTGTCGCGTATAACCCAACGTACAATAACGTAATGGTATAGGGCAAGTCCAAGCTATTTGTTCCCGAGATGGTGATTTTTCAACTTTTCGACCATATTTGTGTCAAGTGTGTCAGTAAGGTTTTAAAAGTACATAATAATATATCATATATCACCACAAAGTGTATGAAATAAACGTAATGCAAATAAGGTCAAAAAGTCATTTCCAGGTCATATGACGTCAAAAGGCTCATTAATATTCATTAAAAAATGATAAAATGCATTAAATATGCTATTTTCAACCATTATTTCTAAAGGTTTGTTATAGGAATACAACCAAAAAGTACATATTTTCTGTTTCAATATCATCTTGGCTTCCTCTGGTGAAAATATCACGAATCTAGCACATAACTTTCCATATTTTTATTCTTAAAGTATTCATGTCTCAGTAGAAGTCTCACAAAAGTTACTGAGCTGATGTAAAATAATATAGTTTTATTACTCGCCCTCCCACTTCAGTAATGAAATAAAATATTTACTTTTTTACAGTAATGTGTTGTATTATGGTTCTTTTGTTTCATCAGTGGGATTTTTTTTTACACAATATGTTGCTACGCCTTGGCTACACCAAATATTCAGTGGAAACTATTTCATGGAATAATTGTCCCATGTGTTTCTGTCCCATGTGTTACATGTCATATTTTATAAAACTTGACCTTGCCAGAAAATGTGAGGCTGTATTGACATTAAAATATGTATTTACATAGTTTATTACATGGTTAAGAGGATGTGACTATGCAAGTTTTTATCTGCTTTTTAAATTCCTAGTATCATGTGAACAAATTCAAAATTTAGAAACACCATTTTTTCTGGTCCCATGTGTTACGAACTAATGCATTATTATAAATTAAATATGAATTGAGCTATTTCAATTATTGTTTATGATTTTGTTAAAGGTTCTGAGTACCTTCAAAAATATACCTAAGGATTGGGATTTTAATTTAAGATTAATCAAAAAAGCCTATTTTTGTCTCTGAATGTAGTCCAGGCTAGAGACCATGTAACCTTGTTTTTTTATATATACAATGTTTTTTTTTTATTCTTTGTCAATTCGAGGGTGCTGATTCCGAATCCGATGAGTGCCAGACGCGAAACCTTGAGCATTTTTCACAAATCGCGAAAATTCAAAATGGCCGCCAAAATATGAAAATGAGTATTCCAATGGTATTTCTGAGGTTGTTTTGGTGGTTTCTTATCAATCCGAGGATGCTGATTCCAAATCCGATGAGTGCCAGCCGCGAAACCTCGCGGATTTTACGCAAATCGCTAAAATTCAAAATGGCTGCCAAAATGGCCGCCAAAACTGGAAATCGGTATTCAAAGGGTATTCCTGGGATTGTTTTGGTGGTTTCTTATCAATTCCAGGGTGCTGATTCCAAATTCGATGAGTGCCAGCCGCGAAACCCAACATATTTTACGCAAATCGCTAAAATTCAAAATGGCTGCCAAAATTCGCGCCAAAACTAGAAATCAGTATTCCAAGGGTGTTTCTGGGTTCGTTTTGGTGGTTTCTTATCAATTCGAGGGTGCTGATTCCAAATTCGATGAGTGCCAGTCGCAAAACCCTACAGATTTTTCGCAAATCGCTAAAATTCAAAATGGCTGCCAAAATGGCCTCCCAATTGAAAATGCGTATTAGTATGGGTATATTAAGGATTTATGGTGGTTTCTTGCAAATTCGAAGGCGCAAGCATTGAACCATTGAGGAGTTCCCCACCACCACACGAAATTGCTCTTCAAACATGATTCTTTTCCTTATCAAAATTATTCTCTCAGTTGTTAATTCTTTTTTGGCCTTCGGCCTTCAAGAAAGTCACCATTACCTATAGGGGTTGGATAAAGTCAAACCTCACAAAATAAACAAAGGTTCGTGTTCAAAAGGAATACATTTTTATATCATTCTTCCGATCTTACGGCAGTGCCCGTACCCTCCGCCCCCTTAGATCCGCCCCTGACATGTAGAAGGTGTATGCCTATACTCCGCATCCATTCAGAACAATTATTTTTTATTTAGTCGTGTTCGATCATTTAGTTTTATGTAAAGTGTCTCCTGTTGTTCAATAAATCATGAAAGAGTTAAAGGGAAACCCAGTATTCTATTCTGTCGGGGGAAAAAATCAAAGAATGATTTTTTTTAAATGTCAGGATCACTCACAACCCCAGTCTTCAAATTATAAAAATAATGTATTATGTCAGTAATAGTGCAGTGAGATATGAATATACTTTTGCATGTCTTACAAAACATACTAATAATATGAAAAGAAAAAAAAATCCGAGACTGAATCATATGACTCATTTTGCTATCAATAAAATGGTAAATGTTCTATTTCTAGGACTCGCGTAATTTTGAATGAGTAAGCCTAGGGCCTACCCTTAAATCGACAAGAGCCAATAGATAACGTAAGAAATACCGATGAAATAGGCATTTTCACGAATTTGCTTTCATTTGGAATTTAATAGGCCCTAAGCCTTTTTTATGACTGTCGGCCGTGTTCACCCGCTTTGCGTAAACAAAAAAACCCCCCAAAAATCAAGATTTCCCTGAAAGGTACCCATCAAATTTGGAATCAGAGCCATGAATTTTTTTAATGTGGCTGATGGCAGTGAATATTGACGATTTGCGCAAAATGCTCAGGGTTTCGTGCCTCTAAATCATCAGATTTGGAATCAGCACCCTCAAATTGACAAGAAACCACCAAAACAACCTTTGAAATAATACACATTTTTATTTTTAGGCAGACGATTTTAGCGGTTTACAAAAATCCTGTAGGATTTTGTGGCTGATAATCATCAGATTTGGAATCGGCGCCTTCGAATTGGCAAGATGTATATATAATATGGCGTCCATTTTGGCAGCCATTTTGAATTTTAGCGATTAGCGTAAAATATGTTGGGTTTCGCGGCTGGCACTCATCGAATTTGGAATCAGCATCCTCGAATTGATAAGTGACCACCAAAACAACCCCAGAAATACCCTTGAAATACTGACTTCCAGTTTGGGCGGTCATTTTGGCAGCCATTTTGAATTTTAGCGATTTCCGTAAAATCCGCGAGGTTTCGCGGCTGGCACTCATCGGATTTGGAATCAGCACCCTCGAATTGACGAGAAACCACCAAAACATCCTTAGAAATACCATTGGAATACTCATTTTCATATTTTGGCGGCCATTTTGGCGGCCATTTTGAATTTTCGCAATTTGTGAAAAATGCTCAAGGTTTCGCGTCTGGCACTCATCGGATTCGGAATCAGCACCCTCGAATTGACAAAGAATCATAAAAAAACATTGTATATATCAAAAAACAAGGTTCGACTCTTTTCCTATGGGGCCTAGCCTAGACTAATGTCCCGTTTGTTACATTGCAAAATAGCGTGGACTTGCCCTATAGGCTTAAGTATAGTCCGTTACTCAGGCCTAGATGCATGCCGACTTTTGACGTTTGTTAGAATCGGTTTATGACATTCTATAAGATAGATTGACGTTCATCGACAAAAAGACCACCAAGAAAATTTGTGCAAGCACAACATAATACTGACAAAACCGCCAAACTTTTACTCTAAATCTTACCTTGTACGTATCATGCTTGGGTTCATGGTCATGTAATTACTCTTCATTCCAGCGTCTTGTTTGAATCGAGCAAGAGGAGCCAAGTTGCATCTGCGAAGAAAGAATTATAATAAACAATAGGCCTTACAATCTAATATACAACAACGATGAGAGCAGCAGTAATAATATCCATCAGAATGCTAACGACAATGATTAATGATAATGAGAACTGCAATCGTATATTGGGGACTGAGTTCATGCATTAATTACGCCAGAAAGTTTATGATACGAATGCAGGTGGTTACCGTTAAATGTGTGCTTAGATACAGTAATGTCGACATGATCAGAGATACTCAGTCTGGATATGAGCAAGGCCGTTGATACGATCAGAGGAGATAGGAAACGTTTTATAAATGAATAAGAAATACGGATCATCAGTTTTGCTCTTGCAGGAACATCGCTAGAACCACGTTTGCAGAGAGCCCATGCAACCGCTTTGCCACCTCTATCTGATCAGCACAAGGAGACATTTTTCTTTGATTCTGTTTAAGGTGTAGGCCTATCTAGAGACAACACTGTATTACATCCGCAATAAAGTACAAGCAAGGAACATCATACATAATAGACTACTCTTTTAGATGTGTCTTTTGCAGATGGAATTGCTTTTGTAAACTATTCACGATGATTCCTTGACAAAGTGATGCAGACAGCTGCAAGAAGTTTGAATGAGTGGTTCCTCAAAGTCAGCCAAATGAGGTCGGAGCACACCAGCCAGATAAAGAAGGAGAAGATTCTTATTACTGGAAGATGTAGCTCTGCGAAAGCATTATCAACTAATGTGGCATTTTACAAGATGTTCTTGAACACGTTTTTTTAAAGATCTTCTTCGCCTGTACAATACCTCTGTGGTTATCACGCTTCTCTACATCCTGAGTACAATTTACACAGCTGCATGCTTGTCGCAATCAATGATAATAACAATGACAAAAAGACAACTTGAATTGCAATCGTTGTCAGGAACGATGTGCATGTATTGACTCCTTGACTTGCTCAAAATGGCACCTATTAACAAATATGATGCACGATTGGTTTTGGAAGATGAATGAGCATGAGGCCTTTCTTATGTCCTGAAAATGAATGAACGTTCGAAATTTGAGATGAACTAGAGCTTTATAATTGTAACATCTACAATTATAAGTGGTATGTACTGATATGTGTAATGCGAAAAAATTCTATAATAATTAACACGAAGACGGCAATTGCGGTTTTCAAAAATCACTTTTCAGTTAAATTTTACGTTTGATAACAATTTGTCATGATAATATGAATGGCAAGTACACATAGAACATTTGCTTGAGTGCAATCTATTACACATCTAGCGAAATTCAAGCAGTTATAGGAAAGATATTTGCCAAAGAGGATTGCCATGTAGAATCAAGATTGGATAAAAAGTTGCCCAATAGAAAATACACGCAGAATCTGAAAAAAATAATCAAGCCCCCTTTACTTGTCAATTTAAATCATAATGCCATTGTCAAAAGAAAAAAAATAAGTTCATAGATCTTGTAGCAAATTCTCTAAGCTACAAGATTTTAAAAAATGTTAAATGTTAGAACGAAAAACAAATATATTTTCTGAGATATATGGTAAGAGTGTCTAAGTCTGCACAGTGCCTATGTCTGCGCACCCACGTAAATGCGCGATTTCTATAGAACAAAACATCAAACTGACATCAATTTTCAATCTTAACCTCAACAATCCACTTTGATACCTAAAACTGCGAAAATAATTGATGAAAAATGAGTTTCAGCAAGTTTTATTTGCTACCCTGAAAATGTCAACCATTGTAAAAAAAATCAAAGTCCGAAACTTCACTGTGCTTGAAATGCGTGCAAAATGAGTTAGTGCGCAGACATGGGCACTATTCAGTTTTGCTACACAAAATGACAAGCCCGTCTAAAAATCGTAAAAAAAACATTTTTGTTGTAAATAATTTCTTGAATTGTTTTGTTTCATTGATCATTACAATGTGAAGAACCGAATAACATTGGTGAATCTTAAAATAATATTTTACTTTGTTATAAAATTGAGATTGAATTTTAGGTGCGCAGACATAGGCACTTCCTTCATACTGCTTTTTGTCCAAAATAATGAAAAAATGGTGACGTCATAAAAGGAAAATCGGAATTTTGAGTTCAGATGCCATTATGGTAACATTGCAATGACGTTGAGTAAGAAATAAGATATGAAATCGCATTAAGAATTCATACTCTATCCAACTATGAAAAAAAAAATTGGAGGTTGCCGTTCATCCTGAAAAGTTAATTAAGGATTTTGTGTAGGCATGTTTTTGGCCAAACCCAAAACTGGTATATTTTTACAAATTTAAAAAATTCGCGCGAGCGTAGTTCTAACTTTAACTAGAATAAAAAAAACTTTACACCTAGAAAAATGTCAATAAAAAAGAAAACAAATTTATAAACCCTAAATTATTTTGCATATTCTGAAAGAGTAACCCCTCCCGCATCTTCTGGTACCATTTTTGTGTGGTATGTCTTTACGCTTGGATAAACACGACGCATTGTTTGCGAACATGTAAATTTCGAATTGTGCCAGGGTGGGGATGAAACTGAAACAACAAAAGCTGACAAAAAAGCAACTCCATCATGAATAAAATAGCATAACTTTTTAACGTAAATGTCTTCCTCTTAATAACTTGGCAGGGGTGTTGTTACACATATTGACTACATTTTGTGTGAAAATTAGATTGACTCTTCAAGTAATGCACGAATGAGTACACATCAAAGAGTAAATTGCCACTGACAGACCTAAAAAGGCCTCCTAATACTTTGAAAAAAGATTATTTTGTCTTTGACGTGTGCTCACTCATGCCTGACTCTACAGATTTATCTCATTCTTCCTTTTTCCTTTTTACCTTCTCTTTTCCGAGCCCCCCCCCCCCCCCCCCCCCCCCCCTACGCGCCCCATGGGATCCCGGCCCCCGAGTGTCCTCAGAATACGCGCATGGTACGTATTGATATGTATAATATTGGTATTGGTAAGAGCGATGAAGAGAGATGAACACAACTGGAATCGTTTGCGGGATATCTAGATCCAAAGGCAAGAAAGCAATACTGCTGTATGGTACTGCTGTGTGGTACTGCTGTGTGGTACTGCTGTATGGTACTGCTGTGTGTTATTTTGGCACAAATACCAGATGCATAGTACTGCTGTTTGGTATTCCTGTATGGTCCTGCTGTATGGTTCTGCTGTATGGTACGCCTGTATAGTACTGCAGTATGGTATTTCGGCACAAATACCACATGTATGGTATTTTGGCACAAATACTACATACATCGAACTGCTCTATGGTATTAATTGCTGTATGGTACTACTGTATGTTACTGCTGAGTGGAACTGCTGTATGGTACTGCTGTATGGTACTGCTGTAAGGTACTACTGTATGGTAGGCCTACTGATGTGTGGTACTGCTGTATGGTACTGCTGTATGGTATTGCAGTAAGGTATTTTGGCACAAATACCACATGTGTGGTTTCGTGTGGTACTGCTGTATGGTTTAAAAAAACATACAGCTGTACCACATATGTGGTATTTGTGGCATAAACCATACAGCAGTACCACACAAAAACCATACATGTGGTATTTGTGCCAAAATACCATACAGCAGTACCACACAGCAGTACCATACAGCAGTACCATACAGCAGTACCACACAACAGTACCATGCAACAGTGCCACACAGCAGTACCATATAGGAGTACCATACAGCAGTACCATACAGCAGTACCTCACAGCAGCACCACACAGCAGTACCATACAGCAATACCACACATCAGTTAGTACCACACAGCAGTACCATACAGCAGACACGCAGCAGTACCACACTGCAGTACCATACAGCAGTACCATACAGCAGTACCACACATCAGTACCACGGCAGTACCATACAGTAGTACCTTACAGCAGTACCATACCGCAGTACCATACAGCAGTACCATACAGTAGTACCATAGAGCAGAACTATACAGCAGCACCATATAGTAAAATTTCAACCATGAGATGAAAACTTTGAGTTAATTGTACATTATATACCCTTATAATTGGTATCTGCGAGCGCGAAGCGCGAGCCGAAAATTTTGAGCTCAAGATTGGAGTTATTTGTGCATTATGATTTAATATCCGCGAGTGTGAAGCGCGAGCCGAAAATTTTGGGTTTTAAAAGATATATGAAATAAATAAAAGGGCAATTTCTACTATTATTTTTTTTATAGATAATTGTGTATTATAGACCTTCTTTAGAATCCGCGAGCGCGAAGCGCAAGCTGAAAATTCTGAGGTAAAAATTGAAGTTATATGTGTACTTTCACACATGTCAACGAGCGCGAAGCGCGAACCGAGAATTTTTGGTTTTAAAAGATATATTAAAAAATCGTTGATAATTGTGTAGTATAGACCCTATTTAGTATCCGCGAGCGCGAAGCGCGAGCTGACAATTTTCAGGTAAAATTTTGA
Organism: Paracentrotus lividus; assembly: GCA_940671915.1. NCBI lineage: Eukaryota > Metazoa > Echinodermata > Echinoidea > Camarodonta > Echinidae > Paracentrotus > Paracentrotus lividus. The sequence continues at coordinate 630,380 of CALNVZ010003426.1, read as the reverse complement.
GTTAATCGTGTACTAGAGTAGTACCTGCGAGCGCGAAGCGCGAGCCGAGAATTTGGGGTTTTAAAAGATATATAGAATGAATAAAGGGGCACTTTTTAGCATGAATAATTGTAGATAATTGTGTATTATAGAACCTATTTAGTATCCGCGAGCGCTAAGCGCGAGCCGAAAATTTTAGGTATTAAAACATATATGGAATAAATAAAGGGGCACTTTCTAGTGATAAATCGTAGATAAATGTGTATAAAAGACCCTATTTAGTATCCGCGAGCGCGGAGCACGAGCTGAAAATTTTGAGGTACAACTTTTTGTTAATTGTGTATTATATTATATACCCTACTAGATTGGTATCTGCGAGCGCGAAGCGCGAGCCGAAAATTTTGGGTTTTAAAAGATATATGCAATGAATAAAGGGGTACTTTCTAGTATTAATTTATTTTAGATAATTGTGCATTATATACCCAACTTAAAATGGTAGGCCTGTGCGAGCGCGAAGCGCGAGCCGATAATTTTGAGCTCAAAATTTGAGTTATTTGTGCATTATGATTTAGTATCCGCGAGCGCGAAGCGCAAGCCGAAAAGTTGGGTTTTAAAAGATATATGGAATAAATAAAAGGGCACTTTCTAGTATTCCCACAAGGCCGACTATTTTTTTCATCGAGGCCGAGGGCCCACTAGGCCGAAGCCTCTTTTCTTTGTGAAATTTTTTCCTTATTTTTACTTTTCGTCATGATGCTTTTCCGTTTCTTAAAAAAAATGAGAAAAATCGGCCTCGTGGACCCATCCCACATTAAAGGTCTTAGTTATGGTCGTTTAGAACCCAATTAGGCCTATTTCGCGCTTCTTATTGAATAAAGTTTTGCGAATATTGTACAAACATCGGGCTTATTCCCTTTTTTTGTCTTTCTTTCTTCTTTTCTCTCCCTTCCCTTTCTTTCTCCCTTTTCTCCTCCTGTTTTTTTTTTTTTTGGGGGGGGGCGGGCCCGTCGGGGCCCCCCTGGATCCGCGCCTGTCGACCTGAAGAAATAGTTAAATCGTTATATCATTGCATTGTTATTTGTTTGAGAGCGCGAAATTTTGCTTTATAATAACATTAATTATTGTATTCACTAGCTGATAATCACTACCCTTGAAGAAAATATAATTCGAAAGCGCGAGTGAAAATCTCATGAATCAACGTTTTACAAGATATATAAATGTTTGTAATCATTTTCTGAATATGGTCACTTCCTATAACAATACGGACCTGAAAACAAAAAATAAAGAAGTTTAAAAGTTTGTTTCCATCACATTTGGACAGGTGGTCTAATACAAAATCTATCCAAAATACTTAGAAAATAAAAACAAAATGTGAAGCTTTAGAAAATCAAGGGGACACGTCCCCCGGATTGCCGCCAAGTTTGGAGGGGAATTAATTATACACTAGATCGAAATAATTAAAGCACCCCAAAGAGACAAATAATATAGGCTAATATCCAAACTTCAAAATAGAATAACCTACCTCGCACACTATGCCAAAGTTACAAATTAAGCGTTGTAACAAATTAAGGAATAAATTAATATAGCTACCTAAAGAAATATTACTACGTTCTATTATTGTCTGGGTTTTTGTTTTGCAAGCGAAGTGCGAGCCGAAAATTTTGCTTTTTAATTTTACTAATTTTTTTAATTTTTAATTTACGCACACTGTGCCTCTTCATCTATTATATGTACATATATTTTTGTTAAGCTTTTAAAATCGAGGATGGACGATCCCCCAGAAAGAAAATCGAGGGGGGGGGGGGAACTCGTCCCCTCGTCCACCCGGATCGCCGCCAATACGTTCCGTTGTGTGATATTGCCATAGGATATTTGTTTTCTAAGGGATAGTTTCTTACAGGAATTGACTAAGTTGTTTTTGACCAAGTCAACTTGATTAGACGAAATGGGAATTAATTAGACCAAATGGTAATTTGACGAACTGATTGGAGACAAACATCCAACAGGGATGAAACCAAACGGGCATTAGTCGAGGTGGATTTATGGTAGTTTCCTGCTGAAGTTTGGTAGTCGTATGGTATTCCTGTGGTACTTCATAATTATGGTACAATGGTAATTAACTCATTTGCATAAAATGTTTTTTTTTTTGCATGCACCAATTAGTATTTTTGTGAAGCTAACCTCATTAAACAGTAATTCACTGCATATTATTTTTTTTTTCTCTTAGGGAAATATATTTCCTAAACACAAAGTAACATCAACAGCGATAATTTTGAAATTTGCATTATTATAAAAAAATTACCACAATTCATGGAATTGACCAGAAAAAGAAGCCCTTACAAAAATGTCCTGTGGTATTCCTATGGTATTTCTGAATGTCCTGTGGTATTCATATGGTATTTTTGAATGTCCTGTGGCATTCC
>CALNVZ010003426.1:599847-618529 GCA_940671915.1 Paracentrotus lividus | reverse complement strand
ATGAAATAGTTCGTTTTTCTTCATTGACGTCGACGCATAGTACTTTTTTCCCTAGGGAAAAAACTGGACTATACGTTTTTCCGACCCCCCCACCTATTCACGAGTTGCGCAAGCGCAACAATGCGAGCGGTGCTACTCTGGCTGCTCTTTACCTGAATTCTCGCACTGCATGCCGCGCGCCATGCCACGGGAAACTTTCGGCGAGCTGCAGCGTGGACCAGTGCGCACGTGCGCAATGTTTCAGTCTGATTTTTGTTTGTAAAGCAGACAAAAATGGCTGCCGCCACTAGTTGCTAGTTGATGGTAATCCAACGGTCGAAGATTTCAGCAGTAAAATGACGAGGAAATTGTGGATTCATAACTCGATCTGACACCCCGCGGTTAATACTCAGAAACAAATTAAAGTATGCTGTATCTATATTCCGTGATTTTTGTTTCACAAATTGATGGGTGGAGATGTGATGAGATCGACATCAAAATCACTCGATTCAGCGCTCGCGAAGATTTCGTTGGTGACTCGAACAAAAACGGGCGCTTTGTAAGTACTTGTACTTATTGATCCAGAAGAAAGGTAGCATTAGATCTATATAATTTTGTTCATTTAACAAAATTAAAAGCGATAGTGGAAGGGAATATAAACAGATAATACAATGACTCATTCTCGAGAACAGGTTAAAACTATTCGCACATCAGAGACATCAACAATAGTACTATCTCTCTCGGGCCGCATGGCCCATCGAGAGAATAGTCTATGTGATGTTCCTTCGATGCAATAGTTTTAACCAGATCTCGATTGTCAATTGTAATATTTGATATTATATTATTTTATGTATAGTCCGATTTATTGTTGAATAGATCTGTTTAAAATAAAGAAGAGATTTATTGCTTCAATTTCTTTTGTTGTACATAAAATATGGCTTTTAAATATGATGACCCCGCTAAATAATTCATCTTGAACCTCATATTTCCTAATTAATTCTAGTCGACTGACTAAATCCAAAAGTGCTGAAATGACTAAAACTTTAGTCATTTGACTAATTAATTCTAGTGCATTGTTGACTAAATCAAAAGGTGTCTGGAAATGACTAAACTTTAGTCATTTGACTTATTAATTCTAGTCATCTGGACTTAGTGCCAAAGTGTCTGAAATGACTAGACGTTAGCTGAATGCTGACTAATTATTTCCAGTCATTTCAGACATAGGGCAGGACTAATCTTTTAAATAGTCAAAATGACTAAAATTTAATGTTTTACAGTCGTATCTAGAGAGCAATTCCCCCAGCCGGACACTTAACGCTTGTGCCCTCGTAACGAACTTACCCCACGGACGAACTTACGCTTGCGGCCCCGAGGACAATTAACCCACCCCCCGGACAATACCGATCCTGAGGACAATTACGCTTCTGCCCTGAGGTACAATTACCCCTGCGGACAAGTTCACCCCCTAGAGCAATTTACCACCCGGAGGACAATTACCTTAACCCGGTACAATCTACCGCCCGGCAATTAACGCGCCCGAGAGAGCAATTACCTGCCCCGGACAATCTAACCCCGCCCCGAGTACGAATTCTCGTGTCGCGGACAATACCGCCCCCGTGGGACAATTACCCCCCAGACAATTACCGAGCCCAGACAATTAACCTTCCCCGGACAACATACACGCCTGAGGACAATTACCCCCATACAATTACCGCTGTGCTGTTGATGTCCCGAAAATTACCCGTCCGACATTACCTATCCAGACAAATTCCGCCCAGACATTTAGCACCCCGGACAATTTTACCCCCCGAACTTAACCTCCTGGCAGATTGCCCCGAGGGACATTTACCCGCCGGACCGTTACCCCGCCCGCCCGTCCTTCTGACTGTCGCATAGTTTTTCGAATTATTTTCTACTCTGATCTTATCTTGTAATGGCTTTCTTTTTCCCTTTCTCTTGATATTACTTTTGTACTTTCTCTCTTTCGTCTCTATCTCTGCTCTCCTGCACACACATACTTTCTTATCTTATCTCCTGTTTTTTTTTTGGGTGCTATTTTCTTCTTTCCTTTAATAATAATTTTAATAATAATATGCAATATTAAGCATTCATAATGCGCCGACTATCTAGTACACTATTCAGCGATGTGAGCCTAATATTAATACTCGACGGCTATAGCCTAGTCGCTGCCCTTATAAAGGGCGCTTAGCGCATTCGAGGAATTTCTTCCTACCGGTACCTGCTGGTACATTTAGTACCTTACTTGGGTTAAGTCTGGGCAATTGCAGATTTTTTTCCAAAGGAATTCGACATGTAGTAGGAGGATGGACGGGATTGCGAACCGCGTACACTGTGGATCGTTCAGTTGCCGCGCGACTTATCTCACATTCGACCCACATCAATGCTCAGCATCTTCTCCCTCGGCATCTCCCTTATTGTTTTTTATTAGCGGCGCCTTCTGGCGCCATAAAAATGGGAGTGGGGGGGGGGCTTACACACGCCCAGAGCGCCCCTCGTGTTTAATAGGTCACGATTATGATTGATCAGAAAAGTAGTCGTAAGCGGCCTTCAGTATTGCCCTGGAGGTAGGGGATGAGGAAGAGTGATCTGTCAAAATACGGTGAGTCCGAAAACCAAATGGTTTCTAGATGCGAATGCATTCTGGGCATATGGACGAAGTAACTTAATGCTTATGATATTTTAAGTGTTCATTACCCTGTATGTTTTGCAGTTAAGAGTGTGAACATAGCTTAGTTTTATATTTTCAAGCTTAATTTGTTAATCTTAGAGTGGTTTAGTTATAGATTTGGACCGTGTTGGAGTATTGAACGCCGTCTGCAAGACCATGAGGGTTCAAGACCAAGCAGGATTCGTGATCCATTGTGTTTGTCGTGAAAGTTTAAACAAGAAATAATTAGGTATAAAATTCATAATCTAGTGGAATGCGAAAGCAGTATCTTCAGATGCACGATGTGTGAACTATTTATGGTTTTATGTGGATGCTTTCATGAATTGTTGCAGAAGTTGTTCTGTTCTATGAAATTAAAAGGTAATATGAGGGGCCCGTTTACTATATTTCTGGATGGCATATAGAGTATCCAAACGGGGAGCTTGGGGCGTTCAAGGCCCGTCTCCCCCCCCCATTTTTTTTCATGGCGCAGAAGGTGAAAGGGGGGGGGGGACAAAGGAAAGCAAAGAAGAAAGTGAGAGAGAGCAAAGGAGAAAGGAGAAGATATGAAAGAGCAAGCAGAGATATTCATTATGAAAAATCAAAGTAGCATGCAAAAAATTAGAAAACCTGCGAAACAAGATATAGAGGCGAAACTATCCGGGCGCACGGACCCAACAATGGGTACGCCCAGCTTGATTTCCGACAAAGATCAATGTGAGTGGAGTGGGGTAATTGTCCGGGGGGTAAATATCCCGGGAGGTATATGTCTCTATTGGGGTCAGCTATGTCCGGGTAATCGCTTGTCGCGGGGGTTGTGTCCTCGGTGGGGTAATTGTCCGGGGGTATAGATTTGTATTCAGTAGGGTGGTCGTAATTGTGCCAGGGGGTGTATTGTGCACTTCAGATAACGCGTTTTACAGTGGATGGTGCATTTCGAGTACGCGCTCCACTGGTGAGTGTGTTGAGTGGTAAAGCGTCGAGTTATGAACGGTCATGGACTGTATTCGCTACGTCAGTCACACAGATAAACGAGCTTTTGAGCTAGGTAAAATAGATGAACTGAGCGATTGGTCTTGCGTCGATTTTCATTTATTGCTGACTGTGTAAGTCAATGTATATTGTTTGCTAAAGTTTCGCACCAATATGAATAGCCTAAGAGGACTCGTGATATTACTGTGATGATATCTGCGGTGTGATGAGTACTGTCGCTGTCAGGTATGTGTAGCTGTTGATGAGCTGCTTTCGACTTATCATGTCTTAGACTGTGGATCGTTCGAGTGAGTAACTCGGGTTGACTTAGGGCCTGTAATGGGCTACTAGGAGTGTCGGGAGGTTGCCATTCGCGGATGGCTGTGGTTTAGACTGGGGTTGGAATACTTTTGGCGTTTTATGAGCCGATGGAAGAGTGAATATCTGAGCTTAGGACGGTCATTTTGCACTTAGTGTTGTGAGCATAATGTACGTGCACTTGTCGTTGGTTGTCTCTGAGATGTTTGTTAATAATGCGCAATCATTTGAAGTGATCACTGGCTAAGAGTGCTACAACTCACTAACTATGAAGTATAGTCGTCCGGAAGGGGTAGTTGACATTGCTGGCGTGTAGAGGCTGGTGTAGCGTGGGCTGCGAGTGTCGCAGTCTAATGCGTCTGGTCGACGTATCTGTAGGTATGCTGTAATGAGTACTGCTGTATGTCATGGCTGTATTTCTGCTGTATGTTTCGTTGTATTGGTACTACTAGTATGAATACTGACCTGTATGGACTGGCTGCATGGTACTGCTGTATGTACTGCGGCTGTATGGTTCTGCTGTATGGTACTGCTCTGTATGGTACTAGCGGGTATGTACTTGGCTGTAAGGTACTCTGTAGGTACTGCGTGGTAGCTAGATGTTGGTACTGCTGTAAATTGGGCTGCGTGTATGGTAATGCTGTACGTACTGTGTATGGTACCAGGCTGCTTACTACCAATACATAGTTACTATCGCCAAAGAACCATCAGCATACCATACATATGGTATTTGTGCAAAAAAAATCCATACCAGCAATACCACATATGGTGATTTCTGCCAAAAAAAAACCGTACAGCAATACCATACAATATATGGTATTTGTTGCCAATAAAATCGCATACAGCAAGCCATACATATGGTATTTGTGCCAAAAAACCATACAGGCTACCATACATATTGGTATTTGCTGCCAAAAAAACCATCACAGCAATACAATACATATGGTATTATCTCGCGGTGCCAAAAAATATACAGCAATACCATACATTGTATTCTGTCGCCATATAACCATACAGCAAATACCACACATAGGTTTTGTGCAAAAAAAAAAAAAAAAAAAAAAAACAAATTTATACATGCTATATCATATGTTTTGTGCCAAAAAACCATACAGCAAATACCATACTCATATGGTATTGTGGCAAAAAAAAACATACAGCAATACCATCCTATGTATTTGTGTAAAAAAAAAAAAAAAATAAAAAAAAGACAGTACAGTAATACATACATATTGGTATTGTGCCAAAAAAACATACAGCAAAGCCATACATATGGTTTTTGTGCCTAAAAAAAAAAAAAAAACATAACAGCAATACCTTAACATCATGGTATTTTGTCCCAAATAAAAACATAACAGCAATACCTTAGCAGTTGTAGACGTAGGTTGCATCTCTCGCTGCTATAAGCCTACCTGGACCATGCCGTATGTTCCCTGTAGTGGTCCCATTTTCCTGTGGGTATCTTTCAGCTCGAGTGGACTTCTATGGTATCTTTATTGGGCTACCATGAGAGAATACAGAAGCCAAGACATATAATACACCGGAATGCCGACAGGATCATTTTCAAAAAAACCATAGGTACCACGACTCAGAAATACCATTAGGATACGACAGAATTTTTTTAAGGGCTTTCTTTCTCTGGTCAAATTCCATGAATTGTGGTAATTTTTTTATATAATGGCAAAATTTCAAACATTTAATCGCTGTTGATGTTACTTTGTAGTTTAGGAATATATTTCCTCTAGAGACGAAAGAAAAAAATTAATTGCAGTGAATGACTTTTAATGAGGTTAGTTCACAAATTTATGATAATGGTTGGCGCAAAAAAAAAAAATTTTAATGCAAATGAGTTAATTACCATTGTATCGCCATAAATATAGTGATAGTTAGCCACAGGAATACCATAAACGCTACCAAACTTCAGCAGGAAACTACCATGAAATTCACCTGACTAATGCCCGTTTGGTTCATCCCTGTTGGATTGTTTGTCTCCATCAAGTTCGTCAATTACCATTTGGTTAATTAATTCCCATTTCGTCTAATCAAGTTGGGGACTGGTCAAAAACAACTTAGTCAATTCTGGTAAGAAAACTATCCCTTCAGAAAACAAATATCCTATATGGCAATATCACACAAACGGAACGTATTTGGCGCGATCCGGGTGGACGAGGAGAGTTCCCCCCCTGCTCCGTCGATTTTTCTATTTGGGGGATCGTCATCCTGATTTTAAACTTAACAAAAATTGATGTACATATAATAGAATTGAGAGGACAGTGTGCGTAAATTAAAAAATATTGAAAAAATTAGTAAAATTACAAAAGCCAAATTTTCGGCTCCGCACTTCGCTATTGCAAAACAAAAACCAGACAATAATAGAAGCGTAGTAATATTTCTTAGGATTAGGCTATATTAATTTATTTCCTTTATTTGTTACAACGCTTAATTTGTAACTTTGCATAAGTGGTGCGAGTAGGTTATTCTTTTGAAGTTTGGATATTAGCTCCTATATTATTGTCTCTTGTGGGTGCTTTAATTATTTCGATCTAGTGTATTATTAATTCCCGCTCCCAAACTTTGGCGGGCAATCCGGGGGACGTGTCCCCTTGGATTTTCTAAAGCTTCACGATTTTGTTTTTATTTCTAAGATTTGGATAGATTTTGTATTAGACCACCGTGTCCAAATTTGTGATGGAAACAAACTTTTAAAGACTTTTTATTTTTTTTCAGGTCCGTAGTTGTTATAGAAGTTGACCATATTCCAGAAAATGATTACAAACATTTATATATCTTGTAAACGTGATTCATGAGATTTTCACTCGGCGCTTTAAGATTATATTCTTTCTTCACAGGGTAGTGATTATTCAGCTAGTGAATACAATAATTAAGTGTTATTATAAAGCAAAATTTGCGCGCTCATCAAACAAATAACAAGCAATATATAACGATTTAAACTATTTCGTCAGGTCGACAGGCGGATTCCAGGGGGGCCCCGACGGGCCCGCCCACCCCCAAAAAAAAAAAAAACAGGGAAGGAGAAAAGGGGAGAAAGAAGGGAGTTAAGGGAGATAAAAAAGATAAAAAGAGACAAAATATATAAGGGAATAAAGCCCGATGTTTGTACAATATCGCAAAACTTATTCATATAAAAGCGCGAAATAGGCCTATTGGGTTCAAAACGACCATACTAAGACCTATTTAATGTGGATGGGTCCACGAGGCGATTTTTCTTCATTTTTTTTTAGAAACGGAAAAGCATCAGTGACAAAAGTAAAAATAAGGAAAAAATTTCACAAAGAAAAGAGGCTTCCGGCCAGTGGCCCTCGGCCTCGATGAAAAAAAAATAGTCGGCCTTGTGGGAATTCTAGAAAGTGCGCCTTTATTTTATTCATATATCTTTTAAAACCCCAACTTTTCGGCTTTGCGCTTTCTGCGCTCGCGGATACTAAATATAATGCACAAATAAACTCAAATTTTGGAGCTCCAAAATTATCGGCTCGCGCTTCGCGCTCAGCCAGGCCTACGACCATTTTAAGTTGGGAATATAATGCACAATTAATCTAAAATAATATAATACTAGAAAGTACCTCTTTATTCATTGCAGTATATCTTTTAAAAACCCAAAAATTTTTTCGGTTCGCGCTTCGCGCTCGCAGATACCAATCTTAGTAGGTATATATATAATACACCAATTAACAAAAAGTTGTATCCTCAAAATTTTCAGCTCGTGTCCGCGCTCGCGATTACTAAAGTAGGTCTTTTATACACATTTATCTACGATTTATCACTAGAAAGTGCCCCTTTATTATTCCATATAATGTTTTAATATACTAAATTTTCGGCTCGCGCTTTAGCGCTCGCGGATACTAAATAGTTCTATAATAACAATTTATCTACATTATTCATCCTCAAAAGTGCCCTTTAATTCATTTATAATATCTTTTAAACCCAAATTCCTCGGCTCGCGTTCGCGCTCGCAGTACTACTCTTACACGTTAACTCAAAATTTTACCTGAAATTGTCAGGCCGTCGCGCTTAACGCGCTCGCGATACTAAATAGGTCGTATTCACTTACACAATTATCAACGATTCTTTATATAATTTTTAAAACCAAGAATTCTCGGTTCGCGCTTACGCGCTCGTTGACTGTTGAAAGTACACATATAACTTCAATTTTTAACCTAGAATTTTTCAGCTTGCGCTTCGCTGCTTCGCGGATTCTAAGAAGGTCGTATAATACACAATTATCTAATTAAAAAAAATAATAGTGTAGAATTGCCTTTTATTTATTTCATATATCTTTTTAAAACCCAAAAATTTTTCGGCTCGCGCTTCACATCGCGGATATTAAGATCATAATGCACAAATAACTCCAACTTGAGCTCAAAATTTTCGGCTCGCGCTTGCGGCTCGCAGAACCATTATAAGGCGGTATATAATCAATAACTCCAAGTTTCATCTCTATGGTTGAAATTACTAGTTGGTGCTGCTGTATAATTCTGCTCTATGGTACTAACTGTCATGGTACCTGCTGTATGTACTGCTGGTCATGTGTACTGCTGTAAGGTACGTACTGTATGGTACTGCCGTGGTACTGTGTGTGGTATGTGTGATGGTACTGCGTAGCTGGTACTGCAGTGTGGGTACTGGCTGCGTGTCTGCTGTATGGTACTGCTAGTTGGTACTAACTGATGTGTGGTATTGCTGAATATGGTACTCGAGCTGTGTGCGTGCTGTGAGGTAGCTGCTGTATGGTACTGCTGTATGGTACTCCTATATGGTACTGGCTGTGTGGCACTTGCCATGGTACTCGTTGTGGGTACTGACTGTATGGTACTGTTATGGTACTGCTGTGTGTACTAGCTGTAGTGGTATTTTGCACCAAATACCACAATGTATGTTTTTGTGTGTATGCTGTATGGTTTTGCACAAATACCACCATATGTGGTAACAGCTGTATGTTTTTTTAACCATACAGCAGTACCCACACGAAACCACAACATGTGGTATTGTGTGCCAAAATACCTTACTGCAATATCCATACAGCAGTACCATAAGCGTACCACACATCAGTAGCCTACCATACAGTAGTACCTATCAGCAGTACCATACAGCAGTCATACACAGTTCCACCAGCAGTAACATACAGTGTAGCCATACACAATTACATACCATAGGAGCAGTTCGAATGTATTGTATTTGCTGCCAAAATACCATGACATGTGGTATTTGTGCCGAAATACCATACTGGCATACTACTAGCAGGCGTACCATAACAGCAGAACATACACAGCATACAGGAATACCAAACAGCAGTACTATGCATCTGGTATGTTGTGCCAAAATATACAACACAGCCAGTGACCATACAGGCAGTACCACACAGCAGTACCAACACAGCAGTATAGCCATAAGGCAGTATTGGCTTCTCTTCCTTTGGATCTAGATACCGCAAACGATTCCACGTTGTGTTCATTGCTCTTCATCGCTCTTACGAATACAATAATTATACATATCAATTATCGTACCATGCGCGTATTCTGGGACACTCGGGGGCCGGCGATCCCATGGGCGCGTAGGGGGGGGGGGGGGGGCTCGGAAAAGAGAGAGTAAAAGTGAAAAAGGAGACAGAATGAGATAATCTGTAGAGTTCAGAGCGATGAGTTGAGCACACGGTCAAGACAAAATTAATCTTTTTCAAAGTATTAGGAGGCCTTTTTAGTCTGTCAGTGGCCATTTACTCTTTGATGTGTACTCATTCGTGCATTACTTGAAGATCAATCAATTTTCACTACAAAAGTAGTCATACTGTGTAACAACACCCCTGCCAAGTTATTAAGTAGAAGCATTACGTTAAAAGTTATGCTATTTTATTCATGATGGAGTTGCTTTTTTGTCAGCTTTTGTTGTTTCAGTTTCATCCCCCCTGGCACTAATTCGAAATTTAGCATGTTCGCAAACAATGCGTCGTGTTTATCCAAGCGTAAAGACATACCAACACAAAAATGACCAGAGATGCGGGAGGGGTTACTCTTTCAGAATATGCAAAATAATTAAGGGTTATAAATTGTTTTCTTTTTTTTAGACATTATTTTCTAGGTTAAATTTTTTTTCTATCTCTAGTTAAAGTTAGAGACGACGCTCGCTGCGAATTTTTTAATATTTGTAAATATACCAAGTTTTGGGTTTGGCCAAAACGTATGCGCTACACAAAATCCTTAATTAAACTTTTCAGATGAACGGCAACCTCTCCCAATTTTTTTTTTTCATAGTGTATAAGTATAGAATTCTTATGCGATTTAATATCTTATTCTACTCAACGTCATGTGCAATAGTTACCGATAATGGCATCTGACTCAAAATTCCGATTTCCTTTATGACGTACGATTTTTTTCAATTATTCTTGGACAAAGCAGTATGAAGGAGTGCCTATGTCTGCGCACCAAAATTCAATCTTAATTTTTTATACAAGTAAAATTTATTTTAAGATTCACCAATGTGTATTCGGTTTCTTCACATTTAATGATCAATGAAACAAAACAATTCAAGAAATTTATATTTATCAACAAAAATGTTTTTTTAACGATTTTTAGACCGGCTTGTCATTTTGTTGTAGCAAAACAAATAAGTCGCCCAGTGTCTGCGCACTAACTCAGATTTTGCACGCATTTCAAGCACAGTGAAGTTTCGACTTTTGATTTTTTTTACAATGGTTACAGTTTTCGAGGGTAGCAAATAAAACTTGCTGAAACTCTGTATTTTTTCCATCAATTATTTTCGCATTACGGTTATCAAAGTGGATGTGAGGTTAAGATTGAAAATTGATGCAGTTTGATGTTTTGTTCTATAGAAATTGCGCGCATTTACGTGGGTGCGCAGACATAGGCCTGTGCGACTTAGACACTCTTACCATATATCTCAGAAAATATATTGTTTTTCGTTCTAACTAACTTTAACATTTTTAAAATCTTGTAGCTTAGAAATTTGCTACAAAGTTATGACAATTATTTTTTTCTTTCGATCAATGGCATTATGATTTAAATGACAAAGTAAAGGGGAGCATTGATTATTTTATGAGAAACGTTTTTCTTAGTTAAACTATTCTTTTTCTCCTTGTGTACACTCTCAATGCAAACAATCTTAGATAAGGGATATAATAATAATGATGATAATAATAATAATAATAATAATAATAATAATAATTATAATAATAATAATGGTCTATATTTTTAACTCGATAAAACATATTTACAAAATTTCATTTTACATAGTACAACATAAATTATAAAAATATATAGCATAATAGTTAACATTATCATGATAGCAGATACTCTGAATTGTTTTAATGATGATTACATAGTAAATAGCCTGTCAAGACATCATAGTGTTATTACTGTACTAAAAGGCAAATTTGTGAGGCCAATACACTTAAATAGCATAGGAGGAAGAGAGTGAGAGGGTGAGGAAGACACAGAGTAAGAGTAAAAGTGAAAGGAGAACAAGAGGGGAGGACAGAGGGAGAGACCAGGATGGAGAAGAATGGAAAAGTCTAATACAAATTTATATATAAAAAAAAGTAAATTAAAACGCATAAATGTTAATTCGAAAATATTGGTTTCAATAAGAAATTCCCAATCATCACCTTCACTTAAAATAATATAATAATTATGGATACGTATTGCTTTGAATAAGTACATGTATACATGACACGTTGCATTTCGCTGCATGCAGTACATTCAAACAAGGTAAAGTACGTGGTACAGTGTAATATAAAGGTTTGAATACAAGAGCATTATGCAGAATAGAATACTACGTATCGACCTCGTAGTAATGAGTGAATAGAAAAAAAAAAAAGAAAAAAAAAAAAAAGAAAGAAGAAAAATAGAAATGCAGGAAATAGCATGTATATCTGAAGTTCAGCTTGTCTTGGAAATTTCAGCTATAATAAATAGCAAATATTCCCCCAGCTCAACAAAGGTACAACATACTCTGAGAAAGTCTTCAATCATCTGAAAGCACGTTCAACGTGAATCCTTGCTGATTCAATGCGACGTGTCTTGACTGTGGCGTGTGTGTTGAGTTGCTTTCAATGTACAAATGGTGGTTTGTTTTAGTGTTGCTCCCCCTTTTTGCTCGGAGGTCTCTTAATTTTGAGAAAACAACAATCAGCCATAACGTCATCTCCATGTTCAATGTGGTTCAAGCAACCAAATTCTTGTGTGATCTTTTAATCTGATACACTACCTCTAGCTGAGAGAGAAAAATGAAGGTACCCCTTGGAAATGTTGCAACTAAGAGCTTGGGAGTATTGTGATGTTTATAAGATGACCAAGTTATTCTTTGAGAACAAGGCGTTAATAGGGTTAAATATTTCAGTACACTCTATAATTGTTCTAGTGTTCTTGAAATATTTAAAACTCTTCGGAAGACTTGCCCTTTCTTGTTCCTTTGTTGGCCATTTGATGAGAAGTGGACGCAGAATAAGGTCCAGAAAATTTCAAAATGTTCCAGTTCCAAATGTATCTGCCAGTCCACGATTTGTAAAACCACGTCGAGGACGGAAAAGTGTCATAATGAATTCTTCATACACAGTCAATATCCTTGAACGATGTTCCTGAAAAATAAGGCCATTAATATTAAAAAAGAATTATTAGACAGGCATTATAAAATCCCTGGAAGGGCATTTATAAAATAATTGAAATATTTGTCTCTCTCATCATGATCCTTAAATAAATTCATTTGATTTTCAAATTTACCAAATTATTAAAATAGTCATTCAAATTAGTTATTACTATTATTATCATTATTATTATTATTATTATAAATATTATTATTATTATTATTATTATTATTATTATTATTATTATTATTATTCTATTCGGCAGAAAGATGACATACAATATAAATAAAATTGATTCCATATAAAAACATATTATTAAAGAACACAAAAATATTAAAACACTGTTTTCACCTGGCTGGGCTGCCAGGCATTTGTCCTATTATCCAGCCAGGTGAATTCAGTGTTGCAATTTATGTGACATTAACAATTATAACATAACATTAATAACTTAAAAAATCATTAAAAAAAAAATCAGTTTAAAATGGTACAAATTGTGCTTAAAAAAGGCGTTCAAGCAGTTGTTGAGTCTCTTTCAAGTAGACATGACCACACCAAATTGGAAAGGTGTCTTAATTCCAAACATAAAAATATGAGACATAATGTACTATAAGCTAATATATAAGTAAATTGCAATTAAACATGTGAAACAATAACAAAACAAAAAAAAACCCTGCAATGACAATAATATTGCCAAGCTCTAATTAAAGAAATGTTGGCATTCAATTGGCGAAATAAACAATTTACTTCAATATCTAAAATACACTCCCTCTAAAAGGTGAGATTGTTATTCAAAAATGATTTTCATGTACAGATTCAAGTATAGAATTATAGAACATGAAGGGAAAATACCTCAGATCTAGCTGGAGAAGCTTTCGGTGTTTTGAATCAATTCCAGTACCTCATTTTGATGCCTTCTCTTTCAGAAAGTTGATCAAATTGCTCTGTATGATCACCTTCAATCATGTAAAAGGGGGAATAAATATCATGTTATAAATTAAAATAATAGGAAATATTGTTATGTACGTGTATACAGGTGAAAATCATAAATACAACTCACCGGTACAAAAGAAGCAGGAATCGTCTGACGATGAATCTGGAGCGCGTGAAAGCCGATCGGGTCTGTAAGCTGTCTGTCTTCGTAGGATAGATGCAAAGTGTTTGAGTGATACTTCTGTTTGCGAAGCTTTGTCTGTGGTTGACACTTTTGCTGTGCTATGTTGAGTGTGATAGAGATGTTGTAGATACCATGGAGGTGTCTGGCATTCTGCATGAAAAATTAATGAAAAATAAATGTTAAATAAAAAATGTTTTTATTTATTTCATTTTTTTTTTTTTTTTTTTTTTTTTTTTTTTTTTTTGGGGGGGGGGGGGGCTGCACCACCTCATCTTTTACAAATTAAAATTCGAATCGGCAAGAGTTCCTTTTGCGACAGCTACCCAAATTGAAAAATATACATGTGGAAATGGTTTATAATAATATTTTAAACATAGACTAGGGTTAGGGTTATGGTTAGGGTTAAATTTAAAAAAAAATGATATTTTAATAATAAAACAATAACAACAAAATACAACTTGCAGTTTATTTAGTCAAAAAACACAAGAGGAATAGCGGTAGTCGAGCCCGAGTCATCAGCGTCACTGTCTTACTCTCACACCACTACACCAACGAGACGACTTGCACACTGCCAAGGATTTTTTTATAAAATTTGAATCAATTTTGTATAGCAAAAGGTGGACGTCCGATAAATTATAGACACGCATGCGCCACAGGTGTGTTGTTATCGATTTTTTTTTTTTTTTTTTTTTTTTTTTTTTTTGAGTTGCTGTCGCAAGAGGAACTCTTTCCTTTGATTCTTTACATGAATATATTCAATGATACTAATTATCGATCATCATATCATAACTATAATGGCCTTGTCGTCGTTTCGGAAACCACTCGCTCAAATGCTTGTACACAAGTGAATGGGGGTGGAAAGAGGAAACCAATGCGTGTGACTGAATAAAGCGCTGCTGTACAAAGTGAATGGTGGTTTCCTCAGTCACGATTATGCCACTATAATCATTCAGCACACCATCCGAGTATGGAGCGTGTTCTGCAACTACAAATTACTAGTATGAGTCTATTCCATGAGGCCCTACAACTAACGTGGAATTGAGCATGTGGGGCTGCAATAATAATTTAATGTCACAATTTCTTCACGCATCCCATGCTCGGGATTCGCGTTAAAAATAGAATTATGACATAAACTTACCTTGGTCTTTAAAAGCATTTTCAACGATATCCTGAGATGAATCCAATTCTTGGGCGTTGTATTCGATGTCGTGTTGTTTTCACCATGTCGGCATGTGTCCGTGTGGTTTGACCGCAAATCACTGTTACGTTCGCCGTAGGCCTAGCCTCTGACCAATATAAATAAGTCATTTGTAGGCCTACAAGTCATTTGTTAGTCATTTGACCAATGTAAACAAGTCATTTTGTTTATATTGGTCAAAATGACTTACCTAAACTAGTCTTGACTGATGTAATTAAGTCACTGAGACTGGACTAATATAAATTATTCGTTTTGACTAATTTATAAGCACCAATGACTAATTTATGTTTACAGTGCATGTTTGTTTGTTTGTTTGTTTGTTTTTTTTTTTACATAGGTTAAGTTTGAAGCCCCAGAAGGAAAAACCAGTTGAGACCAGTAAGAAATTCCAACTGTTTCCAGTTGAGTTATACTGGAACCAGTTAAATCTAACTGGTTCCAGTTGATTGTAACTGGTCTCTTAATTAATTCTCCATTATGTACTTTTTGTAACTCAGAAAATGAAACTACTGAACATTTATTTTGGAATTGTAATCTGATAAAAAGTATTTTGGGATCAACTGAAGAAAGAGTTAACTATGTTTGATTTCTCGATTTTAACGGAACAGACGGTGATACTTGGCTTATTAACGAAAGAATGTATTATTTTTAATCATATTTTGACAATAGCAAAGAAGGCAATATACATGAGTAGAATTAAACGTGTAAACCCAACGTTCATAGAATTCAAATGCTGATTATTTAACACATACAAAATGGAAAAGTACATTGCAAAAAGAAAAAACAAAATAACTGTTCACACCAACAGGTGGCAGTGTATGACCAAATGGTTAGCTGACAATAATCTGTAAATCCGACGTGTATTCTCTATTTTACTATGTATAATTTATATATGTTATTTGTATTCTGAAGTGACCAATAAAAAAACTGGTCTCTTAGCCCCTATCGAGTAGCAATTTGCAGAAAATTGACCCACACCAGTTCTAAATTCCAGTACACCAGTTGGTAACTGGTTTGTGAGTTTTATTTCCAGTAAGACCAGTTGGATTTTTTTTTTTATTTTTTTTTTATATTGATTTTAACCCTAATCAGACTGGGGTGTTTTGGAAGCTGTCAAGACTGGGGGGGGGGGGGGCATGATGCCCCCCCCCCCCCCATAAGATCTCGCCGCCGATCGCGCGACGCCGCCAAAAATTTGCACGATGGTAGTTGAGCCATGTAATCCCTCTCAAGACTGCGCTGTTAATTTTTCCAAAATAATATGAATTTTTTTAATATGAATTAATTATGCTAATTTATGCATGAAATCATACTTTTTGCTTTAATTGAAAAAATAAAACTCCTAGAATGCTAATTTTGTGTATTATTATTCCTTATAGCATTCCTAACAATTGTACTAGAAAAGAATTCTTGTTTCAAAATTAATTTCTTATGTATTTTATTGTTTTATGAATTTCTTATGTATTTCTTTGTTTTTTCGGCTTGTTTTTCTGTTTTTTAACGCAAAAATCATTTAAGAACCATTTTTAGCATAATATGCTAAAATAAATTGATTTCAGCCAATGAAAGTATGATTCATATCTTTATGAATTAGGTGACAAAACTCAATTTGCATTGACTTTGTACACAAAATCACGTTTTTGAGCCATTTTGTCGTTGACGGATATTTTTGGAAATCGTGCAGCGTCGTACGGTACGATCCGATTTTGCGAAAATGGTTTCAAAAGATGCACGAGACTTATAAGTAAAAGTCAGCAAGCGGCGCAATCAGAAATTTCGTGCGGCGAGTGGTCGATGAAAATGTCGACGGGGGGGGCATGATAGCCCCCCCCCCCCAGTCTGATTAGGGTTAATAGTTCATTTTGAGATTTTATGTATACCAGATCCATTTTCATTCTTCGTTTTTTTTTTTTTTTTTTCCATTTGTGTTTATTATAATATATTTTATTTTTATTTATTTATTAATCTTCTTCTTTTTCTTTTTTTTTTTTTCTTTTTTTTTTTTTTTTTTGGTTGGGGGGGGTGTGTTGAATGTATGCCACTTGTTTAAATTAGATGAAGGCAACAGGGCATAGACTAGATATAGGCCTATCCCAACATGATGTTTCAGGAATCAGCAGAGAGTATTTTTGAAATACCAGCATTACATCACTCATCTAGCTGGCCGCAATTTCTCTCAGTCTCACAAGCGGTTGTGATGTTATATGTTACCAGTTTACTAGGTAATTTTCCTGCAAATTATCCTGTTGATTGATGGAATCATAGATCTTGGATAAGTTATTCAAGGTAAGATCGTCAATTTGATAGTACGGTTCCTGTTTAGTTAAAAACACAAGTAAGAAAATAAATATTCATCTATCGCTGATCTCCCATTGATTGGGTCTATTGCATGTGCCACATTATAAATTTTTTTGTGTGGCGTGTTTCTACATTGTGCAAGCATGATGCCGTTGGCCAATACTTGACTATTAACCCTTTGCCAGCGACATATTTTTTTTAGCCATAACTATTTTAAAGTTCTTCTTTAATGATAATTAAAAATATGTGCAATTTTTGTTTTGCTTCTGTTTAATGACGATAAAAGGGGAAATCAAGTCCACAAAACAGTCCCCGGACCTGGTACTACTAAACATCAATTACAATTTTCAGCTTATTTCTAACTTTTTTTCTTTTACACCATTACAGAGGAAAATTAATTTACGCTTCCGAACACCACCAACAGCACGCATAAAGGAGTGTATGTTAATAGTCACTATTGTGAACTACCTAGTCACGCTGGCGGAAAGAGTTAATATGGTTTTCTAAAGTTTGTACATAAATAATTCGTTGCGGATGTTTTGAATATATGTAATGATTTAACAAAGTTTACTTTGAAAGTTCAAATAATAATATACAGTAGGTTCTAGGGTACAATTTCCCCTGACAATCACCCCGGACAATTATCCCCCGAGGAAATACCCCCGGACATTACCCCCGACAATTACCCGCCCACACCCTCATCATTCGAGTTGGAATCAGCTTCTCTATTTTATATTTCGCCTTCTCCTCTTCTCCTCTTCTCACTTATTTTTTATTCCCTTGCTTTTTTCCTCTTTTTTTTCGTAATACCTTCTGGCTCTTTTTCCCCTTTTCCTGTCCATTATTCCAGATTATAGATGTGGCTTTATAACTTATAACTTTAAAACAAAGATAATACACACAATAACACATTGTAATTTTACCATTTAGGGTGATAGCAATTTAACGTCAAAGAAGGAAATTAAGTACCAAAATTCCTAAATTGTAAACGATATGACATAATCAAATACAGTGCTTTTCCATACTCCATAAATTAGCAAAGCAAATATAAACTAAAGCCCAATGTAAATTTAAGCAAAAATAAGGTTAATCGTAAAATCAAATGTCATAAATTACTTATTTTTCACTTTATTTGTTAATTTATAGAGTAATTAATTATGGCCCTTATGACCGTTCATAGAAACCATGGTTTCAGACCATTCAGTTTTTATTTGAGTTACACCACCTTATTCATTTGGTTACTGTAAAAAAAACTATCAAGAATGGATTATTATTAAAGAAAAAAAACAACGTAGTATTCTCCAAACAAATTTATTGGTTTTTATCGAATTTTATTGTATCACAAAAACGAAATCAATTAATTAGGCCTGACCAAATATGAATAAACATGATGGAATTGGGAAGAAATGAAGTATAAAGATAATTTGCAACTTGTACAAGACCGTTTAGTCTGATGTTGTTGTTGCTCTCCTTACAGCGTTCTTACGATAACCATTATTACTAAGCACTTCATGCTTC
>CALNVZ010003426.1:527133-589775 GCA_940671915.1 Paracentrotus lividus | reverse complement strand
CCCCCCCCCCCCCCCCCGCCGCGACTATCGGAACCCACGCGGGAATAGAAGGACCGCGACTATACGGACCCGCCGCGCGACTACGAACCAGCGACTATAGGACCCGCTGACTATCGGACCGCGCGGACTATCGAGGCTGTAAACGCGGTTGTTGAAAGCATCATGTTTCTCGCTAGGGGATGGGAGCCTACTGTTCCACATTGCCGCTGTGTACTCAACTAAATAAGATTGTTCCGGTCTCCCCTACCGTCAGGGCGGCGATAATCATGTGATGACGGTCGGGTGGTCAGGGGGGGGGGGAAGACGGAAACCCCGGAATGGGAAATATTATTCAGACTGTCGAGAGCGGAAAAAGGCGTCCTAAATATTTTGGTATACATTACCCAAAATTCGCAAAAAGAATCGATTCTATTTCACTATATTATACAGAACAATGACAATGTTTAAAAATATAACGTCGGGACAAATAAAACATATCCCAAATTACAGTAAGTCAGTATCGACGCTGAGATATAGTTCGAAGTCGTTAAATCATGTATTGGTTATTTGTTTGTGGCGCGAAAGGGCGAGCTGTAAATTTCATTTAATCATCAAAACCATTTTTTTTCACTAGCTGATAATCATACCGGCTAAAAGAAAATTCAATCCGAAGCCGCGAGTGAAAATCTCATTAATCAACGTTTTTACAACATATATACGTTTGTGAATCTTTTCTTGATAAATGTCACTTGTTTCATAACGATACGGACGCTGAAAACAAATTTTTTAAAGAAGTTTAAAAAGTTTATTTCATCACATATTGGGACAAGTGGAAAAAAATACAAAATCCTATCCAACAATTAACTTAGAAAATAGAAACAAACTGTGAAGCTTTTAAAAATCAAGGGGAAAAGTCCCCCTGATGCTGACCCGCCAATTGTTGAGGGGAATAATTATACAACTAGATACACGTTGTAATTAAATCAAAGAATAAATGAATAGGGACCTGCAGAAGATATATTGTTTTTTTTTTTTTTTTGTGGCAAGCGCAAGCGCGAGCCTTGATGAATTTTACTTTTTAATGACCTAGACTCAGTCTAAATGCCAGAGCCCTCAGAATAGCGATAATGAGATAGATGTTATCGAGCGCGCGCCCTCTAGCGTTCACCTGACGTAAACG
Source organism: Paracentrotus lividus (assembly GCA_940671915.1). NCBI lineage: Eukaryota > Metazoa > Echinodermata > Echinoidea > Camarodonta > Echinidae > Paracentrotus > Paracentrotus lividus. The sequence continues at coordinate 588,616 of CALNVZ010003426.1, read as the reverse complement.
CGACTTTTGTTAAAATTAGCGGATCTTCAGTGAGAATTGTTAAGGGGTGCAGTTTCAGCTCTGTATTTGGTCGATAACTTCAGTTATCATAGGCATCTTCCATGGTTAAGTTATTTCTAGCAGATTTCTCGACAGTTTGATTACATAACTTGTACTCATATTTAGACAATTTTTTAAGCCACACCGCTCTGATGGCATTTATGTTGGTCATATTTTAACTAGATTTTGAGCTGTAAATTTCACCTTTTGGTCTCCTGACTCTGGATACATAACCGAATTCTTCGGGCTTGAATATTTGTCCGAGACGAGGAAAGTCGCTGATCACAATAATGTTAAATACCAAACTGCAGCAAGTATCATGCTTGCTATTTTATATTTTATAGTATCTAAGACCTCATCTCTCTCTTGGCGTAGGGCGCCAAAATGACCCGAAACTTAGATGGGGCGCCAAATTGACCTGAAGCGGAGGGGGCGCCTAATTGATAGTAAACTTAGGGGCCCCGAATCGACCTTGAATTAAGTAAGGGCGCCAAATCGAATAAGGGAGAGGGGAAGGGGGCCCCTTAAAAAATTAGGGGCGCCAAATCAACAGTAAACTAAGCAACGCCAATAAACTTATGGGCGCCGAATGGACCTTAAGCTAAGGGGCGCCAAATTGACCTTCAACATAGGTGGGACGCCAAATCGACCTTAAATTTAGGGGGGCGCCAAATCAAACTTAAAATTAGAGGGGCGCCAAAATGAGCTTAACGTGGGGCGCCAAATTGACCCGAAACTTAGGTGGGGGCGCCAAATCGACCTTAGATTTCGGAGGGGCGCAAAATCGACCTTAAATTTAAGGGGCGCAAAATCGATTAAACCTAGAGGGGCGCCAAAATGATCTTAAACGTAAAGGCGCCGAATTTAGATCAAATGTAGGGGCGCAAATATGATCTGAAACTTAAGAGGCGCTGAATTGACCTGAGACTTAGGGGCGCTGATTTAACCTGAAGTTAAGGGGGTGAAAATCGATCTTAAATTAAAGGACGCCAGATTGAGCTCAAATGTAGGGGCGCCGAATTGACCTGAGATTTAGGGGTGCCAAATTTATCTTAAACTTAGTGGCTCCAACTATATCCTAAACTTAGGGAGGGGTGCCGAATTTACGTGAAACTAAGGGGCCCCAAAAACACGCTAAAAAAACAAGGGGTCTTTAAAATGGTCTCAATCTAGAAATAGCAAAATGTTAAAATTCCATGCCTCCTGGTTTGTATATACATAGCAAAATTTTCGCTCGCGCTTCGCGCTGGCATCATCTTTTCCCATTGATTTATTACATTGTGTCCAGGAACGCGTAAAATTTCCTGTTTTCTAATCATTCGAATGCATCCTTCAAAACATTTATATTTATTTGTTTTCACGTTACATTTGTTATTCTTTTTATTTTATATTATTATTTATTTTATTTTTTTTGCGTTTCAAATTTATGTTCAACATATTAGCGGCGCCAAATTGAGCTTACACGTAAGGGCGCCAAGATGACCTGAAACTTATGGGGACACTGAATTGAAGTTAAGGGGGCGTCAAATCGATTTTTAAATTAGGGGCGCCAAATTGAGCTTATACTATAGGGCGCCCAAATGATCTGAAAGTAAGGGGCGCCGAATTTACCTGAAACTAAGGGGGCTACAAATAGGTTTTTAAATATGGTCTCTATGTAGATAGAGCAAAATTTCAAAATTCATGCATCCGGGTCTGTATATACATACCAAAATTTTCGCTCGCGCTTTGCGCTCGCATCATTCCCCCCCCCCCAATGATTTATTACATTGTGTTCCTGAAGAACGCATGAAATGTCCTGTTTTTCTAATAGACATTTGAATACATCAAAACTTCCGTTCATTCTTCGCGCTCGCCTGTGTTTTTCCTCTTACCAAAATTTACATTATGGGATTCTAACCATCAAAATATTTCAATCAATTTGATTTCACGTTACATTCGTTTTTTGCATTTCAAATTGACCTAAATCTTAGGGGGCGCCAAATTGAGCTTAAACGTAGGGGCGTCCAATTGACCTGAGACTTAGGGATGCCAAATTTATCTTAAACTTAGGGGCTCCAACTTTATTTTGAACTTAGGGAGGTGTGCCGAATTTACCTGAAACTAAGGGGCAACAACTTGGTATTTGAAATATGGTCTCTAAAATTTTTAATTCCTCCTGGTCTGTATATACATAGCAAAAATTTGGATTGCGCTACGCGCTCGCATAATTTTTTTCCCAATGAGTTATTACATTGTGTTCCTGAGGAACGCATGCAATGCCATGTTTTTTCTCAATCATTCAAAGGACATCAAAATTCCGCTCTCGCCTGTGTTTTTCCTCTGAGCATAATTTACATTATAGGATACTAATCATCAAGACATTTAAATTTATTTGAATACACCTTACATTTATTTTTGCATTTTCCCAGGGCAATCAAATCACCTAAATCGTACATGTATGGCGCCAAATTCAAACCAACATTTAGAGGGCGACAAATGATTAGTTTGGCTCCTAATTCAGCTTAAACTTAGGGGCGCCAAATTTATCTTAAACTTAGGGAAGGAAGCAGAAGGACAGATAAGCAGCTAGGATAGATAGATAGATATTCATCTTTCTTTCATAAATATGTAAAATTACTGGCAAACATACGGTCTTTAAATATGGAGGCCAAATTGATCCTAAACTTTCCGGTCTCTATTACATAGAGCAAAATGTTGGCACAGTTAACAGGAGTTATTACATTGTGTTCCTGAGGAATGCATAAAATGTCACATTTTCAGAGATCATTCCGATACATCAAATTCCGCTCGCGATTCACGCTCGCCTATTTTTTTCTCTCTGTAACCAGATTATGAGGATTCTGACAACAAAAACATCAATAAACATTTGTTTGATTTCACATTTAGGGCCTACTTGATGGACAAATTTCAACATGATTTTATCTGGCTTGCTTTCAAGTCGTTTTGAATGGACAAATTACAGCTCCCGTTCTATGATATTCTGATGAAGAGCTAAACAAAATTGATACCCCTAATTGCTTAGAATTCTTTGCTTCCTGATCGTAAAGTAGAGGGAAAAAATCCGATCGCGCTTCGCGCTGCGTATTTAGAAATTAATTCGTATTTCATCTTTTAGCGGTAATACCTCATATACCTAGAGATTCTTTTCCATGAACTCACCATTGGCAAGTATTAAAAAAAAAACAAAATAAACAAAAAAAAAAACCTTCAAAATAAATCATTATTCAAAATCCCTTCAATATACATTTAAGCCGTAGGCCTATGTTTGCCTGGAGGGGGGGGGGGGCGCCATATTTTGAAAAGTACACGAGGGGCGCCAAAATCACGTCGGGCCCCCCGGGGTGCGAAATCCTGGATACGCGCCTGATGAGCGAGTGATGTTGCAATTATCCAAGATCCGCGTGATTTAAGAACACCCAAAACGTACACTTGGACTAGGATTGAAGTTCATATCGAAAAAGGAAATCATAATTAATATTACGTCTTGCAGCGAAATATGTTTGATATATAGACAATTAGATGGGTTTATAATTCACGAAAACGTCGTTTGATTTGTGGAAAGGTAGAGTTGAAAAAACAGTGTAATTCTCCGTGACAAAACCAAATCTACGCAACAATAACACTGGATAACTCGAGCAGACATCAACGTCATCACCATGTGACTACGATCATCAGCTGACGGCAGTTGACCAATCAGAGCGTTTTATTCTCGCACCGGCAGATGAGCGTTGTTTCGGATCGGTCACGATGAAAGTTGGTTGTGAGTTTTTAGTGGCTCCTGACTCTGGTACATGATTAGATAACATGATTTTGAATATTTTTGTGTAGAGTAATATCTATGCTTTCCAAAAATATCAATATCTTGTTGACGCAAGTATTTTTTCTCACTGTGAAAATCATCTCCTTGTTTCCGATTGCTTTTGTTTTTTCCGTTACTGCCATAGTATAGGCTTGATATCATTCCCGAATCACTATAAAACTGCATTGTTTTATTGAAATAGATCGAAAGTACAATGTCTTATGATGAAATAGAGACCTTGTTTGTGAAAATTGAACAATTCCTAAGGTGGTAAAATATTGATCTGCGCGACCGTCTCAAAACACGCATTTTCTGCGCAGGTGACCGATTTTCATGAATACGTTCTCGATAAAAGAGAGCTCGTTCGATCGCGTGGCGCGCTGACTGAACTTGGTACATTTTACGCACACTGTGCCTCATCGTTTATTTTATGTAGAGTAGATGCAGGTAATATGGGCACCCTAAGCTCATTTGCCTAATTTGCATAAAATTACAAAATGACACACAGTCTAATCTTTGTTTATATGAATTAATGACTACTGCTCTTTTTTTATTGTGAAGAAAAACAGTTATCACCAACACCCCTGTCTGCAATATTCAAATGTTGACGTCATTACCAAAGTGCCCATATTACCTGCATATGCAGGTAATATGGGCACATGTATTTAATGTATGTTTTAAAAACGACAATGACTCTACCATGTCTGGAATTTGCTTAAAATGTTGAAAATCATTCACTGTAAGATATCATTTGAAATTTTAAGACCCTTCAGTAAATACTTGGACAATATATTTCATTGTTTTGTATTTTGTATATTATTTCTTTTTGTAATATTATTCAAATATTATTTTCATCAGACAAGTCAATATAGGCCTACAATAAGTTATTTATATTAATTATATACTGTGAATATACCCGAAAAAATCGTAGCAAAGAGATTGATGCCTCATCCTAATACTAAGTACCAGAATCATTTCCGCCATTTTGGATGGCCCATATTACCTGCACTAATGTTGCTGTGTCAGGCAAGCATTCAATGCCACATTGCACCCCTTCACTACAACTAATTGACCTGTACACGCTAGTATGATCAAAATGAAACTATAAGCTTACTAAATATACAAAACAATTGAGGTTACCCCCTCAAACACTCTTTCACCATCACATTCTGTGAAATATCAAAGTTTACATCAGGGTAAAAAAATGCCGTAAGTTTTACCTACCTTGATGGTTTTCAGCAATTTTCTCAGAGAAATTTCGGCATCAGATATTCTCACGGCGATGTATTTTCGTATACAGTTCATAATTATGAACAACATTATGGTGCTCACACCGGTCATCGGTCACCGGTCGACGGTCACGACATGATTTGCTTCAGGTGGCCCATATTACCTGCTGGCCCATATCACCTGCAAGTACCCTACATATATTTTTGTTAAGCTCTGAAAATCGAGGGTGGACGATCCCTCCAGAAAGCAAAAATCGAGGGGGTGGAACTCGATCGTCCCCCCGTCCACCCGGGATCGCCGCCAATACCTACCATTGTGTGGTATTGCCAAAGGATTTTTTTTTTCTATTAAGGGATAGTTTCTTACAGGAATTGACAAAGTGGTTTTTGACCAAGTCGACTTGATTAGACGAAATGGGAATTAATTAGACCAAATGGTAATTTGACAAACTGATTGAAGACAAACATCCAACACGGATGAAATCAAACGGGCATTAGTCAAAGTGGATTTATGGTAGTTTACTGCTGAAGTTTGGTAGTCGTATGGTATTCGTGTGGTACTTCATGTGGTACTATGGTAATTAGCTCATTTGCATGCAATGTTTTTGTATGCACAAATCAGTATTTTTGTGAAGCTTACCTCATTAACTAGTTATTCACTGCATATTAATATTTTTCTTTTAGGGAAATATATTTCCTAAACACAAAGAAACATCAAGAGCGATAGTTTTGACATTTGCATTATTATCAAGAAATATAGAAAATAACTAACTGTGACCCAAAATATTTTTGCTAGATAGTGGTATATATACCAGTGTATGGCATCCCCGGGTGTCTGCATCAGTCCTGTGATAACGGCGTGTGGTATCCCAGTGTTTTTTAACGGCGAGTGGTGTTCCGGTCTTAACGGTATGTGGTAATCCTGGTACCTTTGAGTGGTATTGCTGTGGGCATACTTAGTAACTCCATGCTGTGGGGTACTATTTTTGCTGTATGGTACTGCTGTATGGTACTGTTGGATGGTACTTCTGTATGGTATTTGTGCCAGAATACCATAGAAAATCCTGTGGTATTTGTGCCAAAATACCATAGGAAACCCTGTGCTATTTTGGCTGTATGGTACTGCTGTATGGTACTTCTGTATGGTATTTGTGCCAAAATACCATAGGAAATCCTGTGGTATTTGTGCCAAAAAACCATAGGAAATCCTGTGGTATTTGTGCCAAAATACCATAACAAACCCTATGGTATTTTGGCTGTATGGTACTGCTGTATGGTATTTTATGTGGTATTTGTGCCAAAAATACCATAGGAAAATCCTGTGGTATTTTGTATGGTATTTTGTGTGGTACCACAGGATATTTTTGTAAGGGAGACGATATATTATTTAAATATTATTTTCATTATACAAGTCAATATAGGCCTACAATAAGTTATTTATATTAATTATATACTGTGAATATACCCCAAAAGTCGTAGCAAAGAGATCGATGCCTCATCCCAATACTAAGTACCAGAATCATTTCCGCTATTTTGGATGTCCCATATTACCTGCACTAATGTTGCTGTGTCAGGCAATCATTCAATGCCACATTACATCCCTTCACTAAAACAAATTGACCTGTACACGCTAGTATAATCAAAATGAAACTATAAGCTTACTAAATATACAAAACAATTGAGGTTACCCCCTCAAAAACTCTTTCACCATCACATTCTGTGAAATATCAAATTTTACATCAGGGTAAAAAAAAAATGCCGTAAGTTTTACCTACCTTGTTGGTTTTCAGCAATTTTTTTCAGAGAAATTTCGGTATCAGATGCTCTCACGACGATATATTTTCTTATACAGTTAATATGAACAACATTATGGTGCTCACACCGGTCACCGGTCACCGGTCGACGGTTACTACATGATTTGCTTCAGGTGGCCGATATTACCTGCTGGCCCATATTACCTGCATGTACCCTAATTAAAATTGTCACGTTCGTTTTTCTCGCGACTCATGAGACCTAGCAGAGATTCACTAGTGGTCTCCGCGACAAGTCTTAACTAGTCTCAAACCGGTTTCATGGCAAGTGAGATCCCACCATTAGTGAAAGCATTCAATTGTGAATTATTACTTACCATGGAACCTAAAGAAAATATTTAATTTTCATTATCCCATAATGTAAGTCTAACGCACTATTGAAATCAATGCTTCCATTATTATGAAAACATTGATGACTTACGCAATAATATTTATATAATGAGATTGATAAATATCACATTCATATACGTACCTAATTACAAAATCACTGTCATCAATATTTTCCCCACAGCTACTGTTTAGTATTGAACCGCTGTTTCCAACAATCGCACACGTCCGAAATCTCTTTCCAGGAGCGAGGCCAATCGGGTCAGTCTATTCGCATGGGAATGTTTAAAAATTCAATTCAATTCAATTCAATTCGGTTTATTGCACAAAAGACATTGTAAAACAGTCCGGAGACTGAAACATACAAAGTTTACAAAATATAAGAAAATACATAAAATAAATAAGTATTTATGAATTAACAAGATGTAACCATAACAGTTATCAAGATAATGAGGAACATAAGTAGAACTATAAAATATTGCACTTAAGGTTTATATACTTGGACATCGAAATATTCAAAATAAAGGTAAAGGAAACAATATCAAATTTGAGCTATTGGAGAAAAAATAGAACGGTCAGAATATATTGACCGAAAAATTACGGTTTGCATCGACATAATATAGGAAACGATAAAAAATATATATATATTTGGGTATATATTTCATTATGACTATTGTGAAGTGAGAAAGACTGGTAAAATTGGCAAAATTGAGTGATATGCAAAATAAAATGCATGTAATAGAGACGGTCAAGATGAACCAAAATTAATTTAGCTCGGTATGTAAATGTTTATAAAAAAAATAACATGTAATTGTAAAAACATCAAAACCTTGCAAGACATTCCAAAGGAACCATGAATTAATAATATGCATGATATACATTGAAATTAAATCGTAGGGTCGAACTGTGTCGCGAGACAGATTGACGCGTAGGGGGTAACATGTCTCGATGGCATTGAGACTTCAGGAGACCAAATCCAAAACTCAAGATGAGATCCTTTCTACGTTCGCATAAAGAGGGGAGGTCAAAATGAGTGAGCTGCTGTGAGTATGAGAGAGACGACAGATACACAATCATACGGAGAGCTCGTTTTTGGATTCTTTCAATTTCGTCACTCTGTGTTTTGGTGATTGCAGATCCCCAGACCGGAACACCAAGCCACTCCAACAGTGGCCGTATGTACACTTTGTAGATATTTACAAGATCGTGCTCACCAACACCAAATTTTTTATAGCTTGCAGAGGATATACAGTTCCTTGAAGAGCGTGAAATCATACGTTGGACTTGATCATCCCACTTGAGGTCCGAACGAATAATCACACCAAGAAGGGTAAGCGAGTCGACACGTTCCAGGCGAACTTCCCTGATTGTGATGTTTAGCTGAGGAGGGGCGACCTTCAGCAGAAAGGACACTTGCATAACCTTACACTTTTCAAAGTTCTTGGGCGTAAATCATTTGAAATGCACCATTGACTTAACAAATTGACATGTTCCTGCATCGAGCTTTGCTGGTTCTTCGGTAGCACTTCCACAACGCTTAGGTCATCTACATATTTCCATCGATATGTTGTACTTAAAGCAGCATCATTGACGAGTACAAGAAAAAGGATAGGCCCCAGTTTGTACCCTGGGGCACTCCGCAGGTGAGACGCAATTGACTAGACTGATTTCCTTGATGTCGCACCTTTTGATGACGCTCCGACAAAAAAACTACAGACAGTAGGTAGTATAGAACAGTGGCGTAGACAGGTCCTCGAATGTGGGGGGGGATGATTCGTGGTCCAGAGACTAATATTGCCCAAAATTGGAGGTAAACGAAACTGTGTTTTTTGTATCTATACACACAAAAAAGGGGCAAAAATTGTCGCTGGGGGGGGGGTTGCGCGAATTTCTCAGTAATATAATTTCAGGCGAGCGCGAAGCGCGAGCGGAAAAATTTGAAGCAACAAGAGGGTTTTTTTTTTTTTTATTCTATAGGCTACACATATAGAAGGGCCAAAAAGGGCCGATTTAGGGGATTGCGCGCCAAATTTCCTTAGCAAATATACAATTCCAGGCGAGGTGCGTAGCGCGAGCGAAAATTTTGAAGGTAAACGAGAAGTGTTTTTTGTATCTATACACACAAGAAGGGGCAAAAAGGGCCGATTTGGGGGTTGCGCGAATTATCTCAGCAAATATACAAGGCTTGCATAATAAAATAAGAAATTAAACAATAGCCGTACCAGAAGGGTTATGTGCCAACTTTTCATTTTCCTGTAAGCGAGCCGCGAAGCGCGAGCTAAAAAAAAGAAGCAATTTAGGGGCCTGAGCCCGATTTCGTATCCACAAAGGGGTTATTCTGCAAAATACACCGAGAGCTGCATAGGCACCTCCCTCTAATACACTCTGCAAATATTAATATTTTGAAAATACAATTAAGTATGAATACAATTAAAATAAACATATAGGGTAAAATAGACTAATATAAATAAAACACTAAGGGAGAAAACAAAATAATTTCCCTGGAAATAATTAACATAAGTATAGGCCTAGGCCTAAATAATAAATAAATTATATAATAATAAGAAAAATATTAATCTAGATTAAATAATAATAATAATAAATTAATAATAATAATGAAAATAATATAATAATAATGATAATAATTGCGAGCGCGAAGCGCGAGCGAGAATTTAGAGCTCCGTGGAAGAAAAAGGAGTGTGCAAAGCCTTCAGCCTTTAAAAAAATACATATCACCCGTGAAAAGTGGGGGGGATGATTGTACATGCCATCCCCCACCTTTTGAGTTGGGGGGATGCATCCCCCATCCCCCCCGCTGTCTACGCCCCTGGTATAGAAGTATCAAACTCCAAAATCAATCAGACTTTTCAATTACCTTGGTGTGATTCACAAGGTCAGACCTTCGTGAAGTCAATTGTACAAATATTGGCGTAAAACATCAGCTGCATCAAGACTCTTGTAGATTAGATCCAAGCATATCTACAAGATAGTGGTTAATCGAACTTCCTTTGATGTTGCCATATTGAGAAGGATCAATGTGAGGTTTGAGATCAGTCATCAACCAGTCGGCCAGAAAGCTCTCAAAATATTCTGGACAGAACAGAGGTGATCGAGATGGGGCGAACCTGGTCAAAACTTGTGACACGTGGGTTTTGGAACAGCGCAAACCGATGCACTTCACTTCCATTTAGCTGGAAATAAGCCAATTTCCAGGCATTTGTTGAATATTTTACATAATGGGCCTGAGATTTTCCAACGCGAACTCCTTGAAGAGGCGGGTGGGAACATCATTGGATGAGGTGCCTTCGATGAGTTGAGACGTTTAAGGCGCCTGTAGATTTCCTGTTCCTGGATTACCGGAGGAGATGAAGGGGCTGGAAGATACGCTGGGAGGACTGACAAGTCCAATGGAGGCAACACGTTGCAGATGCGAGAAAAATGCGAATTAAGATCCTCTGCTATCTGGCGAGGGGTTGATCCACAGGAACCCAGGAAAGGACGGTTTCCTGGTCATTCCAGTAAGAGACCGTATCTGTCTGTGCCATTTTCCTGGTTCAGATTGTTTCAGATTCTCAACCTTGTTACGGAAATAGCTTGACTTAGCTCTGCTAATTTCACGTTGAACTTTGTTCCTAAGCTGATGGTATCGATCAAGATTTCCACTGCTATAGGCTAGCTCTCGTTGTTTAATCAAACTGCGGATTTTTCCATTAAACCACGGTTTGTCTCTTGCTCTCCGTTTAAATGATTTTCAGGAAGCAACGCTTGTATTGAGTCATGAGCGTGCTGTGGAGAAATATCTACCATTTCGTCAGGATCACCAGAGGCGTTAAGCTCATTCCAGTTGAAATTCGGTGATCCATTGTCCAAACGCCCTGACAGATGAATCACGAAAGGGTCGCAATTTCAACTTGGTAGCAGGTTCACCCCGATGTAAAGTGAATTCATGCAAGTCAAAGCAAGACGAAGGCTTGTCAGGAGTGAACCAAGTTTCAGTCACTGCGATTAGACTGATACCACTATACTGGGAGACAACCGTTGCTTCAAAATCGTCAAACTTGTTACAACAAGAACTGGCATTTAGAAGTAGTATCGAGGGCAAAGCGTCGAACCAACACTCGTCTTGATATGAATTAAAGTTCTTTCTCTGTTAGATCGGAAGTGATTGACGAGAAAACTTATCTAGTACGACGCTAATTGTTCGTCTTGTTTTCTTACCAGCCCGACAACCCCTTTTTTTCCGAGCAATACTGAGATTATGTATTGTAGAAAAGATTTCATGCGATAGATGGGGTTGTGGTTGAGAACGATTCCGTAACATCAAAAGTTCATCGCGAGAATATCGCAACACTCCATTGTTCGGGCGATTGTTCCCGTCCGAATTCATCATCACAAGAATACCAACACCAAGTAACAAAAGCGGTCCGAGCGCGGACGACCAGTTGTAATGTCTATAGTATTGGCGTGACATGTTAATGTACGGTACGGTACTCACTGTGCCATTGAAAGAAGATGTCTGTAGTAGTCAAGTGAAGTTATAATTGCCACAAAATATCACCGAATGAATCCACAAAAATATACTGACAGTCCACCACACAATTCCATACAATCCAATAAGCATATATATGTGTCCAAAGAATGAAAATCCAAACTTAATACAATGATTTGGAGTAAAAATACAAGGTAAAATGAGAGTGAGATAAAAAAAACGGTGCAACCTGTAAAACAGCGCCCTCATGTATAATAACTACACAGTTAAAAAAAGATATTAATATTATACAAATATACGGACTTTGAGCAAGGATAGTTAAATCTATACTAGATCCCAGCTACTAAAATATTTATATTTCCTGAAGGGCTTTAGCCCTGAAGGAAATAGAAATATTTGGTAGCTAAGATCGTGTAGATTTAACCATTGATGTGAAGATTTGATCTAATCAACTGAACGTTGCCGGTACTGTATCGCTACAGCCCTCGCGCCGTGCCAGGGGCTGGTGATCTTCTGTATGCCACCCTAGCCCTAGGCCTGCCTACGGTAGACTAGTCGTGGGGATGAACGTCATTCAATTCCCCCCCCCCCCCCCCTCCCCCACAGACACAAATAAAAATGAATAAATTGTCTTGTGGTATCATCACTGGAGCGTGACCTAAGTTATATGATGGGGTGACCATAGTTCGCGCATATTTCAAAAATAACAAATAAGCGGCTGAAATATCAAGACCTGAGGATTGAGATCGAACGAATGTGGAACGTCAAGGCAGAAGTCACCCCGGTGATAATTGGTCACACAGTGATGGTGAAGAGAGCCTCATCACCAAGATCTCCCCGAACATCCAGATCTACGATCTCCAGAAAGCAGCGATTCTCGGCACAACTAGAATTATTCGAAAAACACTTGGACACTAAAAAGTTGCACTTAAAATCACTTTGTGCTCTTTGTTACAGCAAAGTCTTTCAAGGAAAAATACGGACTTGATCCTGTTTATCATAATAGTAATAGTAATAATAATAATAATAACAATAATAATAATAATGCTGGAGCTGTTCTTGTAACAGAGAGATTAGGTGTAAGAAAACAGGAAAAAACAACAAAGCACAGTCAACCACCATGGAAAAGAAGACAAGAAGATAAAATAAAAGAATAGAGGAGAGATCGTGTGATATAAAAATAAATATTTAAAGCCAATACGAACCACCAATCTTTTTTTTTTTTCAGTGACGAACCACCATTCTTGAATATCACCATCTAAAGTCCTCAACTACTCAAATCTGCCCTGGTTCCTAACCCATAATGTTACATTCTGAGTAGTGTCGTCCTGATTATAGACTCGTTTGAACAATAAAACACTAATTCACTATTCTTATAGCAATAAGAATAAATACTATTTCCATCAAAACATTTTGCCTATACAAATGATATTATAGGCTAATTTTACAACTTAATTGTTTCTTTTTTTTTTTTTTTTTTCTTTTTTTTTGGTGGGGGGGGGCGGGGGCTTCCACAGGGTTCTCTTTATTTGATAAAAAAATAGAACAAATATAAACAATATACATCAACAACATTAATCAATGAGAATGAACCGAAACAACAAGATCAAACAATGTCTAAATATGTCAGTATACAATGTAGATAATAGCGTAAATTGTTATAGTCACAATACTAAATGAAATCAAACCACTAAAATATTTACAATCAATTGTCATGGTGCAGGCGTATACTGCATTCCAATGGCAAAGTGCAAAAAGAAGTCACCGGCTGTTACCCATTTCGTATAACAAATTACATAATTGTGCCAGAATTCTGCACTAAAACCACTAAAAACTCAGTCACCCATAACAATGTGCTGGGCGTCACAAAAGACATTAACTAAAGCCCGTGTCACACTGTCCCGATGGTTAGAAGCGATGGACACACGATGGCGGAAAATCCCAAATTTTGCTCTGAACACGATGGCATTACGAAAGCATCGCAAAAGCATCGGGCCATTTTGGAGTACTACAGACTGTTTCAAAAAGAATGGAACAATGGAGGAAAAGTAATTAAATTATGACTTCTTCTGAAATAATGTTTGTATTTGGTACCACATTTTTAGAAAAAGGTGTGCGGAGAAGAGCTGATCGATATTACACACATTTATTTTTCCGGAGCAATGAATTCGTGGCCTATATGCGTCAAACCTAAATATTGACCATGGAAAGGCATGCCCAAAATAGATTTTCTTGAATATAGAAAAGTGATCATATCTCAAGATCTGCAACACCAAATGAGTTTTTTTTTTTTTTTTTTGAAATAGTAAATGCTAAAGAATGTTTGATGTTCCTCCTTTATAGAACTATTGAATACTATTAGATTGTGATTATTTTTTTATCATTAAACAAAATGTTTTCCAACTTTACCATTTTATTTGATACAGCCTGTATAATTAGCAAGTTTAAAACCACCATGACCATCGGTGGAGTTTTTTCAGGCTTCGGCAGCAACTTTCGATGCATCGGCAAAATCTTTGGCAGCCCCAAAAAATCTCCCGATGGTGTTGCGAAGGTTCACTTCGTTTGAGCATCGCAGCAAGCAATGCGAAGGCAATGCGAGGGAAACGCGAACCCGCCCGATGATCTGTTGAAGGCAACACGACGTCGTAACGCTTTCTCAATGCCATCATGTAGCCATCGTAGCATAGTATGATGACACAGAATTGTCTTGTGAAATGGAAGAAGAATTTAGTGTTCCTCTTTGTATTCTTGGCCCCATCTATACCCAACAAAAAAAAGTAAGTCCCCCCCCCCCCCTAATCAAAATGATGTAACTTTTGAACGGGCTTATTTTGAGCACAATAATTTTGAGAGAGGTTTTCTACACTTCTGTGAAAAGATGACATTGATCCTTTGAGACATGCATGAGTGATTAACGTTTAAAGCAAAAATGGACATTTTCAAAAGTCCCATGGGTCTTTCTGGAGGCTGTAAAAATAACAATTTTGTAAAATTTCCTTTTTACCTTGTGTTTATTATTGTTTTGGTGGATTTATCATCCAAAATTTGGTCATCCAACACCAATCCCGATACATTTCATTATTTTTCATGGATGAGTGAGCTCAATTTTAAGAATTATGTTCAGGCCTCCAAAAATGTCCGAAATCAAACAATTTTATTTAAAGAATTGAAATCAGATATTATCATCAACATTATCTCCCTCAAGGAAGTGTTCTGGCTCCGGTCCTCTTCAACGTATACACGAACGACCAACCAATCTCACCGGGTACAAGAAGCTTCTCTATGGCGATGACTTGGCTCGTTGCTAGACAATGACGGTTGATGTAATAGAGTCACCCTGACATCGCGCTAGGAAACTTGACATCGTACTACAAGGACAATCAGTTGAAAGCAAACCCTTCCAAGACCCAGGTTAGCCTATTCCATCTTCGCAACCATGAAGCTGAGAGAAAACTTTCCCTAACATGGAATGGTACTCTCTTGACTTTTGTCAACAACTGTTATACCTTGGTGTTACCCTTGATCGGACACTTCTCATTCAAGTACCATATTGACATAGGTAAAGGGGAAGTGAGGACCAGGAACAATTCTCTCAGGAAACTTGCAAATTCGTCATGGGGTGCCAGTGCACCTACAACGGACAACCGCTTCTGGCGTTGTGTTATTCTGCGGCAAGGTACGCTGCCGTTTGGGAGAGGTCAGCCATATCACACAAATTGGACCCTGCACTCAACGACTGTTTGCAGAGCATTACAGGTTGCCTGAAACCGACGAGCGTAGACAGTCTGCACGTTCTTCTGGCATTGCACCACCTGACATCCCGACGATCTGTAGCAGCAGATGGAACGTCTTCGGTCAAACTCAGGATACTCGACATCCCTGTCACGATGTTGAACTACCCCAGAGACGTTCAAAGTCAAGAAAGAGCTTTCTACAAATCTGTCAACCCCTGAATGAAGCCCCTCACGTGGACCAGATGCAGACTTGAGGAAGGAGAGCAACAATAAGTCACCATATGGCAAGCTCCCTCTCCTACTAAAGAACAGCTGCCCCTAGGCCAACGTCAAGATTGGGGAGTGGAAGTCCCTTAATCACTTCCGACGGAGTGTAGGTCGATTTAAAGCTAACTTGCGAAAGTGGGGTTATCACTCGTTAGGACGATAACTAAAGTGCGATTGTGGGTCTATCGCAAGACAACATATTGGCACATCACTCATCCCCAATTCATAGAAACACTCTGCAACCCAGATGGATTCTGATGGCTGCAAATGAGGAGGGCAGTACTATTGTGCAAAGTCGTGGCCAAATATATATTTTGTTAGGGTTATATAACATGTACATATATTCATATTATACTTAATGTTGTAAATGGTGGACACGAAAGAAGAAGAAGAATCAACATTATCGAAACCTTTTGTAAAAAAATGAGCACTATTCGTCGTGTCATGGACGAGTGAGCACACGTTAAAGGTGACTATTGTGACTTTTTAAATGACAATTTTGCCTTTAACGTATGTTTATTCATGTATGACGCAAACGTTTTATCTCATTTTCGCACATGAGTTAGCCGATGAGTGTATAAACATAACTGCCAAACGATATTACTCAATACCTTTTTGTTAAAAAGTTCCAGCATGTTGATTTGGGGTTTGTTTTTGCCTCGAGATTGTACACAATGTCAATTGAGAGGAAATCAAAATTTTAACAAAATTCACATTCGGCTTAATTTCATTGATGATTTTTGTTAATTCTATTGAGAGTTTTTTCATGAAGCTTGGCACATAACTTCTGGGTGGTACTAACTAACGGGAACAAACGATAAATTGGTAATCTGATAAGGCACGGAGTGGGGCCAAAGCTCTGAAATTTCTTCTTATATAGGTGTTTTTCTAATAACGTCTGCTCACTGAAGCGTTTAAAACCCTGGAATTTTTGTGAAATTCAAATCAAATGAAGTATCCAAAAGGGTCTGTGACAATTATTCAAAGTAAGCAATTGAATTTTAATCCACAGGCGAAAAAATGGCTTTTCGAGTATCACGTTTTCATTGAAGAGTGAGTCTTTAATAAAATGCCATAACATTATTTGAAAAAAATAATTTGACATACATATAACAAAAAAATATTGATAAAATGATTTTATTACATGAAAATGGAACAATACTTATCTTAGAAATTTGAAAATATTCTTTTTTGTTTCTATTAAGTGTTCTTTCAACCGTGAATTGATGAGTATTGTTCAAAACACTCTTCCAGATTGCATATTCCGTCATAATTAATAATATTTAAAAGTAAAAATGTGTAAAAAAAATGCATTTTTTTTCAAATTTTACCTCATGTGCATCCAACCGTGAAATTTAATGCAAAAGTCGTTTGATGTGTTAGAAATTAAGTGCAACAACCCTTCTGAACATATCTTTTTTGTTGAAAAGTCTGAATTTGTTCATATGATATTAAATTAAAGTTATGAAATTAACCTTGTGACTTTCGAAAAGTGACATTTTTGCCTTTTGACTGTACTCATTGAAGCATGACAAAAAGAATTTCAGTAAATTCACTCAAATGGAAGCTGATGAAATTACCTACAAGCACACGTAATAAAATTCGTAAAAATCCTCTTCGTTAAAAAGTTGCATCACTTTGATTAGGGGGGGGGGGCTTACTTTTTTGTTGGGTATATATCATTTTATATATTTTTTATTTTCAAAGTGTCATCTTTCCACTCTCATTTCTTTCGAGACCTGTAATGAAATTGAAATTTGTAATTTCAAAATCCTTTCTATCGAAGCTGAAGGCAAAATAATTTTCTCCCCAGAAAAGGCTTCGTTTCATCCATCTTTGAGACTTTAACGTTAACTTGATAATAACAACATGATTATGACAATCATATTCATGATGATACTGATTAAGGTGATGGTCATGATGGCGATGGCAGTTGTGAGATATGTTGGTGATGGCGGTGATGAAGATAATATTTTTTTTAAATCTTAGTGGAGGATGGGGATTAGTATGAAGTTGGTAGGGGTTGGTAGATTTGCTGGTGATGATGATTATGATGATGATGATGATGTTGGCGATGGTGATGCAGGTGGTGGTTGTGATTATGCGCGATGATAATGAAGATGACGAGGATAATTGTAAGGGTGGTGAACAGCAGCACCACCACCACTACCATCGTCATCATTAATATCATTGCCATTCGTTCTCATTATAGCATGATTTAAGTTACAGTCCAATTCTAAAATAAACATATTTTTTAACATATTTTCTCTAATCTGTCCAAGGTAACATTGACAAAATTGATTTTGACACAAAATTGTCAAATTTCATTTTCTCTGAAAAGAAAAATATGTAAATTGGGTGACATTCTAAACATAACAAAATTAATTTTCAATATCTGTGTTGTTGCTCCCCCCCCCCCCTCCTGATTTTCACTGGAACTGTTTCCGATCGATCTGAAACTGTCTCTGGTTGCTGTATGTTATTAGAGTCTTCTTTTCTCAATTCTGTGTTTACCAGCTGTCTTCTTCCCCCTACCTCACCCTACCTGGGGGGGATGTTTAATTTCAATTTGAGTCAAAGACAATACAAATATAGCTCTACAGTACAGTGTGTTTTGCTCTCGATGACTTACACTGTTTGTCATAAAGGTGGAATAATTTGTTCTGGCTCCAACGATGCTATGTTGCTCCGGCTTGAATTTCTTGAATGTGCTGGTCACCGCTTCCACTCTCTCGGGGTCCCGGCTATATCTTGGACGTTCCCTCAATCCTTTCCAGGGACTTTTCTTCCAAATAGTTTGCAACCCCCAGAGGATGGCCGTTTTCGTCATTTTATTTTTATTTTGGGGCCCCTTTTTGTTTACGCGACCCACCAATGAAGGCACCCTCAGTCCTACTCTAAGTGTAGAGTTGTTATTGTTCTTTAAGTTAAATCTAATTAATATTTGGTTACAGGCTTGATTCGTTCGTCTAGGGGAGTGGTCAAAGTTTATTTTGGATGGTGTTCAACATTGATTTTAACCATTTTTACACCATGAACATTTCTATCTTCCTTAAATTTTATAGTAAAATATCAGCAAAACATAAATATCAAAATATGTTAAAATATCATCAATAGTTACCATTTAAAATATTGCCATCAAGGCTAAAAAGAAAATGAGGGAAAATGATAATAATTAAGGGTTAAAGGTTATTTTTTATTTCTTTTGTTTTTAGCATAAAGGTTGAATACAATATTCCAAATTTTGACTTTGGCTCTAAGTTGTCATTGGAAGTTAAAGTTTTTTTTTTTACAAAACTGATTTTGGCGGTTAGACCTTCTATTTTAAATCCACATGCTCAGATGCTGGAGCTCGTCAAGCCATTGAGGCAATTAAGATATACGTGAAATCCAAAATGGCGCGCGGCGGCCATCTTGGATTTCTATTTCCTTACTTTTACATACCTAAAAATTTCAAAATCTTTTACGGGCTGTGGAGGAATCCCAAATCCGAGGTTATTTAAGGATACAAAACTCATACAAAGCATGTTCTGGTGGCGAAAATATATAACCATCATGGCCCCCATAGCAACATGCAGTATAATTGACTAAATGATACCTCGCATTACCTTGATGATCATTTTAAATCCCCTATTTTTAATTTGATTTTCTTATTTTTTAATTTTGCATAAGCTTGGGAGAATGTTGATACACCTAATCAAAAAGAATTCATAGGTGCACTAAATGAAATAATATCAAGGAATAAGTGCAACCATTTAAGATACATAGTTGGCTTGTATAGATGTATAATAGGCTTATTAATCATGCTCCAGTGTATCCTTCTGATGTTTACTAACCCCTTCTTAGAAAAGTAAATCTGTTTGGGATGATGCAAATAATAATCTAATGGCAGCTTTAAAGATTGTCTATATAATACATTAACCTGTGAGGAGGGGAGGAAATATTCCCAACTCCCAATAAGTTTGACCCCACCCCCCCCCCCCTACTCTGATGGGATGCAATACAACATGGATTCTCAAGATATACCCCTATCACCGTTTTTCTTTGTTTTTTTGTTGTTGTTGTTGTTTGTTTTTTTTTTCCATGGGAAGCCGCATCAAACTTAAGCTTTTACAAGCTTTTGGAAGGAAGCACATACAAATTAACTCCGTTTTACAAAAACTTTTGGAGGGAACCCCTAAGAAATAACAGGTTATAAAACCATATTTTGTGACTCTATTTCAGAATGTTCCGGAAACATTCAAAAAAACTATACCCTAAATAAATATAATTAGGAAATTTCCCCCGAAAAAAGCTAAGACCACTATTTCAATGATTTTTAATGTTTTTTCCCCCCGAGCTTTAGTCCCCTTATAAATAAATCAATTTTCCTGATTGTAGGGAATGTTGACCGCCCTGAGATTGGGAGGGGTTAACATAACTGTTTCTCTTAATCCTTTGGGAAGCTGCCTTTTACATTGCATAAACGCTGTTAAAAAACATTTCAAGCGCTTAATTTGATCTGCTTATTGTAGCAGATACACTGTTTTATATTACCTCACCTATAGCGCCTATGAAACAGTTGAAACAAGCTGAGGGAATATGAATGCTGAAAAAAAATAATTTAATCAAAGTCGATGATTGTCTTCTTTTGAAGAAAAAAACAAACAGAAGATAATCACTTGTATCATTAAGTTTCATTTAGCATTAAGCGCCACTTGCTTTAAACAGCTAAATGCCGAACGTTTATATTTAACTGTTGGTATCTGCTCCCAAAAAAGAAAGCAAATAGCGTCATATTATTATTTCATATTTAATACAAAGCCTGTGCTTAATACTGCATTCATTCTTCCTTTCTACCTGGAACTACTGAAACATCTCTTGCCTCCCTGACGTTTCTGTATTTTTGGACAGGTTATGGGGCCACGCATTATCAAACATTTGTGCAGGCTAGATCTTCATAATTATGACAGTCTGCATGCAAAGGAATTCTGCGAGGTATTTTTCTGGAACATACATGCAGCTCATTAGTTTGAGGATAGTAGCGACCTTTTAAATGTTCCTTCGTGTATCCGTAATCTGTTGTCTTGAAGATTATATCCCTCAAGATATTCTGTCAACTCGTCATGGTCACATCTCAGGAAAGCGTCCTGGAAGAGTCTTCGGATTTCTGGCAAGGTGAGCATGTAAGCTGGCCATAATCAAGGGGCTCTGCTTATGGTTTATCTGGAGCAATATGTCTATGGAGAGAACCTTCATGAGGTATGGAATTGGCAAGATCGACAATCATGATATCAAAAACACAATGCCTCAAAACCGAGAACCATGAAGACAATGGACCTTCAGCTTGCATGTTTGTGGAAATCTGCTTCAATTGTCAATCAGGAAAATACAACCATATATCTGCAGACAAGACCAAAGAAAAGGTATTGGAAGTAAATCTTGGGCCCGTTTCTAGAAACCATCCTACATCTAAGTCCATCGATAAATGAAACACAATGTCATGTTAATGGGCATCACAATGTCACCATGTTGTCTAAGAACTTGACTTTGAGCACAGGATCATCCAGAACTACTCGTCAATGGTTGTGAATGGCCGTATTGATCCAGAGTGAGTTAATCCTGCTCATGAAATAGGAATGAAGCAAGACATGAGAGAATTGAACACAATCTGCCAGAGGTTTCTGTGCTCCTATATCAAAGGAGGTGGTAGTGATGAGAATATGGGGTAGAAGGCCATCAGCTATTGTCCCAGAAAGCCATCAAACTAGGCAAAGCGATGAGGGACGTTTCACGCAAGTAATGCAGAACACATATATCCTTTTTTGCCCTTTTCGTTATATCAACCGAGGCCAAGGTCTTTCATCATTTTTAGTGTATGGAGTTACAAGTGTCTGGAAGTCAACAATCAAAGACAGACCATCATTGACATATACCTAACACAGTCGACAAGCTGAAAGACATCATTTTTCTGATGTTACCAGGTATGCACTGACTGGCTGGGACACAGTTGGGGTATGTTTAAGCATATGGAAAGGGAACTTTGTGGGAGCTCATGATAAAAAAAAAATCCCTGTGAGCAGGTTCATGGTGTCAGTAGAGACATTGAGGCAGACCAAGCTGATATCATGCATAGAAGGCTCCTGCATTTATATTGGAGCTTGCTAATGGCAACCCAAATAATTCAATTCACATGTCAATGGCTAAGAGGCACTTGGATTATATGGTAAATCGAAAGGAGATATAACAGGGGGTTGCCATTTCCCACCCCCATGACAATGGAAGCTTTCACGGACACACATAACATGCTCATTCTTCAAACCTGGATCTGGAGGAAGCCCTGAGCCCAGTCCTAATTTCTTCAGACCCAAAGATTTTTGATTATGGATGCATATTAAATGGTTACAGAATGCAAAATCTCTACTTCCTATTAGCAGTCTCAGCAGAAGTAACATTAGCTCCGTCCAAGCAACTTCAATATATAATAGCTGCCCAAGTTACCTAACAATGTAAGACATGCCTTGCATGTACAGTATTTGCTAGGATGATGTACAGTATTCCTATCCATGTAGTGCGCTATACCTGTCAACATGGTCAAAATGCCCAAAACAGGGATTTGCAGAAAAAAATTCCAGAGGTCCATAGGAGATGAAATGAAATTAATAAGAGGGCATTCAAGTTAAAAAAGTAAAATTTTAAGTTTCAGCTTTATCTAAGTTTAGAGCAGATACAAAGTTTTATTATCACCTTCGCCTACATGTTTTTAAAAAATTTTGCGCTATGCTGAAAAAAACTTGTTATGCTTAATTATAGAAGCCAAGTCATATATTATTTTTTTTTTCTAATGAAGATATCATTAAATTGTTTAATAGTTTTTTCACCATTCACACTCTCATCTTGTTTTTAACAGTAATAGGCAGAGATAATAAAAATAGTGCATCTGGCTCTACAATGAGCAAATAATCCAGCCATTAGTTGAAAATGTTTTAAAGCAACTCAGATGGATTGAAGCACTGTTATGCCAAACATTTGCATTATGGGAGGAATATATTGACCATTGGTCCCCTCCTCACAGTTTAAATTTTTAATATTAAGCTGCATGCATATCCACAAATCATTATATTGCATCATCCCAAAATATATTACTTCAGTACGCGAAGCGTAGTAAAAAAAAAAAAAAAAAAAAGAAGAAGAGAAGAAAGAAAAGAAAACTGTCATATCAAGAAGGATACATTTAAAAACGATTAAAGGCAATGTAATATATCGGCACAACATATAGGTATCATAGTTTAAATAATTGCTCTTAAATCAAGATTAATGCACGAATGAATTCTCTTCATTATGCCCATCCTTCCCAAACTTGACTGTCCACCTTGAATTAAATTGGATGAATTAATAAGGTGTCCTGTGTATGGGCCTATATAGTCAATATACTGCATGTTCTATGAGGGCCATCTTGAAAATGGCCGCATTTGTTATATTTCGCCCACCAGAACATGCTTTGTAATCCCCGCAAAATAACCTCAGATCTGGATTCTGCCTATCAGATTTTGGAAAGCTTAGGTATGTTAAAATTAAGGAAATATAAAATCCAAGATGGCCGGCCGGCAAGCCATTTTGGATTTTTCGCGTATATCTTTAAATTGCTTCATGCTGACAGAGCTCCAGCATGTGGATTGTTAAAATAGGAATGTCTTACCAGTAAAAAATCAGTTTTCAAAAAAAACAAACTTAACATTCCAATGCAACCTTACCCCTCCCCCCCCCACCATTGGCTGCCGGACTACTTAACAGAATGTATAAATTTCTAATTTAGGTCAACTGGCTTAAATTTACAAATATTTAAAATTCATCTATCGTATTAGTTTCTTAACAATTTTTCTAAGTAAATAACCATTTTTGAAAAATTCCTTCTTTGAGATTTGTTTGAAATATATACTTATCCATTTTATAAATAAATTCTTACGGCTGCTAATAATTTGTTAATAAAGGCAATTTATTTTGGTGATTAGCACAATAAATTCTCTCGCCTTACAATATCAAAAATACAATTTAGCGCATTGTTGTTAATCCGCAAAATCCAAATAGTTAAATTTAGATACGAAAGTGTAATTTTTTCCCTCCTGTCCTATCTTGTATCAACAATGCTTGCTACTTAGACCAAATTACGTTTTCTTAGAATAAATGCAAGACAATAACATGTAAAATATTGTCTTCATTGTTATCAAAAGGTACTTGGTTTGTGTCATTTACCATACATCAAATCTTAGTACAATGCAATTTTCATATTTAATATTCTGTTTTTATTTTTTTACTTTTGGAACCATCTGTATCTAAAGTAGATTGAAAAGGAATTAGGCAATACGAGCCCTATCGGTCATCCTCATATCTATATTATCTTTGCCATGTGTTAAAATTTACATTTTGTTAACTTTTGGGTTTTAAAAATGTTTGATAAATATTGTGAAACATCCAGTTTCTGTTTCAGTAATAAGGCAGCAATGGCTCTGTCATTAAAGGATCAATTTGCTTTTGAATCAAATCGTGCGTCTTCTGTTCAAACCTGAACGAATAGAATTACACAAACTAAAATACTGAAGGGAAATTGAATTTGGTATCAAATTTACGTTGAATTTCAAAAATAAGAAAGAAAAAGATCCGTTCTCTTTTAAGATATATTGTCACCAGAAACATATTCCTTTATAAATCCCATGTTTTCAAAAAAGATTACTTTATTATTATTTTATGAGAGGCGTTGTTCCAGAGAGGTTGACCACGCAATATCACAGGTTAAAAGCTGAACTATTTCAGACTAAGCTAATAGGACTCTTTCCAAAATATAGTCTGCCAATGTAAAAATAAAATAGTAAATATTGATTGTTAATAGTTACTCAAAAGGTAATTTGAGGACTAGCTATCGATTGTTTGGTCAGTTCGCTCTCAAGGAGGAAGTCTCTCCTCCCGGGTTATGCTTGTCACACATTTAAGCATATAGGTTTTTAAGGTGTGACATTTTGTTCACAAAAGCAACTTTTTGTTACTGGAAGGAATATCTTAACCCTTTGGAAGCAGTTTAAATATATCAGGTGATTCTTAAGGATTTGTTATGGTATGCCTTGTTTTACAGAATCCTTCACTTTGATGTTCTTTTGATGAAGAATTAACATTCGAGCTGTCGTTCAGTTCTGCACTATAATATAGAAAGCTCTTGTCTAAATGAGAATGGATAGAATAAAAACAAAGGTAAAAAATGTTCTTTTTTTTTTTTTTTTTCATTTTAGTCTCCCACAAGATTCATATTTGTACGACAAGACACAGGGATGTTTCACAGCCGCATTGGCGCTAGAATTACGTGGATTTCGGGCCCTACACCGGCCCTTACACCATGCCTACGCAATCAATGTGCAACAATAGACGGAGGATACGCAGAGCGGACGCGTTTTTTCGCGTACCTTCGGCGTAGGAACTGCTACGGAGTTTGTACGCGAGCCTGCGCAACACTACGTTATACTGTGCCGCCAATTCCTTTTTTGCGTATGCAAAAAAGGGGAACTACTTTTTGCGTTGTGTTTTATATATTATCAACAATGATGTATTTATCAACGGTGTCGAATTATTTTTGGCAATTGTGGGATGATCGTCGATATTTCTCTTTCCCTAATGTGACACACAATACCGATGGTATATGATTCGCAGTGTCCATTGGTTGGTTGACGGGGTAATGTTTGTACATAGTTACACACGTGATAATTTATAAATATGATAAAAAAAGTATTGTATATCGAGCGCGAAGCCGCGAGCTGAAAATTTTTCTCAACAATAGTGACGTAAAATGGGGCATTTGTTAGCAAATGCGATTGCAAAAGAGTATATACTAGTAAATATTTTTCAAATTCATTATGCTGAGCGCCGAAGCACGAGCTGAACATTTGCCTCAATTAAATAGTTGACATGAAATGGGACATAATTTATTGTCAGAATAATGCGAACGGCGAAAATGGGTGAGGGGCCTTTTATCTGGTTTATTAAAGGGGCCATCATGATTTAATGTCTATAGATATATACCACAAGCACATTATTATGCATATGAATACTAATATATCGTTCGAGTTAAGGATGTAATGCGAGTGCGAAGCGCCGCAGCTTAAAATTTCTCTAATAGTATTGAACTGAAACAATGGTATTTAATGTGTAGCGTTACACGCACATAAGTGCGAAATTGATGGAGGGCTAGAGGGTTTTAACTGGCGCATTAGAAGCGGAAAACATCATGACGTAATTCCAACAAACATAAATCTAATATAAATGGGGTACGAATTTCAGTTAGGCAATATATGTGCGAAGCGCGAAAGCGCGAGCTGAAAAAATTTTCTCAATATAGTGACCATCATGAAAACAAAAATACTTGGTAGCCTCATGGGAACACGAAACGGAGAGGGCATTGCGTGTTTTAAACGTACCACTCGCGGCGATAATACATGCCATAAAACGTTGCATAACAGAGAACAAAGTCAAGTGCCAGCTTGCACTATCTAATTATTATGCGAGCGCGAAGCGCGAGCTGAAAACTTTCAGCAATTTTAAACAGTTTATCTGAAATCTTGAGAGCCAAAGTAGCGACTAATTTGAAAAGAGGCATTAAGTCCCGCGGAAAATATTTGAAAGAGTATTTTAAATATATTTCCCATAAAATATTATATGATCAATGGATCCGAGTCCAAAAATGCTTACAATGTCGAAGAAGACGCGAGATAAGTTGTTACAGACTTCTTCAATACTTTATTATTTTATTTTATCAAAACCATCGTGGATTTGAAGGGAATACTTGTACTCATTTCACTATCGAGGCACCTCCCCTATGCCACCCTGCGGACCGGTTGCTTTTTGGAAATTTACAATCGATATAGAATGTTGTTTTTGTTTTGTTTGTTTTTTTAATTGTGAATAGTGAAACATCTGGCGCTTCCATATATCTACACGGTGTATTGTGAAATTACGTGATTACTAAAGTAATCAGCACACCACAAGGAAGATTTAACCGAAAGAGTGAGAAAATTTTGGAATTTTTTTAATGTCAGAAATATGCATTTTAGACTCAAAATAATATAATAATGTCATAAAAAAGTGTTTATTATGATAACGGAATTTGGTTGTAATGGTAGACTTAATATGCATATATATGATATTATTCTTTATATCAAAAATTGGGGGGGTGGGTGATTGTAACACACCATTCCCCCCCCCACCGAAATTATTGAGGGATGGCATCCCCCACCCCCCCCCCCTTAATTCGCACCCATGCTTATTTATACTACACAAAAATCGCGTTCATAGATTTAAGTTCCTCTGTTTTCATTGTTCTCATTGGGGTTATGCTACATCACACAGACACTTACGTATAGATACGTCCGGTTGCGTCCAAATATTATTTCATCTTCTATTCTATAATTTCTTATGTATTTCTTTGTTTTACTGGATAAACGAAATTATCAATATTTCCCACTGCTGACTGTGGACGGGTAGGCATCAGTGGGGATCCGCAAAAAGAAAATAATTTTTGGAACGCAATCGGGACGTAACTATACGTAAGTGCTGTGTGACTGCTACATTAGGGCTTACAGTTACGTTTATTATTGTTACGCTATTCATCTCGTACTTTTACCCTCTTTATTCGAACGTCGCATGAAAGTGTACCGGAAACCGTTTGTATTTCATTATTTCCTTTGGGTGTCTGTTTGTCGTGCGTTTGTTCTTTATTAAAACTGGGCTAATATAATTTTTATGCCGTATGCTATGCAGATCTAAAATTTCATTTAATCTATCCGTGTAAGTAGGCTTATAGAAATAGCATTTCAATGTAGTAGTATTTCGCGCTTATGTCAACAAAAGCTTCCTTAATTAAAAATGTGCCTCATAGGATCACGATATTCTAAACTTCTTAAGTAACGAGCATACTGTCGGAATACGGGATTTACACTGTTTAGAACGCGGTTTAAAATTTCGCTGTTTTAAAAAAACGTATGGTTTTAAAAGTTTAACATTCTTGTTTTGATATTCAAAACATTGTGTTTAAAACCGGGAAAAAGCGAAGTTTTATAGCTTTAAAAAAGACCTTGTTTAGATATTAAAACAGTTTTGTTTAAACCAGGCCGAGCAAAATGCCACGCTGATAGTCATGCAAGCTAATGGGCATCACTCGTTACATGCCACAGTAAATCGGTTGCAACATTCAATCATTTGGCGAAGGACTTAGGCCTCCCCCCACCCCCCCCCATCGCACATTAAATTCGTTGTATGTACCAGATGTGTTGGCTCAGTGGATAGAGCGTCTGGCTTATACTCGAAAGGTCGTGAATTCAATTACCCGGCCGTGTTACCCCAAAGGTTTGGAGCTTTTTTATTTTGGATAGAAGCGTTAAACAATACTGTTGATATTTAAACAACCATTAAACAACAGGCTTGGTTAAACTACCATACTTCATTTACGGATTACTGAGCTTTAAGCAGGAAATAACCATAAAAATTTTCAGCTTCACTTACCTAAAAGATATTCATGTTTGTTTGATTTGCCATCCAGTTCCTTTTCCGAGTAATGCTCATAAACGTACAACAGTTGGTCTCCAATAATCTCTAAAAAGTCCAAAAGTCTTCCTAATATAGAATGTTCTCTGCTGCAAAAAGGAAGAACAGCATATAAAAATCAAATGTGAATTATATTATTATTTAAAAATTGACCCCTTTTAGCTTACAATTATTCAAATGTGTCATTTGTTTTCTTTTAGGTTTAAGTAAATCATATAATAAGTTTTAAAAGTTCCGGTTTCAGCTGGTTAGCTGATTGCAATTTAGTGTGCCTTTGATAACCAGGGAAATAAACAAAAATCATGATTAGATAATAATATATACATTTGTTCTGCAAAATTGTTCATACCCCTGTCGTTTTTTAAGTTTTTTAGTTCTTACTCCTAAATGAATACGTTTCGTCAAACTTTCTCTTGAATAAGTATGTTACTAACAATAGAAACCATTAGGAAAATTTTGAAATTTCTTAGAAATTTTTTGGTTTTTATTGTTTTTCTTAAGGGGGTAATTTTTTGGGGGGGGAAAACCACATATTACTAAAAAACGCCATGTTCATAATTATTCATACCCTATTAGGGTACCAAATCTAATTTAATTATCTTATCATCTGGACTTTAATTATTTAATAGATTTCCACCTAAAATAGTTCTTGCGAAAGTCCCAGAACCATCAATCATGTCTTCCCGTAGTTTTTGACGAATGCGTCCTCTGGAAAAACGTCCAGGACTGTATTAAGGTTGCATGATGGTCTTTTGAGATATTTCGTGAGTCTTCAACTTCCCAGACACATTGCTGAGGGGATTCTTGTCAGGTTCATCGAATTTTCCTCTTCCAAGATCATTCATTATTATTGCCCTTTGAACTACTCATGACTAACTTGGCAGTATGCTTCTGCACTTCGTCCTGTTGATTGTCAATGCTGTCCTTAAGGTAACGTTAACAAGCCATACTTCTGCAAGTTTTCATCCGGGATCTTAATAAAAATTCTTCACCGGGATGCTCCATTCTGAACAGATTCCCAGCTGCTACGCCGCACTGATAATCCCCCCCCCATCGCCAGTTCTATGCTGAATGCCAGGTTGTAAAATCAGGACACTGTTCTTTGATTTGAAGGATTCATTCGGGTTTTTTTTTTTTTTTTTTTTTTTTTTTTTTAGCCAAATTGAAGAAAGTCCATATCACTAGTAAATTCTAATTTTCTCACATCAAGTTTATTAAATTATTTTCGAAAAATAAAATTCTTAGTTTTAAATTAAGGCAGGAACTGTCCAGAGGCCTTGCGGTGGGTCTGACTGCAAAACTGGAGTCTGTATATTCCTCTATGCAGTATTCGCTCAAATTGGAACCTTCGTCTCTGCAGGTCACTGGTATCCACTCCGACTTTGGTTGGTTGATCTGTGGGTTGTTGTAGCCCTCCTCAGCCATACTTATTTAGAAATTAAAGGAGACACCCTTACACTTTTAGCATTGCCCATGGAAGTTTTTCATATTGTCTTACAATCGGTGCACTTAAAACAAGCACTAAGTGTATAAATCAGGAACTAAAAAAGTGTGGTAGAGCGTTATTTTATTAACCAATACCAATTCATATGAATATTCCTAGGGGGTCGTTCACACTGAGGTCGTTCGATAACGTTCTATAACGTTTTTGCCCGTTTCTTTAAAAAAATTGCTGAACGCCGGCTATCGGTCGGAGTTGGAAAACCTTATTAACTTTGAAAAATAAATTTTTTGGAATACGATACTAGCGCATGTTCATTAAATAGTTCTCGTTACGTCAATTCCTGTCTTTATCGCGTCCGCAATACCCGTTGTTATCCGTTCAGACCGCAGTAAACAGCTCGTTCACTCTATTACCGTTCGATAGCACGTCCAAACCGTCACTAAAATGCCTATGCACAGCATGATAAAAGTTAGGTACCATGTTCGTAGCTACGATCCTTCTCGTTCAACAGTAATTCCTATCCGTTTAAGGAACGTTGTCACTACTGTTTAATTTATAGATCTGGAAGCCAGTACGATTTTTTTGAACATGTTCCAAAAAAATCGGAATGCCTTTCCCGTTCTCTCCGTTCGGGCCCCGTTCGCCAAGTTCGCTAAACAGATTGTAAACGGTCTGCTACTAGATTTCTAAAAGTCTAGTTACTACGTTCAGTCCGTTTGTAAACAGATTGAGCCCGTTCAAAAAGAACTACCAAAACGCAGTAAGAACTAGCTCAGTGTGACCGGGAATTATGACCATTGCCGTTCGCTTTAAAAATTGAAACGTACAGGACCTCATGCGTTTCTTCAAAACTTTCAAGCTGATAATGAATATACAATGCTCGTTTGTAGACGTCCTAGCCACATACTTTAGAACGATTAACTACGCGCAATGTCGTTTTTAGTACGTCCATCTCGTTTCAGGTACGTTTGCCACCCCGTTAAATTTTAGACGAGATGGCGCCCGATTTTTTTTAAACACTTTTTGAAAATCCGACGAGCTAGTCCATGAAGTTCGTAAACAGGATCGTAAGAAGTATCTTACTACGTCCACTCAGTTTACACACAGACTATACCCGTTCGGCAAATTTGCAAGGACGTTAGTAGGAACGAGCTCAGTGCTGACGCGGGGTATAGTGAAAAATTCAAATTCCCGAAAATAAACCAACAATTTAAAATGGCGTTGGGAAGCTGAAGACTCACCAATATGGCTCAAAGACCATGCAAACCTACTTCAGCATGGCCAAAAATATTTTCAGATGCGTTATTTAAAGCCAATATATGTACAAATATGTTATGATTAAGAAATTGGACTGTGGTACCCCTAGCGTATGAAATAATTAGTGAACATGGGTGTTTCCGTAAACTGTCAATAAAACTACCCCTCGAATACAAAATTGCTCAAAATATCAAACTTTCCTAATAGCTCCAGATTTGGTAAAACATTACTGATCCTAAAAACTTTGACGAAATTCATTTATATAAAAGGAAAATTCAAAAAACTTCAGCAATGTTGCCAACAGGTTCAAGCAAATTTGCAGGTTTTAATTTGGGCGAATACCATGCGGCATATTTGGGGGGGGTTTACGGGCCCGGCCCCCGGGGGGCGCGCGCAGGGCGGCCGCCGAAAAAAGAGCGAGAAAAAGGGAGAGAAAAAAGGAAAGAAAAAACAAGAAAGAAGAAAAAAGAGAGAAAAAAAGAGAAGGGAAAAAAGGGGGAAAAGAGGAAGGGAAAAAAAAGGGGGAAAAGAGGAAGGAAGAAAAATAAAAAGAAAGAGAGAGAGAGAGAGAGGAAGGAAAAAAAGGAGAGGGGAAGGGGTGCGCCTTAAAAAATGGGGGCGCCAAATCGACAGTAAAACTAAGTGGCGCCAAATTGACCTTAAACTTAGGGGCGCAAAAAAAAACCTTAAAATGGGGGGGCGGCCGCCAAATCGACCAGTAAAAACCTAAGGGGCGCCCCAAATTGACCTTAAACTTAGGGGCGCCAAATCGACCTAAATTTAGGGGCCGCAAATCGAAAGTAAACTAAGGGGGGCGCCAAATTGACCTTAATTAGGGGGGCGCCAAATTTCGACATTAAACTACTGGGGAGCCAAATGAGCTTAAACGTAGCGGGAGCCAATGACCCGAAACTTAGATGGGGGGCAAAATTGACCTTAATTTTAGGGGGCGCCAAATCGAACTTTAAACCTAGAGGGCTCCAAAATGATCTTAAACGTAAGGGCGCCAAATTTTAGATCAAATTGTAGGGGCGCAAAAATGATCATGAAAAACTTAAGGGGCCGCTGAATTTTACCTGAGACTTAAGGGGCGCTTGATTAACCTGAAGCTTAAGGGCAGTGCCAAAAATGATCTTAGATTAAAGGACGCCAGATTGAGCTTCAAATGTAGGGGGCAACAATAATGCATTTTGCCAACTTTTCACTTTTTACTTTGCTATACAGGGGTACAAATAAAAACGGGACAGTTTGAAAAGCTGTCAAAATTTCGTTTCAAATCATTAAATGTCTATATTTTGATTGTAATAGATGCTCTGAAGTCTTATCTTTCAAATGCCATTTCAAATAATAAGTTTCGTTTATGCTTGAGCGCCACACAGAACGTTTTGTCGGGGGCTCAAAAAAGGCTTGCGCACAAAAGGAAGAAAATGAGAAATGCGATAATAGACTTTTTGCTAATCAGCAGACTTTACTCTTAAACCCTTTTGCCATTATTTTCGAATTATGCTATCAAACATTCATTTACAAAAGCTATTTATTTAATTAATTGCTTTGTTTTTTTTTGTTTTGCTTTTTTCCACATGTGTAACATGTTATCTTTTGCCACCTGAATATTCTTCAAACTTAAAAAAAAAAAAAAAAAAAAATGTTTCAACCCAAGACAAGGGGATTTGGATGGTTGGTTGATTATTTGATTGAAATTATTGCTTGTTTGTTCGTTTGTTTGAGTTAATTGGTTTGATTGATAGATTGATTTATTAATTCATCGATTGATTGAATGCATAGGGATTGATAGATTTTGGATGCATTGATCGTTTTGATTAATTCATTTGTTTTTGAGATGATTGATCAATTGACGATTACTTTTTGATTGATTGCTTCAAATGATTTGATTTAAATCGTTGGAAAATCATAGGAAATTGACTCAAAAGACTAACATAATCATAGACTAGTTGAAAAAAGTAATAACAAAATCAATCGAATGGGAGTACCTGATCAGATAATGATTCTGAATAAATAATACCCTACTTTAACCAAAGTTTTTTTTTTTTTTTTTTTTTTTTTGTATTTTTTTTGTTGAACCTCCGACAAAAACTTTCCGTGTTTCCTCAAGCATGAACGAAACAAATAAACAAAGCAATTCAATAAATCAATCAAATAAAACAAATTAAACAACCAACCAAATCCCCTTTCTCATGGGTTGCACAAAAAAAAGGTTTAAAGGAATATTGATTGTAAAAAGAATAACATATTTAAAAACTAAAACAAAAACAAAACAATTAATGTAAATAAATAAGCTTTGTAAATGAATTTCAAATCATATTTCGTAAAAAAAATGGCAAAGATTAAAGAAAAAAATTAGGAGAAAGACTGCTGATTAGCAAAGAAGTCTGCATGATTGTAAGTTCTCAATTTTTCCATTTGTGCGCAAGCCAGGTTTTTTGAGCCCCCGACAAAAATGGTTCTGTGTGTACTCAAGCATGAACGAAACTCATTTTTTTAAATTGCATTTGAAAGATAAGACTTCAGAGCATCTATTAACATAAAAATATAGACATCATGATTTTGGAAATAATTTTGCGACAGACTTTTCAAAACTGTCCCGTTTTTATTGATAACGCACTGTATAATCATTAATTATGTGCATTCAAACATGATGTTACCATTTGCAAATAGGGTTATCAATAAAAAGAAGCACAAATTAACTTTTTCAATGCTATAAAAATTATAGTTGATAAAACCCACATTTAAAATGTATCAAGGTTCAAAGTTGTGCGGCAGAACATTCAAACAGAAAATTATCTTTTCACTTATTTACTGATTATTATTTCATTAATTTGAGCATTCAAACATGATGTTTACCATATGCAAATAGCGGTATCAATAAAAAGAAAAACAATTAACTTTTCAATGCTATAAAATTTGATTAGTGATAAAAACCCCACATTAAAATGTATCAAGCGTTCAAGTTGTTGGCAGAACATTCAAACTGGAAAATTATTTCTTTTCACTTTTACTTTGCTATATATTCATTAATTAATGTGCATTCAAAACATGATGTACCATTGCAAATAGGGTATCAATAAAAAGTAAGAACAAATTAACTTTTCACAATGCTATAAAAATTGATAGTGAATAAAAAACCCACATTAAAATGTATCAAAGTTCAAAGTTGTGTGGCCAGAACATTCAAAACAGAAAATTATCTTTCGACTTTGCCTTGCATGCAGGGCCGGTATTCAAGGCGGTTCTTGGACCCCGGCATGACATCACCATGACAAAATTAGGTATCAATAAAAAGAGGAATAACTGAACTTGACAATGGTCCAAATTCAATAAAAATGATAAATTACCCCCAAAGTCGAGTGCGATCTTCAGTGTGATCAATTAAAAGTGCATTTTACAACAATTCGACGTTTTACTTTTCTCCAATATTCTGATATCTATTGCATTTAAGCATGACAACACTCATTACAAATATGATATCACTAAAAAAGGTGAATTAAATTATCTTTCCAAGGTACGAAAATCAGAATAACTTTAGCGCACCGTAAAAGTTATCATTACCCAAAATCATTTGCGAAACTTTTGGAGGCTTATTTTTTTTTATTATTATTTTTGGTTGGCTGAGATTTTAACAATACACACATTCCATGGATGTTAAAACTAATGAAATTATTCGAATATTTTTCAAATCCAAATTAAATAAACTCGGAGCCTTCCTCTAAAACAATAGACCTAAACCTAGATTTAAGGGTGCTATCTCACTTCGAGGAGGGACGTCTCCCGCGACAGAATAAAAAATCGTTTTCCGCGACGGATATAAATAGTATTAGAAGGACGTCTCCGAGACGTCCCCGCTACAATATTTATGGAAAAAAATCCGTCTTCCGAAATTCAGGGGACGTCTCGGAGACGTCTCTAATATATCGTTCGCGAATGACGAAATATCTATTCTGTCGCACGGAGGAGGTCTCAGCGAAGTGAAATAGCACCCGTTAGATAACAACCAAAAGCACCTCAGCACGCTTTTCCTGAGAGTATACGAAGAGAAATACTTGGCAGAGAGTTAAACCAAAAGGGGGCCCTAAATGAGGAAAATGCAAAAATGTGAAAAGTCGGGGTTTAAAAAAACTTATTTTAAAAAACCCAGGAAGGGTTGGCGGAACTCAAAGATATAGCCAAGGTGCAGTAAGGTGAAAACACATTCCAAGATTTAAGGCCGGATCAAAATGATTTGTTGCCGGAGCGAAGAAAAAAAATTATCCCTTCATTACGACAGTTTACTACCCATGCGCGTAAATCTGAGGGGTGGGGGTAACTTCGGCCGGGACCCCCCCGGGGGGCGCGCAGGGGGCGGCCGAAAGAGGAAGAAAAAGGAAGAAAAGGAAAGAAAAAAAAAAGAAAGAAGAAAAAAAGGGGGGGAAAAAGGGAGAAAAGTGAAAAACGGGGGGAAAGAGGAAGGAAAAAGGGAAAAGAGGCAAGAAGAAAGAAAAAAAAGAAAAACGAGATGAGAGAAGAAAAGAGAGCAGGAAGGGAAAAACCGAGAGGGGAAGGCGGGCGCATTAAAAATAAAGGGGGCGCCAATCGACAGTAAAATAAGGGGCGCCTAAATGACCTTAAACTTAGCGTGTGCAAAAAGAACCTTAAAATGGGGGGCGGCAAATCGGACCTTAAATTTATTTATTTTTTAATTTCAATATTATATAAATATCAGTTATATATTCAGCTCTACATAGCAAGTTGATTGCTCCGATGAAACAACTAACACTGTTTGTCATAAAGGTGATAATTTTTTTCTCGCTCAAACGACTATGTTGCTCCGTTGAATTTCTCTTGAATGTGCTGGTCACCGCTTTCCACTTCTCTCGGCGGTCCGGCGTATATCTTGACGTTCCCTCAAACCTTCCCAGGATTTTCTTCAAAAAGTTTGCAACCCCAGAAGATGGCCTTTTCGTCAGTTTTTTTTTATTTTGGGGCCCCTTTTTGTTCACTCGACCCACCATGAAGGCACCCTCAGTCCTACACTAAAAATTAACTTTGTCACAAGGCCAGATTAATTCCGTCAATCCGGGGTAAAATAATTTGTTTTTGCGATATAACTGTGAAATGACAAACTCATGGTTAGTATACATAACAAATTGATCGAGGCACTATTACAAAGTTTCAACTGGTGTTGAACAAAAACAAACTTGCGCTGACTGATTTATTTGTCGTGACGACTCTTCGCAACATAATTGACAAATCCTCTTCGCAAGTCAATGATTAGGAAATGAACGATTTTAAGTCGGCCATAACGAATTATAATACAAATTATTTGGCTGAAAAAACAAATCAATTTCGTTGACGCAAAATGCATGACAAATTTAGGCTCCTGAAGACAGTTGGGAACCCCGGCCACATAAATCAGCGTCTTCGAATCACTTCACCGGTCGCCGTGATTTAGCTGCGAAGGCAAGGCTTGAAGCTTGGCAAGTGTGACTGGATTTTGATGTATTTGAATTTGTTTCCTCAGAATTTCGAGGTTCTATTAAAACTGACAAAAAAATATTACTATCTGTATTGTTTGTTTATTACAGGTGTGTTGTCTGACTGTTACTGACAAATTAACGTCAAATGCAGTACAAATTGATTGAATGAAAAAAACAAATTTGGAAAAATGAGAATGAGGATATTAAAAATGTTCAATGACAAACTTTGAAAAAAGGGTTTGTCAAATTAGACCACTTTTTCATGACAAATTAAAATTTCGTCATGCTTATGTGCATGGGACAAAATTCTATACTTGAACAATTTTGGCATGACAAATTTATTAATTTGTTAAATTAAACCCATTTAAAGACAAATTTATATTTGTCAAATGACAAAAGTTATCTTTCAGTGTACCCAAGGAAAACACGTCTTGCAGGTGAGATTTTAGTAGTTTTCTGAACCAGTCGTTTTTATGAAAATTATTCATTAATAATAATATAATATTAATAGATAATAATAATAATAATAATAATAATAATAATAATAATAATAATAATAATGATACCCAATATTTCTATCGCACCTTTCCCAAATATAGGAGAAATAGAGGAGAGCTTGCATTTTTGTTGATTTTGAAGTTCATAATTCTAGAGAGATAGAGAAATAGCGTGTTTTCTATTCTGAATAAATTTACATTTGCATAGAAGTTTAGAAGCTCCGTCCAACAATATTTAAACCAGCCTTAAATAGAAAAGTAGCATTTTTGTTGATTTTTTAGCCGTGAGGCACGGACGCTTAGTTGGACACAGACACACATACTTGACCCCTTTTTTATATTTTTATGTTATCAAAAATCATGGACGAATATGACCGGGGTAGACTCGGGGACGCGCCCCCTCCACTCCAGTCTCATGCAAAGTCTTTCGTGCAATCTGGCAATACATAGAAGGTAACCAAACAAAGTCCGAAGAATCGTCGAAGAATGGAGGGGTGGGAGTAGGTAAAAACATTGCTTCTCGAACGGAGTCTATCATGAGAATGATTATATTGCAGACACAATTCTTCCGCAGATCAGATGCAAGTTTTAAGTTTACGCGTGGGATCATGTGTTGCGCTTTGATGTTGAAGATTAAGAACAAAAGAGACCGCGTTTCTATGATAATTGCCAACATGCGCGCGTATGACATATTTATGTAGATTACGCGGCGCTTTGATTAGTCGGCAAATTTGTAAACAACTCAACAGTTGTTCTCATATTAAATGCATTCTCTCCACGATTGCTCAGGTATATATTTGACGCAAGGGTGCTATCTCTTTCATTCTCCAGTTCGACATAATATATTGCAAAGATTTCTAACATGACATCCAAGTAAATCAAAACATTCTTTAATCCTCTAATTCTTTCTTCTTTCTTTGTTCATTTCTTTTTTTTTCTTCATAATTTAATGATCAAAGAGTGGGGCGAACTCCGCCTCTATATCGACGATATATTAAGCCTATAGGAAGGCCAGGTATCATGGGCATCACTTCGAACTTGAGCTGGGGTGGGGGCGGGAGGGGGGGTGGTACAACATGGACCTCGCCCTGGCTTACCAGCTACTTTAATACTCAAAAATAATTTGAAAAGAATAAGAATAAACGAGATAGTGCCCCTTTATTTCTTCAATATATTCTTTTAAAACCCCCAACTTTTCGGGGTTCGCGCTTCGCGCTCGCGGAAACTACATCATAATGCACAATTAACTCCAATGTTGAGCTCAAAATTTTATACCACCATTCAGTAGGGTATAGAATGCATAATTAACTCAAATATAAAAATCATAATACTAAATCATAATGCACATATTTACCTCAAAACTTTCAGTTCGCCCTTCGCGCTCGCGGATACTAAATAGGGTCTGTAATACACAATTATCTACAATCTCTTATACTAGAAAGTGCCCCTTTATTCTATAATCTTTTAAAACCCAAAAAGATTTTTTTTTTTTAAAGTTGGGCCCCCCCTCTGGAAAATCCTGGATCCGCGCCTGCCATGCATTTGTGATTTGAGCCCTTTCAGCCTACCCCCCCCCCCACACGAATAACGACCGGATACAATTGCGAAATAAATTATTTAGTTATTGAGTGATAACGGACCAATTTTAGAAATGACACTTATATATTCTTCACCGGAAGAATTCGCCGCTGAAATAAATGCTTGATCGGTCGGGTAACCAAAAAGGGGTCCCAAAATGAGAAGAAAAAAATGACCAAAAATTAGCATCATGGGGGTTGACTAAACTTTTTTTTGAAAAAAAAAATCGTGAAGGGTTTGGAGAATGTTCAAAATATAGCCAGAGTCCCGAAAAGTAAAAGCAGGGACAAAGATATTCAAGAAATTAAAGCCGGAGCAAAATCATGACGCTATAGCGGCAAAATAAATACATTTAAAAAAAAATTAAAATAATAATAATAATAATAATAATAATAATAATCCATATTTATGACGGACAGTGTATGATCAGCTATTGAATTTCCCGCGGTCTGCATCTGGTGAAGATTTTTATACAATAAGGAGGTCACGAGATGCATTCTTCAGTAAAACGTATTAGCCCATGCGCAAACATAATAAAGTCTCCATTGTCCCAAGACAATTAGCCCCAAAGAATGTATTCAATTCGGCAATCTTGGATTCTCGCCGGCGATGCCCAAACGACGTCGGTTGACATTCTTGTGTCCTTCGGGTAAACTTCATATTACCTTCGCGTGTGATTCATAGTGCCATCGTGTAACCTTCCAAACTTTGCCCAAACCTTAAAAATGACCCCTTCGTATAACCATCGCACCTAAACATCGGGACAGTGTGACGCCAGCTTTAGTCCAGCAGTCAGCCCATTGACTTTTGGCCTAAGTGTGCATTGGAATGTTAAAGTTTTTTTTTACAAAACTGATTTTGGCTGGTTAGACCTTCTATTTTAACAATCCACATGCTCAGATGCTGGAGCTCTGTCAGCATTGAGCAATTTAAGATATACGTGAAAATCCAAAATGGCCGCCGGCGGCCATCTTGGATTTTCTATTTCCTTACTTTTACATACCTAAAATATTCAAAATCTTTTAGGGGGTGGAGAATCCAAATCCGAGGTTATTTTAAGGATACAACTCATACAAGCATGTTCTGGTGGCGAAAATATAACCATCATGGCCCCCATAGAACATGCAGTATAATTGACTAAATGATACCTCGCATACCTTATGAATCATTTTAATTCCCCATTTTTAATTTGATTTAATTTTGATAAGTTGGGAGAATGTTGATACACCTAATCAAAAGAATTCATAGTGCACTAAATGAAATAATATCAGGATTAAGTGCAACATTTAAGATACATATGTTGCTGATATAGATGTATATAGGCTTATTAATCATCTCCAGTGTATCCTTCTGATGTTTTTGTACTACCCTTTCTTTAGAAAGTAATCTGTTTGGGATGATGCAATATAATAATCTAATGGCAGCTTAAGATTGTCTATATAATACATTAACCTGTGAGGAGGGGAGGAAATATTCCACTCCCAATAGTTTGACTCCCACCCCCCCCCCCCCCCCCCTACTCTGATGGTGAGCAATACATACATGGATTCCAAGATATACCCCTATCACTCGTTTTTCTTTGTTTTTTTGTTGTTGTTGTTTTGTTGTTTTTTTTTTCATGGGAAGCCGCATCAAACTTAAGGCCTTTTACAAGCTTTTGGAAGGGAAGCAGCATACAAATTACTCCGTATTACAAACTTTTGGAGGGGAAACCCAAGAAATAACAGGTTTATAAAACCATATTTGTGACTCTATTTCAAGAATGTTCCGGAAACATTCAAAAACTATACCCCTAAATAAATATAATTTAGGGAAATTTCCCCCGAAAAAATGCTAAAGACCACTATTTCAATGATTTTTAATGTTTTTCCCCCCGAGCTTAGCCCCTTATAAATAAATCAATTTTCCTGATATGTAGGGAATGGTTGACCGCCTGATTGGGGAGGGGTTAACATAACTGTTCTTTAATCCTTTGGAAGTGCCTTTTACATTGCATAAACTGCTGTAAAAATCATTTCAAGCGCTTAATTGATTCTTGCTTATTGTAGCAGATACACTGTTTTATATTACCTCTACCTATAGGCCTATGACAGTTGAAACAAGCTGAGAATATGATGCTGAAAAAAATAATTTAATCAAGTCGATGATTGTCTTCTTTTGAAGAGAAAAAACAAACATGAAGATAATCACTTGTATCATTAAGTTTCATTTAGCATTAAGCGCCACTTGCTTTAACAGCTAAATGCCGAAGTTATATTTAACTGTGTATCTGCTCCACAAAAAAGAAGCAAATGGTCATATTTTATTTCATATTTAATACAAAGCCTGTGCATTAATCTGATTCATCTCCTTCTACTGGACTACTGGAAACATCTCTTGCCTCCCTGGTTTCTGTATTTTGGACAGGTTATGGGGCCACTGCATTATCAAAATTCTGTGCAGGCTAGATCTTCATAATTATGACAGTCTGCATGCAAAGGATCTGCGAGGTATTTTTCTGGAACATACATTGCAGCTCATTAGTTTGAGGATAGTAGCGACCTTTTTAATGTTCCTTCGTGTATCCGTAATCTGTTGGTCTTGGAAATTATATCCCTCAAGATATTCTGTCAACTCGTCATGTCACATCTCAAGGAAAGCGTCTGGAAGAGTCCTTCGGAATTTCTGGCAAGGTGAGCATGTAAGTGCCATAATCAAGGGCTCTGTTATGGTATCTGGAGCAATATGTCTATGGAGAGTACCTTCATGAGGTATGGAATTGGCAAGATCGACATCATGATATCAAAACCATGCTCAAACCTGAAACCATGAAGACATGGACCCTCAGCTTGCATGTTTGTGGAAATCTGCTTCATTGTCAATCAGGAAAATACAACTCATATATCTGCAGACAAGACCAAAAGAAAAGGTATTGGAGGTAAATCTTGGGCCCGTTTCTAGAAACCATCCTACATCTAAGTCCATCGATAATGAAACACAATGTCATGTTAATTGGGCATCACATGTCACCATGGTTTGTCTAAGAACTTGACTTTTGAGCCACAGGATCATCCAGAAACTATCGTCAATGTTGTGAATGGCCGTATTGATCCAGAGTGAGTTAATCCTGCTCATGAAATAGGAATGAAGCAGACATGAGAGAATTTGAACACAATCTGCCAGAAGGTTTCTGTGCTCCTATATCAAAGGAGGTGGTAGTGATGAGAATATGGGGTA
This sequence comes from Paracentrotus lividus, assembly GCA_940671915.1. NCBI lineage: Eukaryota > Metazoa > Echinodermata > Echinoidea > Camarodonta > Echinidae > Paracentrotus > Paracentrotus lividus. Next base: position 546,891 of record CALNVZ010003426.1, on the reverse strand, counting down.
GAAGGCCATCAGCTTTATTGTCCAGAAAGCCATCAAACTGGCAACCGATGAGGGACGTTTCACGCAAGTAATTGCAGATGACACATATATCCTTTTGCTTCGTTATATCAACGAGCAAGGTCTTTCATCATTTTTAGTGATGGAGTTACCAGTGTCTGGAGTCAACAATCAAAGACAGGACCATCATTGACATATACCTAACACAGTCGACAAGCTGAAAGACATCATTTTCCTGATGTTACCAGGTCATGCACTGACTGGCTGGGACACAGTTGGGGTATGTTTAAGCATTGGAAAGGGAACTTTGTGGGAGCTCATGAGAAAAAAAAAATCCTGTGATGCAGGTTCATGGTGTCAGTAGGAGACATTGAGGCAGACAAGGCTGATATCATGCATGAAGCTCCTGCATTTATATTGGAGCTTGCTATGGACAACCCCATAATACATGTCAATCAATCATGTCAATGGCAGAGGCACGTTGGATTATATGGTAATCGAAAGGAGTATAACCAGGGGTGCATTCCCACCATGACAATGGAAGCTTTCACGGACATCACATAACATGCTCATCTTCAAACCTGGATCTGGAGGAATGCCCTTGAGCCCAGTCCTAATTTCTCAGACCCAAAGATTTTTGATTATGGATGCATATTAATGGTACAGAATGCAAAATCTCTACTTCCTATTACAGTCTCAGCAGAAGTACATGTAGCTCGTCCAAGCAACTTCAATATAATATGCTGCCCAAGTACCTACAATGTAGAGACATGCCTTGCATGTACAGTATTTGCATAGGATGTACAGTATTCTATCCATGTAGTGCCATAACCTGTCAACATGGTCAAAATGCCCAAACAGGGATTTGCAGAAAAAAATTCCAGAGGTCCAGTAGGAGATGAATGAAATGAATAAGAGGGCATTCAAGTTAAAAAAGTAAAATTTTAGTTTCAGCTTTATCTAAGTTTTAGAGCAGATACAAAGTTTTATATCACCTTCGCCTACATGTTTTTAAAAAATTTGCGCCTAATGCTGAAAGAAACTTGTTATGCTAATTATAGAAGCAAGTCATTATATTATTTTTTTTTCTAATGAAGATATCATTAAATTGTTTAAATAGTTTTTTCACCATCACACTCTCATCTTGTTTTAACAGTAATAGGCAGAGATAATAATAAATAGTGCATCTGCTCTACAATGAGCAAATAATCAAGCATATGAAAATGTTTTAAAGCAACTCAGATGGATTGAAGCACTGTTATGCCAAACATTTCATTATGGGGAGGAATATATTGACCATGGTCCCCTCCTCACAGTTTAATTTTTAAATATTAAGCTGCATGATATCCACAAATCATTATATTGCATCATCCCAAATATATTACTTTCAGTACGAAGCGTAGTAAAAAAAAAAAAAAAAAAAAAAAAAAAAAAAAAAAAAAAAAAAAAAAAGAAGAAAGAAAGAAAGAAAAGAAAACTGTCATATCAGAAGGATACATTAAAAACGATTAAAGGCATGTATATATCGGCAACATATAGGTATCTTAGTTAAATATTGCTCTTAATCAAGATTAATGCACGATGAATTCTCTTCATTATGCCCATCCTCCCAACTTGACTGTCCACCTGAATTAAGATGGATGAATTAATAAGGTGTTCCTGTGTAGGGCCTATATAGTCAATATACTGCATGTTCTATGGAGGCCATCTTGGAAAATGGCCGCATTTGTTATATTTCGCCACCAGAACATGCTTGTATCCCCAAAGTAACCTCAGATCTGGATTCGCCTATCCAGATTTGGAATAGCTTAGGTATGTTAAATTAAGGAAATATAAAATCCAAGATGGCCGCCGGCAGCCATTTTGGATTTTCGCGTATATCTTAAATTGCTCAATGCTGACAGAGCTCCAGCATGTGGATTGTTAAATAGGAATGTCTTACCAGTAAAAAATCAGTTTAAAAAAACAAACTTTAACATTCCAATGCAACCTTACCCCTCCCCCCCCCCCCTTGGCTGCCGGACTACTTAACAGATGTATAAATTTCTATTTAGGTCAACTGGTTAAATTTACAAATATTTAAAATCATCTATCGTATTAGTTTCTTAACAATTTTCTAAGTAAATACCATTTTTTGAAAATTTCCTTTCTTTGAGATTTGTTTGAAATATATACTTATCCATTTTATAATAACTTCTTACGGCTGCTATAATTTGTTCAAATAAAGGCAATTTATTTTGTGATTTAGCAACATAAATTTCTCGCCTTACAACTATCAAAATACAATTTAGCGCATTGTTGTTAAATCCGCAAAATCCAAATAGTTTATTTAGATACGAAAGTGTAATTTTTTCCCTCCTGTCCTATCTTGTATCCAATGCTCTAGCTTAGACCAAATTACGTTTTCTTAGAATAATGGCAAGAGCAATAGACATGTAAAATATTGTCTTCATTGTTATTACAAAAGGTACATGTTGTGTCATTTACCATATCAAATCTATACAATGCATTTTTCATATTTAATATTCTGTTTTTATTTTTTTACTTTTATTTGGAACCATCTGTATCTAAAGTAGATTGAAAAGGAATTAGGCAATACGAGCCCTATCGGTCATCCTCAATATCTATATTATCTTGCCATTGTGTTAAAATTTTACATTTGTTAACTTTGGGTTTTAAAAATGTTTGATAAATATGTGAACATCCAGTTTCTGTTTTCAGTATAAGGAGCAATGGCTCTGTCATTAAAGGATCAATTGCTTTTGAAATCAAATCGTGCGTCTTCTGTTCAAAACCTGAACGAATAGAATTACACAAACTAAAATACTGAAGGAAATTGATTTGTGTATCAAATTTACGTTGAATTTCAAAATAAGAAAGAAAAGATCCGTCCTCTTTTAAGATATCATTCACGAAACATATTCCTTTTAAATCCCATGTTTTCAAAAAGATTACTTTATTATTTATTTTTATGAGAGGGTTGTTCCAGAGAGGTTGACACGCAATATCACAGGTAAAAAGCTGAACTAATTCAGACTAAGCTAATAGGACTTCTTTCCAAAATTAGTCTGCCAATGTTTTAAAATAAAATAGTAAATATTGATTGTTAATAGTTATCTCAAAAGGTGAATTTGAGGACTAGCTATCGATGTTTGGTCAGTTCGCTCTCGCAAGGAGGAAGTCTTCTCCTCCGGGTTATGCTTGTCACACATTAAAGCCATATAGGTTTTAAGGTGTGACATTTGTCACAAAGCAACTTTTTGTTACTGGAAGGAATATCTTACCTTTGGAAGCAGTTTAAATATATCAGGTGATATTCTTAAGGATTTGTTATGGTATGCCTGTTTTACAGATCCGTTCACTTTGATGTTCTTTTGATGAAGAATAATCATCGAGCTGTCGTTCAGTTCTGCACTATAATTAGAAAGCTCTTGTCTAAATGAGAATGGATAGAATAAAAACAAAGGTAAAAAATGTTCTTTTTTTTTTTTTTTTTCATTTTAGTCTCCCACAAGATTCATATTTGTACGACAAGACACAGGGATGTTTCACAGCCGCATTGGCGTAGAATTACGTGGGATTTCGAGGCGCCTACACCGGCCTACACCATGCCTACGCAATCATGTGCAACAATAGACCGAGGGATACGCGAGAGGGACGCGTTTTTTCGCGTACCTTCGGCGTAGGGAACTGCTACGGAGTTTGTACGCGAGCCTGCGCAACACTACGTTACTGTGCGCCAATTCCTTTTTGCGTATGCAAAAAAGGGGAACTTACTTTTTGCGTTGTGTTTATATATTATCAAACAATGAGTTATTTATCAACGGTGTCGATTTATTTTGGCAATTGGGGGATGATCGTCGATATTTCCTCTTTCCCTCAATGTGACACATACGATGGTATATGATCGCAGTGTCCATTGTTGGTGACGGGGTAATGTTTGTACATAGTTACACACGTGTATAATTATAAATATGAAAAAAATGTATTGTATAATGCGAGCGCGAAGCGCGAGCTGAAAATTTTCTCAACAATAGTGACGTAAAATGGGGCATTTGTAGCATAATGCGATTGCAAAAGAGTATATACTAGTAAATATTTTCAAATTCATTATGCGAGCGCGAAGCGCGAGCTGAACATTTCCTCAATAATAGTGACATGAAATGGGACATAATTTTATTGTAGAATAATGCGAACGCGAAATGGGGAGGGGCTTTATCTGGTTTATTAAAGGGGCCATCATGATTTAATGTCTATAGATATATACACACAAGCACATTATTATGCATATGAATACTAATATATCGTCGAGTTTAAGGATGTAATGCGAGTGCGAAGCGCGAGCTTAAAATTTTCTCAATAGTATTGAACTGAAACATGGTATTTAATTGTAGCGTTACACGACTATAAGTGCGAAATTGATGGAGGGCTAGAGGGTTTTAACTGGCGATTAGAAGCGGAACATCATGACGTAATTCCAACAAACATAAATCTATATAAATGGGGACGAATTTCAGTTAGGGCAATATTGTGCGAGCGCGAAGCGCGAGCTGAAAAATTTTCTCAATATAGTGACCTGATGAAACAAAATACTTGTAGCCTCATGGGAACACGAAACGGAGAGGGAGTTGGTGTTTTAAACGTACCATCGCGGCGATAATACATGCATAAAACGTTGCATAACAGATGAACAAAGTCAAGTGCAGCTTGCACTATCTAATATTATGCGAGCGCGAAGCGCGAGCTGAAAACTTTCAGGCAATTTTTAACAGTTATCTGAAATTTGAGAGCAAAGTAGCGACTAATTTGAAAAGAGGGCATTTAGTCCCGGAAAATATTGAAAGAGTATTTAAAATAATTTCCCTATAAAATATTATATGATCAATGGTCCGAGTCCAAAAATGTTACAATGTCGATGAAGAGCCGAGATAAGTGTTACAGACTCTTCAATATTTATTATTTATTTTATCAAAACCATCGTGGATTTTGAAGGGGAATACTTGTACCTTCAGTTTCACTTATCGAGGCACCTGTCCCCTATGCACCCTGGGAACGGTGCCTTTGATTATCATCGATTAGAATGTTGTTTTTGTTTTGTTTGTTTTTTTAATTGTGAATAGTGAAACATCTGCGCTTCCATTATCTACACGGTGTATTGTGAATTACGTGATTACTAAAGTATATCAGGCACACACAAGGAAGATTAACGAAAGAGTGAGAAAATTTTGGATTTTTTAATGTCAGAAATATGCATTTTAGACTTCAAAATAATATAATAATGTCATAAAAGTGTTTTATATGATAACGAATTTGTAATGGGTAGACTTATATGCATATAATATGATATTTTGTATTTTCTTGATATCAAAATATTGGGGGGGGGGGGGGTGATTGTACACACCATTCCCCCCCCCCACCGAAATTATTGGGGGATGCATCCCCCACCCCCCCCCCCCTTAATCGACACCCATGTTATTTATACTACAACAAAAATGCGTTCATAGATTTAAGTTCCTCTGTTCATTGTTCTCATGGGGTTATGCTACAGTCACACAGACACTTACGTATAGATACGTCCGGTTGCGTCCAAATATTATTTCATCTTCTATTCTATAATTTCTTATGTATTTCTTTGTTTTACTGGATAAACGAAATTATCAATATTTCCACTGCTGACTGTGACGGGTAGGCATCAGTGGGGATCCGCAGAAAAGAAAATAATTTTTGGACGCATCGGGACGTAACTATACGTAAGTGTCTGTGTGACTGTAGCATTAGGGTTACAGTTACGGTTTATTTATTGTCCGTATTCATCTCGTACTTTGTACCCTCTTTATTCCGAACGTCGCATGAAATGTACCGGAAACCGTTTGTATTTCATTATTCCTTTGGTGTCTGTTTGTGTGCGTTGTTCTTTTATTAAAACTGGGCTAAATATAATTTTTATGCGTATGCTATGCAGATCTAAAATTTCATTTAATCTATCCGTGTAAGTAGGCTTATAGAAATAGCATTTCAGATGTAGTAGTATTCGGTTATGTCAACAAAGCTTCTTAATTAAAAATGTGCCTCACGAGATCACGATATTCTAACTTCTTAAGTAACGAGCATACTGTCGAATAACGGATTTACACTGTTAGAACGCGGTTTAAAAATTTCGCTGTTTAAAAAAACGTTGGTTTAAAAGTTTAACATTCTTGTTTGATATTCAAACATTGTTGTTTAAAACCGGAAAAGCGAGGTTTTATAGCTTTAAAAAAGACCTGTTTAGATATTAAACAGTTTTGTTTAAACAGGCCGAGGCAAATGCCACGTGATAGTCATGAGCTAATGGCATCACTCGTTACATGCACAGTAAATCGGTGCAACATTTCAATCATGGCGAAGGACTTAGGCCTCGCACATTAAATTCGTGTATGTACAGATGTGTTGGCTCAGTGGATAGAGCGTCTGGCTTATACTCGAAAGGTCGTGAATTCAATACCCGGCCGTGTTACCCAAAGGTTGGAGCTTTTTTATTTTTGGAGAGAAGCGTTAAACAATACTGTTGATATTTAAACAACCATTAAACAACAGGTTGGTTAAACTACCATACTTCATTTACGGATTACTGAGCTTTAAGCAGAAATAACCATAAAAATTTTCAGCTTCACTTACCTAAAGATATTCATGTTTGTTTGATTTGCCATCCAGTTCCTTTCGAGTAATTGCTCATAAACGTACAACAGTTGGTCTCCAATATCTCTAAAGTTCCAAAGTCTTCCTAATATAGAATGTTCTCTGCTGCAAAGAAGGAACAGATATAAAAATCAAATGTGAATTATATTATTATTAAAAATTGACCCCTTTAGCTTACAATTATTCAAATGTGTCAATTTTGGGTTTCTTTTGGTTTTAAGTAAATCATATAATGAGGTAAAAGTCCGGTTCAGCTGGTTAGCTGATTGCAATTAGTGTGCCTTGATAACCAGGAAATAAACAAAATCATGATTAGATATAATATATACAGTTGTCTGCAAAATTGTTCATACCCCTGTCGTTTTTTAAGTTTTTTTAGTCTTACTCCTAAATGAATACGTTTCGTCAAACTTTCTGTTGATAAGTATGTTACTAACAATAGAACCATTAGGAAAATTTGAAATTTTTAGAAATTTGGTATTCTAAGGGTATTTTTTGACATATTTACTAAAAACGCCATGTTCATAATTATTCATACCCTATAGGGGTACCAAATCTAATTTATTATCTTATCATCTGGACTTTAATTATTTAATTAGATTTCCACCTAAAATAGTTCTTGCGAAAGTCCAGAACCATCAATCATGTCTTCCGTAGTTTTTGACGAATGCGTCCTCTGGAAAACGTCCAGGCTGTATAAGGTTGCATGATGGTCTTTGAGATATTTCGTGAGTCTTCAACTTCCCAGACACATTGCTGAGGGGATTCTTGTCAGGTCATCGAATTTTCCTCTCCAGATCATTCATTATTATTGCCCTTGAACTACTTCATGACTAACTTGGCAGTATGCTTCTGCACTTCGTCCTGTTGATATGTCAATGCTGTCCAAGGTAACGTTAACAAGCATACTTCTGCAAGTTTTCATCCGGGATCTTAATAAAAATGTCTTCACCGGGATGCCTCCTATTCTGAACAGATTCCCAGTGCTACCCGCACTGATAATCCCCCCCCCCCATCGCAGTTCTATGTGAATGCCAGGTGCTAAAATCAGGACACTGTTCTTTAGATTGAAGGATTCATCGGGGTTTTTTTTTTTTTTTTTTTTTTTTTTTTTTTTTTTTGCCAAATTGAAGAAAGTCCATATCACTAGTAAATTCTAATTTTCTCACATCAACGTTTATAATTATTTTCGAAAAATTAAAATTCTAGTTTAAATAAGGTCAGGAACTGTCCAGAGGCCTTGCGGTGGGTCTGACTGCAAAACTGGAGTCTGTATATCCTCTATGCAGTATTCGCTCATTGGAACCTTCGTCTCTGGCAGGTCACTGGTATCCACTCCGACTTTGGTGGTGATCTGTGGGTTGTTGTAGACCTCTCAGCATACTTATTTAGAAATTCAAGGAGACACCTTACACTTTTAGCATTGCCCATGGAAGCTTTTTCATATTGTCTTACATCTGGTGCACTTAAAACAAGCACTTAAGTGTTAAATCAGGGACTAAAAAAGTGTGGGTAGAGCGGTTATTTTATTCCAATACCATTCATATGAATATTCCTAGGGGGCCGTCACACTGAGGTCGTTCTATAACGTTCTATAACGTTTTTGCCCGTTCTTAAAAAAATTGCTGAACGGGCTTCGGTCGGGTTGGAACTTATAACTTTGAAAAATAATTTTTTGAATACGATACTAGGCAGTTCATAAATAGTTCTCGTTACGTCAATTCCGTCTTTATCGCGTCCGCAATACGTTGTTATCCAGTTCAGACCGAGTAAACAGCTCGTTCACTCTATACCGTTCGTAGCACGTCCAAACCGTCACTAAAAGTGCCTATGCACAGCATGATAAAAGTTAGGTACCATGTTCGTAGTACGTCCTTCTCGTTCACAGTAAGTCCTATCCGTTTAAGGAACGTTGTCACTACGTTTAATTTTAGATCTGGAAGCCAGTACGATTTTTTTGAACATGTTCAAAAAAATCGGAATGCCTTTCCGTTCTCTCCGTTCGGGCCCGTTCGCCAAGTTCGTAAACAGATTGTAAACGGTCTGTACTAGATTCTAAAAGGTCTGTACTACGTTCAGTCCGTTTGTAAACAGATTGAGCCCGTTCAACAAGAACTACCAAGAACGCAGTAAGAACTAGCTCAGTGTGACGGGAATTATGACATGCCGTTCTGTTTAAAAATTGAAACGTACAGACCTCATGCGTCTTCAAAACTTCAAGCTGATAATGAATATACAATGCTCGTTTGTAAGACGTCCTAGCACATCTTTAGAACGATTTAAGTACGGCAATTTCGTTTTTAGTACGTCCATCTCGTTTCAGGTACGTTGCCACCCCGTTAAATTTTAGGACGAGATGGGCGCCCGATTTTTTTAAACACTTTTTTGAAAATCCGACCGAGCTAGTCCATGAAGTTCGTAAACAGATCGTAAGAAGTATTTACTACGTCCACTCAGTTTACACACAGACTATACCCGTTCGGCAAAATTTGCAAGGACGTAGTAGGAACGAGCTCAGTGTGACGGGGGTATAAGTGAAAAATTCAAATTCCCGAAAATAAACCAACAATAAAATGGGTTGGGAAGCTGAAGACTCACAATATGGCTCAAAGACCATGCAACCTGACTCAGCATGGCAAAAATATTTCAGATGGTTATTTAAAGCAAATAATATGTACAAATATGTTATTTGATAAGAAATTGGACTGGGTACCCCTAGGGTATGAATAATTATGAACATGGTGTTTTCCGTAAATCTGTCAATAAACTACCCCTCGAATACAAAATTGCTCAAAATATCAAACTTTCCTAATAGTCCAGATGTTGGTAACATACTGATTCCTAAAAACTTTGACGAAATTCATTTATATAAAAGGAAAATTCAAAAAACTTCAGCAATGTTGCAACAGTCAAGTCAAATTTGCAGGTTTAATTGGGCGAATACCATGCGGCATATTTGGGGGGGGTTTACGGGCCCGGCCCCCCGGGGGGCGCGCGCAGGGGGCGCCGAAAAGAGAGAAAAAGGGAGAAAAAGGAAAGAAAAAACAAGAAAGAAGAAAAAAGAGAGAAAAAAAGAGAAAGGGAAAAAAGGGGGAAAGAGGAAGGGAAAAAAGGGGAAAAGAGGAAGGAAGAAAAAAAAAAGAAAGAGAGAGAGAGAGAGAGGAAGGAAAAAAGGAGAGGGGAAGGGGCGCCTTAAAAAAGGGGGCGCCAAATCGACAGTAAAACTAAGTGGCGCCAAATTGACCTTAAACTTAGGGGCGCAAAAAAAAACCTTAAAATGGGGGGGGGCGCCAAATCGACAGTAAACTAAGGGGCGCCAAATTGACCTTAAACTTAGGGGCGCCAAATCGACCTTAAATTTAGGGGCGCAAATCGAAAGTAAACTAAGGGGCGCCAAATTGACCTTAATTAGGGGGGCGCCAAATCGACATTAAACTACGGGGAGCCAAATGAGCTTAAACGTAGGGGAGCCAAATTGACCCGAAACTTAGATGGGGGGCCAAAATTGACCTTAAATTTAGGGGCGCCAAATCGAACTTTAAACCTAGAGGGGCTCCAAAATGATCTTAAACGTAAGGGCGCCAAATTTAGATCAAATGTAGGGCGCAAAAATGATCTGAAACTTAAGGGGCGCTGAATTTACCTGAGACTTAAGGGCGCTGATTTAACCTGAAGTTAAGGGCAGTGCCAAAATCGATCTTAGATTAAAGGACGCCAGATTGAGCTCAAATGTAGGGGGCAACAATAATTGCATTTTGCAACTTTTCACTTTTTACTTTGCTATACAGGGGTATCAATAAAAACGGGACAGTTTTGAAAAGTCTGTCAAAATTTCGTTTCAAATCATTATGTCTATATTTTGATTGTAATAGATGCTCTGAAGTCTTATCTTTCAAATGCCATTTCAAATAATAAGTTTCGTTTATGCTTGAGCGCACACAGAACGTTTTTGTCGGGGGCTCAAAAAAAGGCTTGCGCACAAAATGGAAGAAAATGAGAAATGCGATAATTAGACTTTTTGCTAATCAGCAGACTTACTCTTAACCCTTTGCCATTATTTTCGAATTATGCTATCAAAATTCATTTACAAAAGCTATTTATTTAATTTAATTGTTTGTTTTTTTTTGTTTTGTTTTTCCACATGTTAACATGTTATCTTTTGCCACTGAATATTCCTTCAAACTTAAAAAAAAAAAAAAAAAAAATGTTGTCAACCCAAGACAAGGGGATTTGGATGGTTGGTTGATTATTTGATTGAATTATTGCTTTGTTTGTTCGTTTGTTTGAGTAATTGTTTGATTGATAGATTGATTTATAATTCATCGATTGATTGAATGAAGGATTGAATAGATTTTGGATGCATTGATCGTTTGATTAATTCATTTTTTTTGAATGATTGATCAATTGATCGATTACTTTTGATTGATTGTTCAAATGATTGATTAAATCGTTGGAAAATCAAGGAAATTGACTCAAAAGACTAACATAATCTATAGACTAGTGAAAAGTAAACAATCAATCGAATGGAGTACCTGATTCAGAATAATGATTCTGAATAAATAATACCCTTGACTTTAACCAAAGTTTTTTTTTTTTTTTTTTTTTTTTTGTTTTTTTTTGTTGAACCTCCGACAAAAACTTTCCGTGTTCGCTCAAGCATGAACGAAACAAATAAACAAAGCAATCAATAATCAATCAATAAAACAATTAAACAACCAACCAAATCCCCTTTCTCATGGTTGACAAAAAAAAGTTTAAAGGAATATTGATTGTAAAAAGAATAACATATTAAAACGAAAACAAAAACAAAACAATTAATGTAAATAATAAGCTTTTGTAAATGAATTTCAAATCATATTTCGTAAAAAAAATGGCAAAGATAAAGAAAAAAATTAGAGAAAGACTGCTGATTAGCAAGAAGTCTGATGATTGTAATTCTCAATTTTCCATTTGTGCGCAAGCCGTTTTTGAGCCCCCGACAAAAATGTTCTGTGTGTACTCAAGCATGAACGAAACTCATTTTTTTAAATTGCATTTGAAAGATAAGACTTCAGAGCATCTATTAACATAAAAATATAGACATCATGATTTGAAATAAAATTTTGACAGACTTTTCAAAACTGTCCCGTTTTTATTGATACGCACTGTATATTCATTAATTATGTGCATTCAAACATGATGTTACCATTGCAAATAGGGTATCAATAAAAAGAAGCACAAATTAACTTTTCAATGCTATAAAAATTGATAGTGATAAAAACCCACATTAAAATGTATCAAGGTTCAAAGTTGTGCGGCAGAACATTCAAACAGAAAATTATCTTTTCACTTTTTACTGATTATATTCATTAATTGTGAGCATTCAAACATGATGTTACCATTGCAAATAGGGTATCAATAAAAAGAAAAACAAATTAACTTTTCAATGCTATAAAATTTGATAGTGATAAAAACCCACATTAAAATGTATCAAGGTTCAAAGTTGTGTGGCAGAACATTCAAACTGAAAATTATCTTTTCACTTTTTACTTTGCTATATATTCATTAATTATGTGCATTCAAACATGATGTTACCATTGCAAATAGGGTATCAATAAAAAGAAGAACAAATTAACTTTTCAATGCTATAAAAATTGATAGTGATAAAAACCCACATTAAAATGTATCAAGGTTCAAAGTTGTGTGGCAGAACATTCAAACAGAAAATTATCTTTCGCTTTGCCTTGCATGCAGGGGGTATTCAGGGGTTCTGTGGACCCGGGCATGACATCACCATGACAAATTAGGTATCAATAAAAAGAGGAATAACTGAACTTGACAATGGTCCAAATTCAATAAAAATGATAAATTACCCCAAAAGTCGAGTTGCGGATCTTCAGTGTGATCAATAAAAGTGCATTTTACAACAATCGACGTTTTACTTTTCTCCATATTCTGATATTCTATGCATTTAAGCATGACACACTCATTACAAATATGATATCACTAAAAAGGTGAATAAATTATCTTTCCAATGGTACGAAAATCAGGAATAACTTTAGCGCACCGTAAAAGTTATCATTACCCAAAATCATTTGCGAAACTTTTGGAGGCTTATTTTTTTTTATTATTATTTTTGGTTGGCTGAGATTTTAACAATACACACATTCCATGGATGTTAAAACTAATGAAATTATTCGAATATTTTTCAAATCCAAATTAAATAAACTCGGAGCCTTCCTCTAAAACAATAGACCTAAACCTAGATTTAAGGGTGCTATCTCACTTCGAGGAGGGACGTCTCCCGCGACAGAATAAAAAATCGTTTTCCGCGACGGATATAAATAGTATTAGAAGGACGTCTCCGAGACGTCCCCGCTACAATATTTATGGAAAAAAATCCGTCTTCCGAAATTCAGGGGACGTCTCGGAGACGTCTCTAATATATCGTTCGCGAATGACGAAATATCTATTCTGTCGCACGGAGGAGGTCTCAGCGAAGTGAAATAGCACCCGTTAGATAACAACCAAAAGCACCTCAGCACGCTTTTCCTGAGAGTATACGAAGAGAAATACTTGGCAGAGAGTTAAACCAAAAGGGGGCCCTAAATGAGGAAAATGCAAAAATGTGAAAAGTCGGGGTTTAAAAAAACTTATTTTAAAAAACCCAGGAAGGGTTGGCGGAACTCAAAGATATAGCCAAGGTGCAGTAAGGTGAAAACACATTCCAAGATTTAAGGCCGGATCAAAATGATTTGTTGCCGGAGCGAAGAAAAAAAATTATCCCTTCATTACGACAGTTTACTACCCATGCGCGTAAATCTGAGGGGTGGGGGTAACTTCGGCCGGGACCCCCCCGGGGGGCGCGCAGGGGGCGGCCGAAAGAGGAAGAAAAAGGAAGAAAAGGAAAGAAAAAAAAAAGAAAGAAGAAAAAAAGGGGGGGAAAAAGGGAGAAAAGTGAAAAACGGGGGGAAAGAGGAAGGAAAAAGGGAAAAGAGGCAAGAAGAAAGAAAAAAAAGAAAAACGAGATGAGAGAAGAAAAGAGAGCAGGAAGGGAAAAACCGAGAGGGGAAGGCGGGCGCATTAAAAATAAAGGGGGCGCCAATCGACAGTAAAATAAGGGGCGCCTAAATGACCTTAAACTTAGCGTGTGCAAAAAGAACCTTAAAATGGGGGGCGGCAAATCGGACCTTAAATTTATTTATTTTTTAATTTATTTTATTATTTATTTATTTATATTCAGCATTTACATGCGTATGATTGTGCCATAAACAACATACACTGTTCGTCATAAAGGTGAATATTTTTTTCTCGCTCAAAGCGACGTTATGTTGCTCCGTTATTAATCTCTTGAATGTGTTGTCACCGCTTTCCACTTCTCTCGGGATCCGGGTATATCTTGACGTTCCCTCAAACCCTTCCCAGGATTTTCTTCAAAAAAGTTTGTCAACCCCAGAAGATGGCCATTTTCGTCATTTTTCTTAATTTTGGGGCCGTTTTTTGTTCACTCGACCCACCAAGGCCCCTCAGTCCTACACTAAAAATTAACTTTGTCACAAGGCCAGATTAATTCCGTCAATCCGGGGTAAAATAATTTGTTTTTGCGATATAACTGTGAAATGACAAACTCATGGTTAGTATACATAACAAATTGATCGAGGCACTATTACAAAGTTTCAACTGGTGTTGAACAAAAACAAACTTGCGCTGACTGATTTATTTGTCGTGACGACTCTTCGCAACATAATTGACAAATCCTCTTCGCAAGTCAATGATTAGGAAATGAACGATTTTAAGTCGGCCATAACGAATTATAATACAAATTATTTGGCTGAAAAAACAAATCAATTTCGTTGACGCAAAATGCATGACAAATTTAGGCTCCTGAAGACAGTTGGGAACCCCGGCCACATAAATCAGCGTCTTCGAATCACTTCACCGGTCGCCGTGATTTAGCTGCGAAGGCAAGGCTTGAAGCTTGGCAAGTGTGACTGGATTTTGATGTATTTGAATTTGTTTCCTCAGAATTTCGAGGTTCTATTAAAACTGACAAAAAAATATTACTATCTGTATTGTTTGTTTATTACAGGTGTGTTGTCTGACTGTTACTGACAAATTAACGTCAAATGCAGTACAAATTGATTGAATGAAAAAAACAAATTTGGAAAAATGAGAATGAGGATATTAAAAATGTTCAATGACAAACTTTGAAAAAAGGGTTTGTCAAATTAGACCACTTTTTCATGACAAATTAAAATTTCGTCATGCTTATGTGCATGGGACAAAATTCTATACTTGAACAATTTTGGCATGACAAATTTATTAATTTGTTAAATTAAACCCATTTAAAGACAAATTTATATTTGTCAAATGACAAAAGTTATCTTTCAGTGTACCCAAGGAAAACACGTCTTGCAGGTGAGATTTGTTATTGTTTCTAATTTAATTAAATCTAAGTTTAATGGTTACAGGCTCGACTCTTTTGTTAGGGGAGGGTCAAAATATATTTTGATTGGGGTTAAACATATTTATTCATTTTTACAACATGGGAAAATTTCTATCTCTCCCTAAATTGTATTGCTAAAATAAATATAAAACATAAAATCAAAATAAATATTATCAATAAGACTATTTACAGCCTGTCATCGAGGCTAAACAAAATTTAAGGGGAAAATGATGATAATTTAGCGGTAAGGTGGTTTTCATTTTCTTTTGTTTCAGCACTAAAGATGCAATAAAATATTCCGAATTTTCACCAATGTCTTTTCTACTTCAACCCCTCCCTACACAAGAGACCTTAGCCTGTCCCCAGAAATATAGATTCTAACTTAAAGAACAATATAAAAAGTACAACCTCAGTCGCTTTTCCTGGGGTAAGGACTGAGCGTGGGCTTGAATCGGCCGGGAAAACAAAAAATGGCCCCAAATGGAAAAAATGACAAAAAATGGGCCCCACGGGGGTTGACAGACTTTTTTTGGAAAAAAGTTGCCACGTGAAAGGGCTTGAAAATGTCCAAGATATAGCCAGCGGGGTCCCAAAAAGTAAAAGCAGGGACAAACACTATCAAGAAATTACAAGTCACGAGCTAAATCATGTCTCTATAGCGGCAACAAAAATATTTCCTCCTTTATGACGGACAGTGTAATACATTTTTTCAATCATCAATCTCTAGAACATACAGAGGTTGTGACAAGATAAGCATAATGCTTGCAGTCATGCCTACACCTTACAATCCAATAACGATTACCAAAACACTAGTCTACTAACTTAAAACAAACAAACAACTTAAACTAAACAAGTAAATTAAATGCAATTAAGGAAAAGAGAGATAGATTAAAGAGATAGAGAGAGTGTGAAGAGAACATTAGGGTAGCCCTGTCATTTTCAGCACTCCAAATTTACTTTAAAATATGAAAAATCATCTTCATTGGTAAAAACAAAACAAACAGAATCAACGACAAAAACAACTGTAGCCATGTATCACAGCAATTTCATTTTGTAGACAAGCAGGTGCTTTCTTTAACGCTCTTTTTAAAAGAATTTGCACAGTCCAATAGAAATTTCGAGTGTCATTAGATATAAAGAATCCAAACATCCGGGCCGTTATGTCTAATAGACTTATGGGCTAACTGTGTACGAGGGTTCAATAAATGTATATTGGTAGATTGTCTTGTGCGGATATGAATGGAGGCATATTTAGTGTGAAACATTGGACGCAAAAGAGGCCCGGTAACAAATTATTGTTAAATCGATACATAAACAGGGGCGAAAGTTTTGGAGAAAATTAATATCATTAACAGTTAGCTCTTGAGCTCAATAAACAGAGGGCGTGTGTGTGATCACGATAACCTGCACCAGCATTTACGAACGGGCTTTCTTTTGTAATAACATTAATTGCATCTGTGACACTTCTGGATGTCGCCCAGATGATATTACAATATGAAATATAAGGTAAAATAAGAGTATTGTACAACATAAATAATATCTTATTGGATACAAGATATTTCACTTCTTTACAAATATGCCAATATCTAGAATAGGCTTACTGATGGCTTCAAATGGTCACTCCAGGTTAAGTTGATCATTAATTATGAATTCCAAGAAATTTTGTAGATGTTTTCTTTTCTAAAAAATACATTATCAAGTTCACACTGACATTCAGGTTACAGATGACTTTCCTTCCCTTGAAATGAATATAATTTCGTTTTTGAAACATTGAGAGACAAGATGTTTACTCCGAAACCATTTAGCTATTTTGGTAGCTCCCTGTTAATGTGTCCAAAAGCCATATTTAAATCACGATTGAGATGGAAAACACTTGTCATCATCAGCCAAAAAGTATATAGTTCAACTCTTATTGATACATACAAATACATTTAACATAAATGAGAAATAGCAATGGGCCCTAATATTAGAACCTTGCAGGCACGCCACACTTCAAGAATGATATATCAGAGTTAGAAAAATTATAACATGTTGTATGTTTCCTGTCAGAGAGATAGCCTCTAAATACCAATTCTTAAAGCAATGCCTCTCACACCATAATGAGATAAGTTTATGAAGAAGTATTGAGTGGTACAAGGGTTTATTCAAAGCCTTGCTTAGATCCATAAAACAGCACCAATAACATGCTCAACGATCAAGCGAAGTGCACTGGATATATGGTCATAGAATTTAATAATGCAAAGCGGTCAGTCTAAAAGCGACCTTACGAAAACCAAACTGGTTTGCATTGAGTAGTGGTTCTTGTCAAGGAAAGCTTAGTCAAGCGCGTTATATACAAATCCTCTCTAATATTTTGGAGAAACTACACTGAAAAGATAACTTTGTCACAAGCCAGATTTATTCGTCAATCGGGGTAAAATAATTTGTTTTTGCAATATAACTGTGAAATGACAAACTCGATGGTAGTATACAAACAAATTGATCGCAGCACATTACAAAGTTTCAACTGGTGTTGCACAAAAACAAACTTCGCGCATGGACTGATATTTGCGTGACTCGAAATCTTCGGCAACCGTAAGACAAATCCTCTTCGCCAGTCAATGTAGAAATGACGATTTTTAAGTCGGCCATAACGAATTATAATACAAATTATTGCTTGAAATAACAAATCAATTTGTTGACGCAAAATGCATGACAAATTTAGCTCCTGAAGACAGTTTGGGGAAACCCCGCACATAATCAGCGTTCTTCGAATCACTCGCGGTCACCGTGCATTTAGCTGCGAGGCCAAGGCTTGAGCTTGGCAAGTGTTGACTGGATTTGATGTATTTTGAATTTGTTTCCTTCAGGAATTTCGAGGTTCTATTAAAACCTTGAACAAAAATATTTAACTATCTGTATTGTTTGTTTATTACAGGTGTGTTTTCTGGACTGCTTACATTGACAGAATTAACGTCAAGATGCAGTTACAAATTGATGAATGAAAAAAAAACAAATTGAAAAATGAGAATGAGGAATTAAAAATGTTGCAATGACAAAACTTTTGAAAAAGGTTTGGTCAATTTAGACCACTTTTTCGATGACAAATTAAAATTCGTCATTGTTATGGTGCATGACAAAATCTATTAAATGACAAAATCTTTGGCAATGAACAACATTTATTAATTTGTTAAATAAACCACATTAATGGACAAATTTTATATTTTGTCAATTGACAAAGGCTATCTTTTCAGTGTAGGCATATTGAGATTGGTCTATAATTAGAATATGTGGAGGTGTTGTACTTTTTTATAAATGGTAGAATTCACCTTAGCTAGTTGAATGCAGAAGGGAATACGCCTAGTTGACATGGAGAGATTGCAAATATGTAAAAGAGGTATTACGATTGAGCCTACGATTGCTTTAGCAGCCGCTTGAACTTATTTCATCATGCCCAGAGGACGTACATTTTTAAGAGAGTGAGACAATATTTAATGATCTCAAGCAACAGTTGGCTTATTAGGAAAATAAAAACTGACAGGTTTTTTCTTTAAGATAATCCTTAAAATTTATTTCAACAGATCTATTTCTATTCGCCTGGTAGGGCCGACATTAAAACAAAGTAATCATTAAATGTGTTTGCAATTGTCATCTGCAGAAGTATAACTCAATACTTCATGGTATGAATTTTGAGCAGCTTAGACTTATTTTTGTTTACCTAATATGTCTTGACAATTTTCCAAGTTGAGGACATTTCCACCTTGAACATTTTCAAAACTGTCTAGAGTAGTATGTGCATTTTCGCGACGACCTTGATGATAGATGTGAGTTTATTTCGATATTTTTGTATTTGTCAAACATGCTCTTTTAGGGGTTTTCTAATACTTCTTTTGATAAAAAATTTCGTCTATTAATGGATTGCCAATATTCCTTCTAATTCCATGGATGTTTGCCAGAAGTATTGCTATTCAATTTTACAAGCGGGATTATTCTATTAAAATGGTATTCAAAATTTCGGTGTTAAATAGTTTGAAAAGCCCTTTTCTACTTTACTACACTGCAATTACTCAGACCAATTTTCTGAAATGAAAAAAGCCATCCTTTAAACTTGAAATGTTGCCTTCAGTGAACCTACGTTTATGTATATTCACCACGGCCGCTACGTTTCATTAGTTTTTATCATAAAGTATTACAGAAGACAGGAAGTATGATCAGAAATTTCGGTATAGAATAGCCCAGACGAGAATAGGCATTACTAGTTTTGATAAAGATATTATCCAGAATTGTTGATGAATCGCATCACTTATTCGTTGTTAGTTTATCAATCATTTGTACCGAAAGCATTGGACTTCAATATATGTTTTCTAAACGTTGAGATTGGCATTTTGTGACAACATATCTATATTGAAATCTTCCCATAATGCAAACAGATTTTTCCAGATGTGTTAAGGCCACGCCCACAACCTACGACTGGTCTACGATCCGATTTTGGAACAAATCGATTTTGCTTATTTTCCGAAAGTATGGAATGAATAGAATCTTATCATTAGAGATTAAATTAACTGTAAGAATACGATATCGAATTTCGGAAAATTTCAAGCTTTATTTAGGAGGTAAGGCAAATTGGCTTTGAAATCGTAGCCAATTCGTGCGATGCTATGACGTCAATCTTCTCCTCT
>CALNVZ010003426.1:509601-522903 GCA_940671915.1 Paracentrotus lividus | reverse complement strand
TCATAACTGTGCAGAGTTCTAAGATCATGTACAGGAATAACTTATATCGTTCGATAGTTGATATGTAATCTCTTATAAAAATAAACGCGTTATTCAATATTTAATCGTAATGGACTCATAGCAATCGCACGATTGGCTAGATTTTCAAACCATTTGCCCTTTACTCCTAACTAAAGGCTTGAAATTTTCGAATTCGATATCAGTATTTTCAGTTAATTTGAATACTCAATGATAAGATTCTATTCTTTCATACTATTCGGAAAATAAGCAATGGCGATTGTTCCAAATCGGATCGGTAGACATCGTACGGCTGTGCGGTGGGCCTTAACACCGGAAAATCTGTTTGCATATGGGAGATTTTCATATAGATATGTTGTCACAAAATGCCTAATACTCACGTTTAGAAACATAATTGGAGTCAATGCTTTCGGTACAGATGATTGATAACCTACACGAATAAGTGATCGATCATCACACTTCTGGATAATATCTTTATCAAAACTAGTAATGCCTATTCTCAGTCTGGCTATTTCTATACCGAATTTCTGATCATCTTCTGTTTCTGTTATACTTTATGATAAAAACTCAAATTGAACTAGCGGCCGTGGTGATATACATAAAAGCTGTGGTTTATCTGGTAAGGCACATTTCAAGTTTAAAGATGCTTTCAATTTCAGAAAATTGGTCTGAAGTATATTGCAGTGTAGTAATGGAGAAGGCTTTCAGAACTATTTAAACAGAAATTTGAAATACATTTTAATAGAATATCCCCGCTTCGGTAAATTGGAATAGCAATATTCTGGCAACCCATTGGATTACGAAAGGAATATATTGGGCAATCCCATTCAATAGACCGAAATTTTTTATACAAAAGAAGTTATTAAGAAAACCCCTAAAAGGAGCATGTGACAAATACGAATTTCGAAATTACAACTCACATCTATCATCAGGTCTCGTGGAAATGCACTAACTCTAGACAGTTTGAAATGTTCAACGTGAAATGTCCTCAAACTTGGAAAATTGTCAAAGCTAATTAGCTAAACAAATAAGTCTAAAGCTGTGCAATAATTCATCCATTGAGGTATTGAGTTAACGTTTTGCATGCGATGATGCAAACAAATTAAGATTACTTGTTATGTCGGCCTAACCAGTGCGAATAAAATAGATCCTGTTGAAAGAAATTTTAGGGAATATCTAAAGAAAAACTGCAGTTTCTATTTCCCTTAATAAGCAACTGGATTGTCTGAGATATTAAAATGAATCGTCCCTTCTCTTAAAAATAGTACGTTCTCTGGGCATGATGAAATAAGTTCAACGCTGCTTAAAGCAAATCGTAGGCTCAATCGTTAATACCGTTTTTACATATTTGGCATCTCTCCATGTCAACAGGCGTATTCCCTTCTGCAATTCAAACTGCTGTCCATCTTAAAACAAAGACACACACCTCCACTATTCTAATTATAGAATCTCTCTCAACAACAACAACGAGTTGTTCTATTTCTATATATCCAAATCAATGTTATGACGTTTTATTCCAAAATCGGGTCGCAGACCAATCGTAAGGTGTGCGGTGGCCTTTAAAGGGGAAGTTCACCCTGGAATTTTATTGGTCTCAAAAAATGAAGAAAAATAAAAGAAAAATATGAGTGAAGGTTTGGACAAAATCGACCAAAAAATTCTGAAGTTATGAATATTCAAAGTTTTGATTCTGTGACGTCACATGCGAGCAGATCTCCTATGTGTTATGTGGTGTAAATTCCATAAAATGTCATTTTTTTTCAAAAAAAATTAATTATGTCACCTGTGCGGTCGATATACCACCAAACATATGTTCATATACATGACTATATCAAATTAACCCATTCCTTTATCAAGAACCATGACAAAAAGACAAATTTATGGAATTTACATACACATCCAATGGGAGAGCTGCTCGCACGTGACGTCACAGAATCAAAACTTTAAATATTCATAACTTCGCTATTTTTTGGTCGATTTTCTTCAAACTTTCACTAATATTTTTCTATTATTTTTCTTCATTTTTTAAGACCAATAAAATTCCAGGGTGAACTTCCCCTTTAATGGTAGTTAATAAGGAATCAAGATCATTAAGAAAATTGTCAACATTGTTTTGAGGAGGCCTGTATATACACACAATGAAATTTTTATCTGAGGTCAAGTCAACCTCTATACATAAAAGCTCGGCACTTTGACTTTCTAAGAAAAGATCTTCCCGAAGCTTAAAAGAGAAGTGTTCAGAGGTGTAAAAGAGAACATCACCACCTCGTCCATGTGGCCTATCTTTAGGAACTAACTGGTAACCCTTTATCGAAAAAAGAGGAGGTGAATTGGCATTCAACCATGTCTCAGATATGCCAATAATTGAACAATCATATTTCAATGAGGAGAGCAGTATATTGATATCATCAAAACTTTTGGAGAGACTCCTTGCATTGCAATGCAAAAAAACTTAAACGTTTGCTTGTAGATCGCTGTGCAGTGTTATGCTTATATTCATTTGGAACATAATATTTACAATCAATGTTTTGTTGCAACTTATATTCCTCTAAGATCATTTAAACATTATTATGATAATCGATGGAGACATAAATGTAACTTAATTTGACTTAGGGCAAGTAGAGAAAAAGACATTTGAAATATCAGGGAAAAGTAACGATGATTCCCTGGGGATAATATGACAGAATATGTACATGATATATTTACAATTATTACGAAAAAGGTAATAAACATGGAAAAGTGGGAGAGAGAGAGAGAAAAAAAAATAACAGTAACGTATTTATACAATACAGAGATTACAATAACAGTTAACAGGTAACCTCTCCAAGAAACACAGAATATACATAAAGCCATCGAGCAATGAATCATAAACGAAACGAAAGGGAGGGAGAGGGGAAGGGAGAGTATCTCAGGCTAGAACAAAAGATCCAGTCAAGTCAAAAGTTCCTCTCCAAAAAAGTCCTCATAGCAGTGGAAAGAAAAAGTAAATAAATCATTCACTGTCTGCGTCAATCCCGAAAAGAAATAATCCCCCTCAACAGCAAGCAGGTTACAATTGGGTCTCAGTGTAGGAAGAGCTTAAGGTGCACTACAGTTTTAAAGTATACTGCTCCTCCATCTCCTCTACCATTTCCAGAGTAAACCGATTTAATGCCTTGTGAGTATATTTCTTGCACCTCCTTTTGTACTTCCTTTTTTCCTCAAGATCATGCTTGGTCAAATCATTCACCAACATAAAATTCTCATCTTTCAATGCATTCTCGGCCCATTTTGCCCAAAATCGACATTTTGTCTTGGTTATGATGATGTTCACCAACTACTGTGCCGTGGCTTATCCCCAGGTTCCTTCTCCGATTTGGGGCGCCCAATCCGACATAAACTACGGGGGAGCCCCAAATTGAGCTTGAAACGTAGCGCGCCAAATTGAACCCGAAACTTAGATGGGGGAAACCCCTAATATAGATTGAGTCAACTTAGGGGCGCCCACCGAATTCGACCCCTTTAAGATCTAGTAATGGGCGCCCTAAAATTGAAAAGGATGGATGGGACGCCCCTAAAAAAATAGGCGGGGCGCCAAATCGACAGTAAACTAAGCAACGCAATAAGCTTAGGGGTGCCGATAGCCGACCTTAACTAATGGGCCGCCCAAATTGAGCTTTAAACATAGGGGCGCCAAATACCTTCAACCATAAGGTAGACGCCAAATCGACAACCTTAACCTTAGCCGTCTCAAAATTCGTAAGCCTTAAATTTAAGAGAGGGGCTCCAAAATCAATCTTAAGATGTAGGGCGGCGCGCCAATTGACCGGACAACCTTAGAATGGGGGCGCCAAATCGACCTTCACTTAAGGGCGCTAAAACAGATTTAGGAGGGGCGAGCAAAATCGACTTAAACTGTAAGGCGCAAAATCGACCTTAAATTAGAGAGGGCGTCAAAATATCCGTTTAACGATAAAGGGCGCCAAAGTTTAGAATCAAAAATGTCAGGCCAAAATTGATCTGAAATGTAAGGGGCGATGAATTGACCCGAGACTTTAAGGCGCTGATTAACCTGAAAGTTAAGGAGGCTGCCAAATCGATCCTCTAGATTAAAGAGCCTGATTGACCCTCCAAATGTAGGGGCGCCTATTGGACCTGACTGACTTAGGGGTGCCCAAATTTTATCTAAAACTATAGTTGCTCCAACTAGATCCTATTTACCCTGAAACTACAAGGGCCCCAAGAAACTACACCACCTAAAAACCCCCATAAGGGGTCTTTAAATGGTCTTCTAATCTAGATCAAATAGCAAAATTTTAATGTCCCATGCCTTCTGGTTTGTACCCTGTAAACCATAGGCCAAAAATTTATCCCGCTTCACGCCTTCTGCGCTCCGGCTTATTCATCCCTTTTATCCCCCTCCTTGATTTATTACATTGCTGTACGAGTAACCGCCCGTTAAAATGACACCTGTTTTCTAAATCTTCGAAATGCATGCCGAATATTCCAGTTCTCCCTTTATTCGCCACACGCCATGTTTTTCCCTCTTTTTACCAGCAATTTACCATTATGCGGATTCCTAAAGCGTCCAAAACATTTAAATTATCTTGTTTTTCACCGTTGCATTTTTCTATTTAATTTATCCTTCCCTTTTTCTTAATCCCAACTATCTATTTCCTACAATATATAATATTCTTTAGTATTCAAATTTATGTACAACATATTTAACGGACCGTCAAATGAGCTTACAACGTACGGGCGCCATCTATGACTTGAACAACTTATGAGAAGGCAGGCTACTTATGATATGTTTAACGATGAAAATCGACTTATTTAAATTATGGAGTGGCGCCCAAATTGCAGCTTACACTTATAGGCGCCCCAAATGATCGAACCCTACTAAGGGGCGCCGAAATACCTGAAACTGAAGGGGGCACAAATTAGTCTTTTTTAACATATGGTCTTCAATACAGGTGTGTTCCTAAAAAAAGGTAAATCGAAGTTCAAATTCAGTCATTTCAAAAGTATATGATTTATTTTTACGTGATTGTTACTATCATACTAAGTAACTCATCAGCTTAATTTGACACATGCTTACGTCAAACTGTAATGGGTCACAGAGTTAGGGTCCTTTGAAAGGTGAAAGGTACTAAACCCATTTTTACCAAGTTTCGTTTTTTAGGTATGGAAACCAACTTTTTATAAAATTTTGGTTCATAGTTTTGCTGTGTTTTGTCATACAAAATTTTAATGAAATGCCAATGTCATTATGTCCAACAATACCTATCTCAGCTGGCCCATGGACGTGGTTCTCGATTATGCCATGTGTCTCTGAGTCTCGGTGGAGAGGTACAGCCGCGACAATCTCTTAGATTCTTAGACAGATGTCGCGAGAAAATCCAAACAAATGATCAAACAATGTCCAATGTTTAGGTACTTCTTAATACGCCGAGCCAGTCTCTGTGACCATCTTTGCGGAGCGGTTGCCGCGATCGTCCCCCTTAAGTATCCACGACGTCGCAAGAGACGTAATCGGAACTTGCTAACGATTAAAAGAAATCGAACAGGCTAATAATTTTTACTTCTGCGTCTTAAAGGTTATACAACACGGAAAATACACAATATTTGCTACTAATGGCCCAAATGCATGTTGCTAAATAGATTTCTTTGATATTATACGATTGACATGGCTGAAAAATTGACTTGATCTATCAGAAATAGCTGTCACCGGTTTGGTTTTTTGTTTAATCCGCCCCCCAATGGCCGCTCGGCGTGCGGAGGAGCTGCCTATCTTGTGACGTCACTCACCTTGGACAGCTCGAACACTGCCAGCTGATGCTGAGCTTGCGCGCGCAGCTTGATGCATGTGATGTACTGTACGTGCATATAAACGTATGACACATAGGCTTGCACTTACAAGCTTGCTAGTGTGTCCGGATAAGGCTCTTTTATCACAACTGATCCTGCACCAATTGTCGGACCAAATCCATTAAAGGGTTGTAATCCTTAGATATCATGTTTTGAGAATATTGTTAACCGATGGATTATTTTGTAGATAATTGAACTTGCCGATAGATTTTAGAGAGTTGCCCAATCATCGTAAAAGAACGTGCCTTGCTCATTCTCTCACCGAGGGCCTGTGAACGGTGCGGCCCGGTTGTTGTGAGCGTTAAATTATGCCTATTGACATTCGGAGATATAATGCTATTAAATTCCCAACTAAATTATAGTGGCTTCATTCTTAAGAAGACCTTATTCAGTGTGCTTAATCTATATTGATTTAAATGATTGTTTCTTAATCTGAATCTTCCAAATAAGGTTAAGCAAAATGTAGTCATTACCGTCATGACTTCCCAACCACTTACACGGCATAACAATACCATCACTCTAGTTGGACAAGTGTCATTGTCCACCATTTCTCCCCAATCCTTATTCTATCGAATTCAATGCATTGAAGGACCCAGGAAACGTCCATAAACTAAAAATCGAGGTACATATAAGAGACAGAAATATTAGAAAATCAATAATGTAAGCAACGATTGATTGTTTGCAATATTACGGTCTACTAATTAGTTTGCTTAATTCTTACACACGCAGCCAGGATAACCAGTGGCTCCCCGTCAAAAATATGACTGTACTGCTTATCCACGAATGCAAAATCTGTCAAATCCATTGCCAACAAGTATCGAATCATACAAAAAATGTTAATTTCATCTGAAACCCCACGAAATATCTAAAACCCATCGAAAAAAAGGATTCACCATATACATTGGTAACTGAAGAACTAAGGAGCTATTCCATCCGAAAAGTGGACGAATAATTATTATAGATAACGGATTGAGAGTATCTCGGGATACTGCACAATAATATACAAGACTTACAAAACCAATATTGACATTCAAGATCATTGATACCTTACAATTAGCAATATAGAATGACAAACTGTTATAAATAATTAATTCTAACAAAAAACAACAAAACTAAAGTGTGATTGGAACAGTCCATTAATCTGAAACCATGTCGTACTGCAGCGATAGGTCCTATTTTATATTTTTTATTAAAACATAATAGAAAGTAAGTACATTAAATGGAAAGGTTAATAACTGTAAAATATATAGAACATAACTGATAAGAATAGGAACATCAGATCATGGAGCCAAATATATCCATGCTTCTGACCAAGTTAATTAGTCAGCGGTCCCCTGGGGTGAATGGCATGAATATCTAGAGAGAAAGAAAGATTTTGAAGAATCACAAATGATGCACATGTACGCAAATTTGCACATTACAGGATACGTGCATAACGGAAGTGGAACACCCGGTAACGGGCCTAAAGAGATTGTAGAACGTCAAAAATACATCCGACCGCCCGTGTCGGAAAAAAACGCAGGGGCGTGGTTGTGGTGTAATTTAATAACAGACCGAACGTACCGGTACGCTGAGAAGCGCTTGAAAATGCGGGGCCCTTCTTTGAACAAAGGTCCTAACTCCGATCTAAAAGGATATTGACAAGGGGTTTAGATATTACTGAAACCTATCAGTAAAATGCTTACCATTGGCAGGTTATGAGTATTGGTACATGCAAATTAAAAGCAGTTTTGACTCATCCCAGTTGCGTCACCTTAAAGAAGCGATACTAACACAAGAATAGAACATGTTTGAACTTGTTCCAATTTCAACTCTACGAACGCCCTGAAAAGTCTTCATGGAGATCGTTCCACTACACGTCTCCACGACCTCAGACGACTCATAATTGCAAACCCCATTCTTCTTGCCAAATTGAGATAAGGTCCTTTGACAAAATTGAAACTGCTTCATAAGAACTATCGATGAACCAAGTAAGATTTTTATTTCATCTGTAACTCTTCTTAATTAGCCCTGTGATTAGACAAACACCCCCCAAAAATCTTTAAAGACACGAAAAAAATTTCAAAAAATTGGTTACAATACCCAAAAATAAGACACATTCGGAAAAATGGGTTTTTAGCCTATCACCTTATCAAGACATCAACTCTGTGACCCTCAAAATTTACACCGTTTGAACGTAAGCAAGTCTCAAATTGAAGCTGATGATACTTAGTGTAATTATGTAAACAATTAACCCACAAAAATAAACCCTTTTAGCTCTGAATGAGCTGACCTCTTGAATACTTCGATCCCTTTTTAGAACACACTGTATAGATAGAGCAAATTCAAAATTCATGCACATCGCGGTCTGTCTTATCACATAAGCAAAATTTAACCTCAGCGCTCTACGCGCTCGCATGAATTTTCCCCCAATGAAGTAATACATTGTTCCTGAGGAAACGCATTGAATGTCCTGTTTTCACATCATTTGAACATTCTAAAACTTCCGTTCATGCTTCGCCGCTCGCCCTGTTTTCCCTTACCAAAATTTTACTTATGGGATCTTCTAACCATCCAAAACATTTCAATTTATTTGATTTCACGTACATTCATTCTGCATTTTAAATTGACCTAAATCTTAGGATGCCAAATTTATTTAAACTTAGGGCTACCACACTTAGATTGAACTTAGGGAGGCTGTGCCGATTACCTGAAACTAGGCGGCAAACAACTGGTATGAAAATCCATGGTCTCTAAAATTTTTAGTTCCTCCCTGGTCTGTATATACATAGCAAATTTTTGGCTCCGTATCCTGAGGAAACGCATTGCAAGCCATTCTTTCTCAGCATTCAAAGACATCAAAATCCGCTCGTGCCTGGTTTCCTCTGACCATACATTTGCAGCTTATAGATGCTATATCATCAATGACATTTAGATTTATTTGATACCACGTTACCATTTTATTTTCTTGCATTCCCAAGTGGCATCAAATCACCTAAATGTCTATGGCCCTGCCATTCAAACTAACACTAGGGGCGCATATGATTAGTTGTCGCCCAAATTGAGATTAACATTAGAGGGCCTGCCAAAATATTTATGCTTAACACTTAAGGGAGCGGAAGCAGTAAGCGATAAGATAAGCAGCAATAGATGATATTCAGTCTTCTTTCGATAATCATGTAAAATTACTGCTGCAATCATTACGGTGCCCTTTAAATTATGGATGGCACCAATTTGATTTCTAAAATCTTAGGTCTCTATTACCATAGAGCAAATTTTCGAATCGCGTCTTCAGCGCTCCGCTTCATTTTTCCAAAGATTTATTTATCATTGTGTTCCCTGGGAATTGCATAAAATTTCACGTTTATACTAGAA
Source organism: Paracentrotus lividus (assembly GCA_940671915.1). Taxonomy (NCBI): domain Eukaryota; kingdom Metazoa; phylum Echinodermata; class Echinoidea; order Camarodonta; family Echinidae; genus Paracentrotus; species Paracentrotus lividus. Next base: position 513,684 of record CALNVZ010003426.1, on the reverse strand, counting down.
TTCATTCCCGATACTAATCAAATTCTGCTCGCGATTCTATGCTCGCCTATTTTCTTTCTTAACCAGATTATGAGGATCTGAACAACAAACATCAATTATCACATTTGTTTCATTTCACATTACTTGAATGGAACAATTTACATGATTTTTATATGCTTGCTTTTCAAAATCGTTTGTATGGACAAATTACAGCTCCGTTCATATGATTATTTCTGATGAAGATGCTAAAACAAATTGATTCCCCAAATTTACTTCGATCGTAAAGTAGAGGGGAAAAAATCCGATCGCGCTTCGCGCTCGTATTTAGAAGAAATTATTCGTATTTTCATCTACATGTATAGCAGGTTAATACCTCATATCCTAGAAATTCTTTTCCATGAACTCACCATGGCCAAGTATTTAAAAAAAAAAAAAAAAAAAAAAAAACTTTCAAATTAAAATTATATTCAAAATCCTTCAACATACTATTTAATCTGTAGGCCTTATTGCTGCCTGGTGGGAGTGGGGGCTGGGGCGCCTCATATTTGAAAGTACACGGGCTCCAAAATTCACTCTGAGGGGCCCCCGGGTTCGAAATTCCTGGTATACGCGCTCTTGGAATACCGATTTTTTTTAATATTAATAACTAATGGTTCAAAGAGAACTGATACATAGCCCGCTTACAAAAAAAATGGGAGAAAAGAGGGGGCTCAGTGATTATTTCCCACCCAATAACACCGTCGGAAGGAGGGTGGTCAATGTTGAGCCCAACCAAAATATTAGGACCTCATTTATCCTATGCGGGCGAAAAGAAACAGAAAGACATTGCTGGATTCCCATTCCGGCGAGTGAGCAGCCTTGAGCTATATAATGTGTCAAGAGAAATCTTGAATATCAGCATTTTCCAATAACAAAATTATGTAGCAGAAGGAGGAAGGGGTATCTCAAAAAAATATCCGAAGTGCCCTTCTCTCTCTCTAATCACCGGCGGGGCTTCAAATTGGACTAAGCCCTCTAAACCCCAAGATGAGTAAGGACCTTTTCTTAAAAAATAATAAATAAAATTTTACAAGGAAGACATGCCCTATGCGCCGCACGCCGCCAGAACGCGGTAAATAAATTTTGTCAATAGAGACCTATACTCAAATATAAACTTTCATTTGAAAGATATTGGTGGTGGGTTGAAGCTCCAGTGATATTCCCATCCGCCATTAGATAGAGAAGGGCTCTTAATGATTTCGTCAGTCACTTATCTTCACAACAAAATATCTTAATGATAAAAATACTTGGGTTCATATATCTGTCCTGAGACCAAATCCAGACTTATAGTTATAAGGACGATTCGCCAACTATATTTTCAATATGTAGGGTAGGGGCTCTGCCTACCCCGGCCCCCCCCCCCCTAGCTTCTCCGCAAGCTCTATGCCAATTGTTTCTAAGCGCTTAGAAAGAAAGATGATTCCATTGGTTTCAAATCCCTCTTAAGTAAACTATTATCATTGGTGTAGTTCGTTATACAATACTGAGTGCCTTCCCAGCTGCATGCAACCGCAATTAATTCTAAAGAGGCTTACCCCACAGCTTCCCTCCCCTCTTGTATTTCAGGTGGTATATATTTAAATATGCCTCCAAAAATACATTCCAAATTCGGTATAATACGTACTTTAGCTAGAACCATATGATTTGAGCAAGTTGACTCGAGCGTATAATATTTTCTCCTTGAACATAAGCAGCCGCAATTTTCGTCGCGTGAGAAATTCCGATCTTCGTTTGTATCTGTATCCTCCCCAGCATGGGCTACAATAAAGACAAAATAGTATGTGGTGATAAAACGTTCATTCTATAATATTCGACACACGACTTTTACAAAATGTTTAAAATACGAACGATGGTAAAATTTTATCTAATAATCAAAATCCTAATGCATGTATGCAAGATTTAAAGATATATATAAATTTAAATAAGTACTTTTAAGCTGCACTTTATTAAAAATCCATGTCATTTTATCAGAATTTGCTAATGTTGATAGTATCACTAAAATAAAGGGGCATGTGCCCGGTTTTCAAATATTCCGGCTCACGTCATAGTAGCGAGATCGGTTTTGAAAAAAAACAAAACATACGCGCCCAATTAACACGCACATAAATATGAAACTAAACTACGAAATATTGCTAAAAATTATTGCTCCACGCAAACTTTAACAGTGCTATCATGCTTCATATCTGCACTTTCCTAGAATAGCATCTAACATGTTGTCATATCCCTGGAAGTAATCGTTAAGAATTAACCCGAAAAAGAAGGAATAAAACATGCCATCTTTATAGAGTCGATTCTCTAATCCTTTTGAGCGCTGGACAGCCCCAGAGTGTAACGATATTTTTTAACCAGTGTATGTATTAATTAATGGCTCGGCCGGATGCGCCAGCTCAGGTACTGCAACATACTGTGAACGCCTTCCATAAAGCCCTGGGCCGATTTTCTATATAAAAAAAGCATGATAATTTAAGCATTTTGCTTATCTTTAAATAATGTGATCTATTCCATAAATACCCTTCTAAGAATTCTGTCCAAGCCCATTAGAGTGAAGCCTTTAAATTCTTAGACTTTTTTTGTCCAAGTCAAAAGTCTTCAAATGAGAATTGCGCCTCAAATTCTCATAAGATAACAAATGAGAATTTATATCCTAACTTTAGCTTACACCCTTATGTGGCTAACTTATATGTTGAGTTATATGCAAGCTCATTCTGAGACCAAAAAAATTAAAAATGACCAATGTAATAAAACCTGACGTTTGCTCTGATGCTTTCTGACTCAGTACAAATCAATAACATCGTTGTTATAAAGGCTAACTAATTTTTATTTCTGGGACCAAAAATCTCAGAAAAATATATTAGACTTTAAGACAAATTGCTTAGAGTATAGTTTACTTGGAATAAGTCCTCTGGTCACAAGTCGAACGTACTTGTTTTCTTTTCTCTTTTTTTTTTTTTTGGGGGGGCGTACGTTGCTTTGTGGGCATGTAGGTCACTGAGTCCGCCTACGTTTTTCAATGAAAACGTGGGGATATTGGCTTTGTATAGGAGTTGCTCATGCGAAGCTGAGTACGTCAACGCACGTCAATCAACACGGATCTGCGCAATACGTGCTACACCACGCATGGTTAGATGGATGCGGTTTGCGTGCACTCGTTGTATCTTGAGTAATACATGAACTTGTCTCACAGCGCTACGATCTCCTACTTACATCGTTATCGTTACCGACGCCTTACTTACACTGCTTGCATTATTTTACTTTATTATAATTTATTGAATAATTTATTTATAAACGTGCGGATATTATTATGCGCATATCGTGTATTCCTATTAAAATTTTATTATTATTAATATTCTAAATATATCATTAGTATATTATTATCATATATTTGTTAAGAAACTCTCAAGATCAGTGCTACCATTAGCCTTTCCCTCAAAACATTTATCGCGAAGGGATGAACCTGTCATGGGGAGATATTAAGCCTTCTACGAGCAGAGTAGTGGTAATTATATCAACCCAAAATAATATTTTAGTTTTCGGCACAATTGCCATGTGTTTTCACATGTCCAATTACCTCAGTTTAATTATATAGTGATGTGAATCCATAATAAATGTCCGATAATTCATGTATTGAACACAATAATGTATGCAATTCAGCTGCTAATTTGGCTTGTTAATCACCTTATGAAATATATTCTTACCAGTTTAAGGGAGTTCACCCCCGAAATTTTTGTATTCTTTTAAAAAATTGACAGAGAAACCAATACTATAATCCCCCATGATTGACATGAAACCAGTTTGAAGAAATGACCCAAAATAGCGACAGTTTATTAAATTAAAGTTTTGATTCTGTGAACATGTCACTCATGCGAGTCCAGCTTTCCCATGCTGTTGTTGTATGTAAATTCTCATAATTCGTCTAATTCATGGTTCTTGATGATAGGAAATGGTTAATATTTGATAGTGACAGGCATGTTTATTAAACACATGATGTATCGATCCGTCGCACGGTGAAATAATTAATTTCTTTTGGAAAAATGACACCTTTATGGAATTTACCACTACATAACA
>CALNVZ010003426.1:486998-507091 GCA_940671915.1 Paracentrotus lividus | reverse complement strand
ATTAAACCCCTTGTCAATATCTCTTCTTGATCGGGAGTTATCACCTTTCAAAGAAGGGCCCCATTTTCCAGGCTTCAGCGGTACCCGCAAGGGCGTCGAGATTAGGACGTCACACCTTGGACCGTACCGTGTCCACTGTATGCACGTAATCCTGTACTGTGCTATATTGCGTACATTGCACATTGTGATTTTCAAAATTCTTTCTCTCTTTTTATCTCATGCTTCACCCCAGGCCTGGACTAATTAAACTGGTCAAATGATATATCTTGCCGACTGTCCTCTATCATTTGTCTATAGTATAAGTTTCCTTTCAAATAATGTATTCTTTTCATTAATTAAAATATAATTAAAATAGGCATCCTCAACACGACATTGTTATTCATTATGACTTGTTCCAATGCCACTTTAGTTTTTTTGTTTTTTGTTAGACAAATTATTAATCCATTATCCTAATATATCTATATTGGTAAGGTTATCATAATCTTGAAATTGTTCATTTGGTTTTGTAAGTCTTTATATTATTGTGCAGATCCCGAGATACTGCTCATCCGTTATCTATAATAATAGTTCGTCCAAACTTTCGGATGGAATAGCTCCTTAGTTCTTCAGTTACAGTATATGAACCTTTTTTTTCATGTTTTTAGATATTGTTCAGAATGAAAATAACATTATTTGTAGATTCGACCTTGTTGCAATGGATTTGACAGATTTTGCATTCGTGATAAAAGCAGCAGTCTTTTCGAGAGAACGACTGGTATCGCCGCTGCGTGTGTAAGAATTAAGCAAAACTAAATTAGTAGACGTAAAATTGCAAACAAATCAATGCTTACATAATTGATTCTTAAATATTCTGTCTCTTTAATATGTACTGATGTTTATTTTATGGACGTTTCTGGTCTTTCAGCCATTGAATTCGATAATAAAGGAATTTTGGAGGAAATGTGACAATGACCACTTGTCAAACTAATGATGGTATTGTTTACCGATGTAAGTTAGTTGGGAAAAGTCATGACGGTGGAATGATTATCAATTTTGCTCTAAAACTTATTGGAAGATTCAGATTAAGAAACAATCATATTAATCAATGTAAGATTCAACACAGAATAAAGTCTTCTTAAGAATGAAGCCACTATAAAATTTACGTGGAATTTTAAGCATTATATCTCCGAATGTTCAATAGGCAAATTAAACGCTTCACCAACAACCAACGGCCGCACCGTTCACGGCCACCTCGGTGAGAGATGAGCAAGGCAATCGTGCTTTACCATGATTGCAAACTCTCTCAAAAATCTATCGCGGCAAGTTCAAATATTCTGAATCAGTAAAGATTTTCCATTGCAGTGGTATGAGTTTGGTTGCAATTAAAAGCAGTTTTGACTCTCCAGTTGTCTACTTTAAAGAAGTCTACTAACAGATTGAACATGTTTGACTTTTGTTCCATTTTCCCTCGACGCCCTGAAGTCTCAGGAGACGTCACTACGACGTCTCCACGACTCAAGAGACTCATAATTGCGAACCCCTCTCATTGCCATTGAGATAGGTCCTTTGACAAATGAAATTGCATTTCATTAAAACTTTGTGTGACAAAACCCCCCAAAATTATGTAACCAAAAATTTATAAAAAGTTGGTTTCATACCCTAAAAAAGACAAACTTGGAAAAAATGGGTTTTGTACCTATCACCTTCAAAGGACTCTAACTCTGTGACCCATTACAGTTTGGACGTAAGCAATGTCTCAAATTGAAGCTGATGAGTTACTTAGTATTTTAGTAAACAAATTACAAAAATAAACTATATACTCTTGAAATGACTGACCTTTGAACTTCGATTCCCTTTTTTTAGGAACACACTGTATAGATAGAGCAAAATTTCAAAATTCATGCAATCGGGTCTGTCTATACATAGCAAAATTTTCGCTCGCGCTTCGCGCTCGCATCATTTTTCCCCCAATGAATTAATACATTGTGTTCCTGAGGAACGCATGAAATGTCCTGTTTTCTAATCATTTGAATACATCAAAACTTCCGTTCATGCTTCGCGCTCGCCTGTGTTTTTCCTCTTACCAAAATTTACATTATGGGATTCTAACCATCAAAACATTTCAATTTATTTGATTTCACGTTACATTCATTTTTGCATTTTAAATTGACCTAAATCTTAGGGATGCCAAATTTATCTTAAACTTAGGGGCTCCAACTTTATTTTGAACTTAGGGAGGTGTGCCGAATTTACCTGAAACTAAGGGGCAACAACTTGGTATTTGAAATATGGTCTCTAAAATTTTTAGTTCCTCCTGGTCTGTATATACATAGCAAATTTTTGGCTCGTTCCTGAGGAACGCATGCAATGCCATGTTTTCTCATCATTCAAAGACATCAAAATTCCGCTCTCGCCTGTGTTTTTCCTCTGACCATAATTTGCATTATAGGATGCTAATCATCAAGACATTTAGATTTATTTGAATACACGTTACATTTATTTTTGCATTTTCCCAGGGGCATCAAATCACCTAAATGTATGGCGCCAATTCAAACTAACATTAGGGGGCGCCAAATGATTAGTTGGCGCCAAATTGAGCTTAAACTTAGGGGCGCCAAATTTATCTTAAACTTAGGGAGGGAAGCAGAAGGATAGATAAGCAGCTAGATAGATAGATATTCATCTTTCTTTCGTAATCATGTAAAATTACTGGGCAACATACGGTCTTTAAATTATGGAGGCCAAATTGATTCTAAACTTCAGGTCTCTATTACATAGAGCAAAATTTTCGATCGCGCTTCGCGCTCGCTTCATTTTCCAAAGAGTTATTACATTGTGTTCCTGAGGAATGCATAAAATTTCACGTTTATAGAGATCATTCCGATACATCAAATTTCTGCTCGCGATTCATGCTCGCCTATTTTTCTTTCTTGAACCAGATTATGAGGATTCTGAACAACAAAACATCAATATACATTTGTTTCATTTCACATTACTTGATGGACAAATTTCACATGATTTTATATGGCTTGCTTTCAAATCGTTTTGATGGACAAATTACAGCTCCCGTTCATATGATATTCTGATGAAGAGCTAAACAAAATTGATACCCCAAATTACTTTCTGATCGTAAAGTAGAGGGGGAAAAAATCCGATCGCGCTTCGCGCTCGTATTTAGAAATATTCGTATTTTCATCTACATGTATAGCGGTAATACCTCATATACCTAGAAATTCTTTTCCATGAACTCACCATTGGCAAGTATTTAAAAAAAAAAAAAAAAAAAAAAAAAAAACTTCAAATAAATTATTATTCAAAATCCTTCAACATACATTTAATCTGTAGGCCTATGCTTGCCTGGTGGGGGGGGGGGCTGGGGGCGCCATATTTTGAAAAGTACACGGGGCGCCAAATTCACGTCGGGCCCCCCGGGTTGCGAAATCCTGGATACGCGCCTGAATACCATTTTTTAAATTAATAAAATTGGTCAAAAGAGAACTGATACATGAGCGCTTTAAAAAAAATTGGGAGCAAAGAGGGGGGCTCAGTGATATTGACCCACCCAAACACCGCTCGGGGAAGGAGGGGGTCAATGTTGAGCCCCAACCAATATATTAGGGACCCCTTCTTATCATGCGGGGAAAAAAAACAGAAAGACATGCGATCCCATCCGGCGAGTGAGCAGCTTGAGCTAATAATGTTGTCAAGAGAAATCTGAATATCAGCATTTCAAAACAAATTATGAGCAGAAGGAGGAGGGGGCTCAAAAATATCGAAGCCCCTTCTCCTCAATCACCGGGGGGCTCAATGGCTGAGCCCTAACCAAGATAGTAGGGACCCCTTGTTCCCATAAAAAAAATAATAATAAAATGTTTTAACAGGAAGACATGCGAGCGCGCAGCGCGAGGTAAAAATTTTGTCAATAGAGACCTCAAATATAAACTTTTCATTTGAAAGATTGGTGGGGAGCCCAGTGATATCCCAGCCGCATTAAGATTACGGGAGGGGCTTAATGATTTCTGAGTCCCTTTCTTCACAAAAAAATATAATAATGATAAAAATATTGGGGTTCAATATTGTCTGAGACAAACAAGATTATGTTATAAGGGCGATCGCCAATATATTTTTTGGGGGGAGGGGCTCTGCCCCCCCCCCCCCCCCCCCCCCCCCCCCCCCCAGTTTCCGCAGCCTATGCAATGTTTCTAAGCGCTTAGAAAGAAATATGATTCCATTGTTAAATTCCCCTTTAAGAACTGATTATCATTGGTGAGTCGTTTACAATATGGGTGCCTTCCAGCTGCATGCAACCGCAATAATTCAATAGGCTTACCCCCACAGCTCCCTCCCCTCTTGTATTTCAGGGTATATATTAAAATGCCTCCAAAATACATCCCAAAATGGTAGTAATACGTACTTAGTAGACCCATATTGAGGTTTGAGCAGTTGACTCGAGGTAAATATTGTCTCGTTGACAAAAGACGCATTTTCGTCGAGAAATTCCGTGTCGTTTGTATCTGTATCCTCCCAGCATGGGCTACAATAAAGACAAAATATGTATGGGGTGATAAACGTTTCATTCTATAATATTCACACACAGACTTTTTACAAAATGTTAAAATACGAACCGAGGTAAATTTTACATAACAAAATCTAATGCATAGTATGCAAGATTTAAAGAATATAAAATTTAAAAAGTACATTTTAAGCTGCACTTTATTAAAAATCCATGTCATTTTTATCAGAATTTGCAGTGTGGTAGGATCACTAAAAAACGGGGGTGCATGTGCCCGTTTTCAAAATATCGGCGCCGTAATAGTAGCGAATCGGTTTGAAAAAAAAAACAAAAAAACGCGCCCAATTAACACGCAAAAATATGAAATCTAAATTACGAATGCTTAAAAATTATGCTCCCGAACATTAACAGTGCATATCATGTTCATCGCACTGTCTAGAATAGCACTAACATGCTTGTCATATCCCTGGAAGTAAGTTAATGATGAACGAAAAGAAGGAATAAACATGCATCTTTATAGAGTTGATTTCTCTTAATCCTTTGAGCGCTGGACAGCCCCAGAGTGCTGAATATTTTTTAAGTGTGATGTATTAATAATGCTCGGCCAGGATGCGCAGTCAGGATGCACATAACTGTTGAACGTCCATAAAGCCCTGGGCCCGTATTCTATAAAAAGCATGAAATTTAAGCATTTTTGCTTATCTTTAAAATGTGTATTCCATAAATACGCCTTACTAAGAATTCTGTCCAAGCCCATTTTTAGTAGTGAAGCATAAATTCTTAGATTTTTGCCAAGTCAAAAGTCTTAAATGGAATTGCGCCTTCAAATCGCAAAGAACAAATGAGAATTTTATCCTAACTTTAAGCTTACTACCCTAGTGGCTTAACTTTAATGTTGATTATATGGCAAGCTCATTTGAGACCAAAAAAATTAAAAATGACAATGTTAATAAAATTCAGACGTTTGCTTGATGCTTTCTGACCTCAGACAAAGTGCTTAACATGTTTTGTATAAAGGCTAAGAATTTTTTTTTCTGGGACAAAATCTCAGAAAAATACATAGACTTAAGACAAATTGCTTAAGTATAGTTTATGGAATAAGGGCCCTGGTCACAAGCCGACGTACGTGTTTTTCTTTTTCTTTTTTTTTTTTTTTTTTTTTTTTTTTTTTGGGGGGGCGTACGTTTTTGGGGGAGGTCACGGTCGCTACGTTTTTCTGAAAACGTGGGGGGAAGTGGCATGCTCACGGAGCGAGTACGTCAACGCACGTCAATCACACGGACTGCGCAATGTACGTGGCCGGTACACCACGCATGGTAATGGGCGGTTGCGTGCATCGTTGTATTTGAGCTGAACGTGCTCACAGCGTACGATCTCCGTACGTTTACATCGTTATCGTACGGACGCCGTACTTACACGTGCATTATTTATTTATTTATTTATTTAAATAAATTTATTATTATATCATTATTATTACATACTATTATTATTTTTTATTATTGTTATTATTATTATCATTAGTATTATTATTATTATATGTAGAAACTCTAGTCAGTGGTCTCATCCTTCTCAATATATTGCGCGAAGGATGAACCCGTCTGGGGAGATTATAAGCTTCTCGACCAGTAGGTAGTAGGTAGATTAATCACCCAAATATTGATTTATTTTGTGGCACATTGCCATGTGTTTTCACATGTAATTTCGTCAGTTTAATTCATAAGTGGTGAATTTATAATAATGTCGATAATTCATGTATGAACAAATAATGTAAGCATACAATTGCTGCTAATTTGGCTTGTTAAATAACTTTATGAAATATATATTACAGTTTAAAGGGGAAGTTCACCCCGGAATTATTTTGGTTTTTAAAAATGCAGAAAAATAAAATAAAAATATGAATGAAAGTTTGAAGAAAATTGACCCAAAAATAGCGAAGTTATTAATATTTAAAGTTTTGATTCTGTGACGTCACATGCGAGCAGCTTTCCCATGTGTTGTGTATGTAAATTCCATAAATTCGTCTAATTTCATGGTTCTTGATGAAGGAATGGGTTAATTTGATAGAGGCATGTTTATTAAAATATGTTTGATGATGTATCGACCGCACAGGTGAAATAATTAATTTTCTTTTGGAAAAATGACACTTTATGGAATTTACACTACATAACACATAGGAGAACTGCTCGCATGTGACGTCACATAATCAAACCTTTAAATATTCGTAATTTCGCTAGTTTTGGGTCAATTTTCTTTCATTCATATTTTTCTTTTATTTTTCTGCAATTTTTAAGACCAATAAAATTCCAGGGTGAACTTCCCCTTTAAATCTTCTGACAATTTCCGACGGACACTCCTTCTGTCGTCTGCTTGTTTTCTCGCGTCGCGTTAAAGCACGCGAGCCAATGGGGATTTCGTCGACCAGGGAATCGTCGCCCAGCGTCCACCGCGAGCTCGTGGAAGAAAACGAAGCCCGCGAGTAACCCCGCGGACCCGGCCTCCGTCGATCCCCGGGGTCGACGGTGCCGTCCGAGATTCGTGGACAATGGAGATGCTGCCCGCGTGAACGGCAGTTCACGCGGATGCAGCACGGGCGGATTCCTTAGCGTATTAATATAGATGATGATGACTAGCTGCACCCGGCTATTTTTTTAATTTCTTTTGTCTATTTTTCTTCAATTACACCTCATTTCGTGTACGTATCCATGGCAATTCAAAGGGTGTGCTTTTCCGTTTGTTTCTTGGAGGGGGGGGCAAAAGTCGCAAAGCCTTGGGGTTTTTTTATTAGATCGATACCGAAATCCGAAATATTCTTTGCTGCCACTCGGTATGATAAAGAAAATGGTTATCATATTCAGAGGTTAGCAGGGGCTGTGGCCCTTTTCTTTAGAAGGTGGGGGCTATTTTAAATATTTTTAGAATTGCAAGGGACAAAAAAAAAATGGGAATAATAATCTTTATTTTTATTTTTAGAAATTATTTTTATTTTATTTTTGTTTTGTCGTGGGTGGCGCAAAAATTCTAGGGGAACAGAATGGGCCCCTTTGTTTGGGAGGGCTTTTTTTTTTTGGGGGGGGTTAAGTGTACGTAAAGTTTGTTTTCCGCGTACCTTTGATGAACCTAAAGGTTTGCCCTGGGGGAGGGGGCGGGCGGAAAGTGTACATAAAGTTTTTTGTCTCGTACCGTTTGCCAAACCTAGAGGTTCCTTACGCTCTAGGGGACAAGAGAGGGTCCATTTGTACTGGCGTTTCCATGAATTGTTATTCTGTGATACAATTTGTTATGTAATATACTACACAGTGAAAGTAGCTCAGTTATAAACATACACATACAGATGCAAGGGTGTATGCATCTGTATGTGTATGTTTAACTGAGCTACTTTCACTGTGTAGTATTTACATACAAAATGGTATCACAGAATAACAATTCATGGAAACGCCAGTACAAATGGACCTCTCTTGTCCCTAGAGCGCCCTATCAGATGAACTAAAACAACGGTAAATTAATTATTCTCTTTTTCGGGTTGACATTATATATGCTATTTACTGTACATACACATGCTCGTATCTCGATCTTTCCTCTCATTGTTACTCTTGCCACTTTTCTTTTCTTCTTTCTCTCTCTCCTCTCCTCTCTCTCTTCTCCCTCCCCGCCTCTCCTCTTTCTCTCTCCCTCTCTCTCTCTCTCCCTCTCCATATAGTTTTACAGTGAATTGTATCACATATTATATTTTATACCTTATCATTTAATCTTGACAGATTATATAAAGAACAAATATCTGTTAATTTTGTTCATATAACGATTTTGCCTGTCACACATCATGTTTTGTCAATTTTGTTTCGTCTTATTTTGTAGCCTGACGAAGGCCATGTCGGCCGAAAGCTTGTGAAATAAAGGAATTTGAGAGCTACGTTTCGAGTCATCTGTCTCATCATTTCGCCTATACTAAATAAAAGATGGTTCTTGCATAGCACGTTATTCAAGGGGCCCGTTTTCACTATATAAATATATATATATATATATATATATATATATAATTATATATATATATACTTATATATATTGTAAAACGTTGATTAATGAGATATTTCACTCGCTCTTCGGAATTGTATTTTCTAGTAGTGATTATCAGCTATGAAATCAATGATTAATGTTATTATAGAGGCAAAATTTTTTAGCTCGCCGCTTCGCGCTCACAAACAAATGACAATACAGTGATTTTAACGATTTTAACATGTCTTCAGGTCGTATTTTGTGGAATATGTTTTATTTTGTTCCAACCTTTATTCTTAAAATTGTCCATTAGTTTGTGCATAATAAATTATGTGAAATAAATCATTCTATTTCTAATTTTGGGTATACAAATATTAAGGAAGCCTAATAATTCCATTCCGGGGTCTCCGTTCTCTCCCCCCCCACCCCTGACCGTCATCACAGAATCGCAGCCCCTGATGGTAGGGAGACAGGGACAATAATTGTAACACGGGGCGACTGTAACAGGGCTCCCATAAATGTGTATTTGTTGCCAAAAAACATACAGCAATACCATACATATGGTATTTGTGCCAAAAACCATACAGAAATACCATACATATGGTATTTGTGCCAAAAAACCATACAGAAATACCATACGTATGGTATTTGTGCCAAAAACCATACAGCAATACCATACATATGGTATTTGTGCCAAAAAACCATACAGCAATACCATACATATGGTATTTGTGCCAAAAAAAACAACAAACATACAGCAATACTACATATGGTATTTGTGCCAAAAAACCATACAGCAATACCATACTATGGTATTTGTGCCAAAAACCATACAATAATACTACATATGGTATTATGCAAAAGCCATAAGAATACCATAACATATGGTATTTGTGCCAAAAACATACAGCATACCATACATATGGTATTTGTGCCAAAACCATACAGAAATACCATACATATGGTATTTGTGCCAAAAACCATACAGCAATACCATACTATGTATTTTGTGCCAATACCAGCACTGGCTGTATGGTATTTTTATGGTACCTTTGTCCTGTGTGTATTTCCCTATGGTACTTCTATGGTATTTATGTACCATAGAAATACCATAACGAATACCACAGGACATTCAAATACATAGAATACCACGACATCAGAAATACATAACGAATACCAAGGACATTCAGAAAATACCATAAGGAATACCACAGGACATTTTTGTAAGGGTTTGCCCGGGGGAGGAGGGTGGGGGGGGCATGCGCAAAGGTGTACGTAATTTTTTTTGTTGTCGCGTACCCTTGAGGTAAGTTAGAAGTTTGCCCCAAAGGGGGGGGGGGGCAAAAGTGTACGTAAAGATTTTTTTTTTTTTTTTTTTTTTTTTTTTTTTTTTGCGTCGAGGAAATCAACGATTGTCTGCACGTCCGACGGCGAGAAAATTGGGGCCTCGGCGAGGTGGATCGGAGGAGGAGATGCGGGGTAGACGATCACTCTTTTCCTCGCTTAGCGTATTCATATGAGTGATGAATACAAAACAAAGCTAATACAATTGGATTGGATATCACCGCTAAGGTCGTGTACGCTATGTCGCGCCGCTGCGTGGGTGCGGCCGGGTCGCCTCCCTTTTTTATGAGAGCCGAAACTTTCCATATCCTGACGTCATCAAGAAATCGCTCCATTCCCTACCGAAAGTGGGCGTGGCCAGAGTGATTGTTTCTTAAATGACGTTATATCAATTTCCAATAATCGATTTGTGTTGTAATGGGTACCATTGTTTTCTCCATGCACTCTAGATTACTCTGATATATAAACCACTGATTTTAGTGATCTCCAATAAAGGTCAACTTTCAACACAACAAGATATTAGTTTATAGTTTTGTTATTGGTGTTCTTATTATATTCTTGTACTTTCACAATGCAAACAATTATTGTTTTCATCATTGATATTATGTTCATTGGTATACTAGTATGCATATCATTATTGTAAATATGTTCATTTTTTATGCATAAATTCATTATTGTAAATAGGTTCTTGTTGAGACTCTCATACTCCCTATCGGGGGTCGATAGAGTTTAATAAAATCTTATCTTATCTTATCCTATCTTATTTCAGAGTCAAAGTTTATGGGTCATGAAATTAAAAGTCTAAATTCCAATGAAAAGATGTGAAATTATGGTGAGCCACTTACTGACTGTATGGGGAAATTGTGCAATTACTACTAGAATAATTATATTACAAAACGTGCAATCCGTATAGTTACAAATTCTCACTATCTGCAATCTATCAATCCTCTTTTCCATAACTTAAATACTTTGAAAGTGTCAGACATCCATATCACTCTGGCTGCTAATTTTATGTAAACCTATTTTAAAGGTGTTTTTACACCGTCATTGTTTAATGATTATTTTCTATGTAAAAGACATGTAAATCGATATAAAAACCAGAAACTCAAAGAAAGCATAATGTGATACTTACCTTCCCAACCAATGATTATTTGTATTTAAGTAATTGTCTGCCGTTTGCCCTAAGTTTATTGTTGCTTTTAGGTTAATGTTTCTTTGTCTTTAAATGTTGTGGTTCGCCCTCGAAAGGCCAATTGCCTAGGGTACATGCAGGTAATATGGGCCAGCAGGTAATATGGGCCACCTGAAGCAAATCATGTCGTGACCGTCGACCGGTGACCGGTGACCGGTATGAGCACCATAATGTTGTTCATATGAACTGTATACGAAAATATATCATCGTGAGAGCATCTCATGCCAAAATTTATCTGAGAAAATTGCAAAAAACCAATAAGGTAGGTCAAACTTACGGCATTTTTTTACCCTGATGTAAAATTTGATATTTCACAGAATGTGATGGTGAAAGAGTGTTTTAGGGGGTCACCTCAATTGTTTTGTATATTTAGTAAGCTGATAGTTTCATTTTGATCATATTAGCGTGTACAGGTCAATTTGTTGTAGTGAAGGGGTGCAATGCGGCATTGAAT
The DNA here is from genome assembly GCA_940671915.1 of Paracentrotus lividus. Classification (NCBI taxonomy): domain Eukaryota; kingdom Metazoa; phylum Echinodermata; class Echinoidea; order Camarodonta; family Echinidae; genus Paracentrotus; species Paracentrotus lividus. The sequence goes on along the minus strand of CALNVZ010003426.1, from coordinate 495,619 downwards.
GCTTGCCTGACACAGCAACAATAGTGCAGGTAATATGGGCCATCCAAAATGGCGGAAATGATTCTGGTACTTAGTATTGGGATGAGGCATCAATCTCTTTGCTACGATTTTCGTGGGTATATTCACAGTATATAATTTATATAAATAACTTATTGTACGCCTATATTGACTTGTATAATGAAACTAATATTTAAATAATCTTTGAAAAGAAATAATATACAAAATACAAAACAATGAAATATATAGCAGAAGTATTTACTGAAGGGTCTTATAATTTAAAATGATATCTTAAAGTTAATGATTTTCAACATTTTAAGCAAATTCCAGACATGGTAGAGTCATTGTAGTTTTTAAAACATACATTAAATACATGTGCCCATATTACCTGCACATGCAGGTAATATGGACACTTTGGTAATGACGTCAACATTTGAATATTGCAGACAGGGGGGTTGGTGATAATTGTTTTTCTTGACAATAAAAGTTAGAGCAGTAGTTATTGATTCATATAAACAAAGATTAGACTGTGTGTCATTTTGTAATTTTATGCAAATTAGGCAAATGAGCTTAGGGGGCCCATATTACCTGCATGTACCCTATAGTGCGGTTCCCCTCCACGAACATGACGAACATCTACTGTTCTGGAGCGCTGAATTCATGGTCATTATGCGAAACCTACACAAAGGCATGGGACGGCGTGCGAAAAATGGATTTTTCTTGCTTGTAGAAAACTAGTCATATTTCAAACACTACAGCACTAAATGTGATGAAAAAAATTGCAAAAAAAAGTCTGATTTTCCTGCTTTATGATAATACCAAATCATACCAGGTTGCCATTAATCTTCAAACTATAAAAAAAAAAAAATGTTTTCCACTTGTAGGTTGAAAGTCATTTTGCCAGTGCTTCTTAACTCTATCATGGAACAAAGTACATGTATTTATCGTCATTTTGACATAGATAGCTGCCCTAGAAGATCAATATATCATTTGTCCCTCTTTATTAATCAATCGAACTTTTGATAACATTAATGAAACTGCAAATTTCTCGTCATCTTCTGAGTAACTTTGTCTTTAGTCATTCGCACTTGACTTTAAACGTTTGAAACAAAATATTTAGGTTGACAATCATGAAGTGTCATGAAGTGCATTAACCTTCCTAATTATCAAGTGCTTGTGTTGTAATTGTGAAGACAAGGTTTTTTCATTATTCTGGCAAAATTAATTTCCAGTCATACACATGTGTCCTTCGACTTTGAAAGAGTTTCCCATCCGCAGGTCATTAGCTCATCTCCCAATCACGTAGTCCCTTTTATGTTTCGGACAGGATTTTAAGCCAAAAATGACCTTGTAATGACCATTGACCTTTGCATAGCCGTCACCTTAATTTTGTAGTTTATCTTCCTATATCCATACAGAATTGATCCAAATGTTTCCACAAGATACAGGAAAATACCGTCAAATGTGCTGTTATTTACTGTGCAGCAGAGTTGCCAGTATAAATTTACTGTAAAAAGCTACAGCAATTTTTACAGTGCACGCAACTGCGTAAATTCCTAATTTAGGTAAAATATATTTAGCAAACTAGGAACGGATTGAAGTAAATTGTTCATTACAAAATACACTACAGGCCATTAAATTTCTTAATCGTGTTAACGATTATAGTAATTTAATTGTAGAATTTACCACTATTCGTGTTCCTATTTTACTTATTTTTTCAATATTTGATTAATTAATGAAAATATGTGTATAACTGCAACGCCAAAAGTGAATCTTGGTTAGAATTCCTTTTTGAGTAAAAGCATGAAGATTTCAAATCTGGTATCATTTGGGGACTTAACAATTGCAATATAACCTAGCACACTGAGGAGAAAAAGCTTTGCAAATGACATCACAGTTTGACGTACGTTAATAAGGATTAATTCACGATTCGTTAATTGGTGTATTGTTTCTTTAAACCTTTTTATTTCATAAGATATCATGTGATCAAAATATAAAAATTGAATTGAAAATTAAAATTATTTGACTTGAAACATACCACTCAAACGCCGCTGCCTGTACAGTTGATCTTATACTGGTTCCTTTTCGTAGCTTACTGCTGATAACATGTTGTGTAGTCATCTCCATTGTTAAGTACATTATGGTAAGTGACAACGAGAAAAGAACCAAATACCAGATAAGCATCCTCTTATTTTGAGGCATCTTCGATTTTTAACAGAATTTTAAAAACTAGAGATAAGATAGAAAGGCTATATTTTTTCATCCATGTATCTGCGAGGTTAAAGAAGAGCTAGTCCTTATGTGAACTGGAATGAAGGATAAAATGAGAGACGCCAAACTCCGAGAGCCCAACAAATTTCCACAATACACGCCGACGATATTGTCTAATTTGCTATCAAGCGAGTGCACGTTGTACCAGTACGTATAATAAATCAGAATTAGTTCAAAGTGCGTCATTAATATTTCATGTCATCATTCCTAATATTAGAAAATATATATATAAACCCCTCACAAAAAGTTTCGCAAATAGACTTTGGGCCATGATAACTTTTCAGGTACGCTTTAATTATTCCTGATATTCATACCATTGGAAAGATAAATTATTCCCCTCTTTGTTGATATCCTACTTGTAATGATTTTGTCATGCTTCAATGCACAGAATATCAGAATTTGGACAAAAGTAAAAAAAGTCAAATTCTGCAAAATGCATTTATCAAAGCGAAGTTCCGCAACTCGATTTTAGGCTCTGATAACTTCTGGGTATTTTCTAATTTTTATTGAATTTTATACCATTGTCAAGATAATCTATTCCTTCTTTCAATGACACCTTAATTGTAACGATGGTATTGTTCCTGCATGGACAGAATGTTATGACAAGTCAGAAGTTAAATGTTGCAAATTGATGTTACTATTGCAAATAGGGTATCAATAAAAAGAAGGATAAATGAACTTTTTAATGCTTTAAAATTTGACAATGATTAAATCCCCACATTAATATGTATCAAGGTTCAGAGCTGTGTTACAGAAATTTAAACTGAAAATTATTGTTCGCTTTGTCATGTATTCAGATGGTATTCAGGGGTTCTGTAGACACAAGCATGATATCACCATGCCAAATAAGGTATCAATCAGAGGAGGAATAAATTAACTTGACAATGGTATAAAATTCAATAAAAATTAGAAAATATCCTCAAAGTTATCAGGAGCTAAAGTCAAGTTGCGGAACTTCAATGTGATCAATAAAAATGCATTTTATAACATTTGACTTCTTACTTTACTCCATATAATGATATTCTGTGCATTGAAGCATGATACGATCATTACAAATAGGATATCAATAAAAAGGGGAATAAATTATCTTTCCAATGGTATGAATATCCGGAATAACCAAAGCGTACCTGGAAAGTTATCATGGCCCAAACTCTATTTGCGAAACTTTTTGTGAGGGGTTTATATATATATATAAATGTATATATATAAACACAACACAAAAAGAAAGTTCCCCCTATTTCACATATCAATAATTTTTTTACCAGGAGGAATTTTAAGAGGCTAATTATATGTCCATGTAGGGAATTTAATTAGCTTCCATAGGACCGAATTTTATGAAAAATCATTAAGTCATGCTTCAGTGATTAATGGTTGAATGCAAAAATGTCATTTTTTGAAGTTCACAAGCCTAAAATCACAACTTTGATTCAATGGAATCGGACCCATTTTCAGATTTTAAACAATTTACACGTCAGAGTGTATGCAAAACGTGCTTCCCAACATACGGAAACGAAATTTGCGTCAAAATTCACAGTTGAGTGAGCATGCAGCAAAAATTGCCCAAACAGCGATTTTTACTTCTTTGCCATGGCATAATCGATCGAATGTGAGGGAATTCCTGTTTTGGAAGTGTATGCAACCAATATCCATCCATTCACGGTTGAATGAACCCATCAATCAACCAAAAAATAGGCCCTTTTAAAATTACAAAGAGTCATTGTAGTAATTTTATGCACTAGAAAGCATCTCGATAACACTTTTTGGGTTTTATTTATATTCTTTGGGCACGTGACAGTGATCCTATGGCATTTATTTAAAAATTCATGCTTCAGTGAGCACGTGAGACTGGAAAAGCCCTTTTTTCACGCACGGACTAAAATTAAAATTCTTACTTTGATTGAATATGACAATTCTTGTTGGGGAGTACGTTTGATTTTATTTTCACAAAAATCCCGATGTTTCACGCCTCAGTGGGCACAAGATACAAGAAAATCATGAAAATGAGAAGAAAGTTTGGGGCTTCGTCATGGTTCAGTGACTTTTCGAATACGTAATTTGAATCAAGATCATGTTAGTTGGAGATCAGTTGAAGCTGTGTGCCAAGTTTCGTGACATAACTCACGGTCAAATTAACAATAATCATCGATGAAATTGGCTGAATTTCACGTTTGTCAGGTATTGATTTCCTCCTCCATTGACTTCATGTACAGAGGTTTAACAAAAGTTTAACAAAAGTGAAATTTGGCATATTTTAATTGTCAGTTTTAGTCCATTTGACTGTGAATTATTGTATGAAACTTTGCACATAGCTTCAACTGGTCTCTAACTAACATGATCGTTACTTAAATTACGTAGGCCTATTCGAAAAGTGCCCACTGAGGCGTGAAACATCGGGATTTCTATGAAAATAAAATCAAAAGTTCTCGCCGAAAAGAATTGTTATATTCAATCAAAGTAAGATTTGAATTTAGTCCGTACGTGAGAAAAGGGCTTTTCTAGCCTCACGTGCTCACTGAAGCATGAATTTTTGAATAAATGCCATAGGATCATTAACACGTGCCCAAAAAAGTTAAATGAAACCCCAAAAATATTATTGAGATGCTTTCTAGTGCATACAATTACTACAATGACTCGATAGCGAACTTATACCCCCATTCCACTGAGAATCTATCTGGTATTTGTCCGACGTGTTGGACGGCATGCAAAGAGGGAAAATAGTCCGGTCAGGGAACTAAGCTCAGGCCTTAGTTCGCTATCGGACTGACCGGACACCATTTCCATTTTCGACCTCGAGTCAATATTGGATATGTGTCAGTCCGTCCGACGTGTATAAGATTCTATTGTTTTCAGCTGTCCGACGTCTCTGGCCGACATCTGATTAAAATCGGGTGATCAGGTACTCAACTTATTGCAATTAGCGGTTTTTTATCAACTTTTTTGAAAAGAAGTGTTGTTTTCAACCCAACTGTGGAATGTTGGTAGTATCGGGTCAATGTACAATCGATCTCCGAGTAGTGACTGATTAATTAGATTAGAGTTTGGTCGGTATCAGATAGGTGTTGGAAGTGCCAGTTTAGAGTCAGATAGCCCCCAAATTACCCTCCGAAAGCAAATTCATGGATTGGACAAGCCGATAAAAACGGCGGACAGATGTCGGGCAGATACCAGTCTTTCATCCGATTTCATGCGGGTAATAAAATAATCAGGGTCACCAAAACTGGCTCCTCTGGTGAGATTTCATCGGAACTCATCAAAATTGCCATTTTGGGGATCAGGTGAGCTCAAGGTGAGAGTCCGATTGTCAGTGGAAAGGGGGTATAAGCTTAGTTCCCTGACCGGACTATTTTCCCTCTTCGCATGCCGTCCAACACATCGGACAAATACCTGATAGACGTCAAACACAAGCCTGACCATCAGACTTTGACATGAGACCACTCGGTGGGCAACCAGAAGGATTAAAAAACGCGTCCGGTTAGTGAACGACCCTCAAAAATTCTCAGTGGAATGGGGGTATTACCAACTGTACACCATCCATACATGATACATGCTGCACAACCACTTCCAATCCTACACTGTAAACATAAATTAGTCATTTTGACTAATAAACATTAGTCATGCCATATGTCTGAAATGACTAGAATTAATTAGTCAGATGACTAACGTTTAGTCATTTCAGACACTTTTGGATTAAGTCAGATGACTAGAATTAATTAGTCAAATGACTAAAGTTAAGTCATTTCAGACACTTTTGGATTTAGTCAGATGACTAGAATTAATTACTCAAATGACTAAAGTTTAGTCATTTCAGACACTTTTGGATTTAGTCAGATGACTAGAATTAATTAGTCAGACAAAGCCAAATATTAGTCAAATGACTTATTTTAGCTGGTCATCATTTAAAGGCCATATTTTATGTAAATACAAAAGAAATGAAGCAACTAAATCTCTTCTTGATTTAAAACAGATCTATTTCAACATAATCGGGCTATACATAATAATATTAATAATAATAATGATAATAATAATAATAATAATAATAATAATAATAATGGTCTATACTATACTATATTTTTAACTCGATAAAACATATTTACAAAATTTCATTTTTACATAGTACAACATAAATTATAAAAATATATAGCATAATAGTTAACGTTATCATGATAGCAGATACTCTGAATTGTTGTAATGAGGATTACATAGTAAATAGCCTGTCAAGACATCATAGTGTTATTACTGTACTAAAAGGCAAATTTGTGAGGCCAATACACTTAAATAGCATAGGAGGAAGAGAGTGAGAGGGTGAGGAAGACACAGAGTAAGAGTAAAAGTGAAAGGAGAACAAGAGGGGAGGACAGAGGGAGAGAGAGAGACCAGGATGGAGAAGAATGGAAAAGTCTAATACAAATTTATATTTAAAAAAAAAAAGTAAATTAAAACGCAAAAATTTAAATTCGAAAATATTGGTTTCAATGAAGAAATTCCCAATTGATCACCTTCACTTCAAATAATATAATAATTATGTATACGTATTGCTTTGAATATGTACATGTATACATGACATGTTGCATTTCACTGCATGCAATACATTCAAACAAGGTAAAGTACGTGGTACAGTGTAATATAAAGGTTTGAATACAAGAACATTATGCAGAATAGAACAAACAAAAACAAAAATAAAATAAAATAAAATAGAAATGCAGGAAATAGCATGTATCTGAAGTTCAGCTTGTCTTGGAAATTTCAGCAATAACAAATAGCAAATATTCCCCCAGCTCAACAAAGGTACAACTCCATTCAATACTCTGAGAAAGTTTGAAATCGTCCGATAGCATGTTCAACGTGAATCCTTGCTGATTCAATGCAATGTGTTTTGACTGTGGCGTGTGTGTTGAGCTGCTTCCAATGTACAAATGGTGGTATGTTTTAATAATGTTGCTCCCCCTTTTTGCTCAGAGGTCTCTTATGAGAAAACAACGATCAGCCATGACGCCATCGCCATGTTCAATGTGGTTCAAGCAACCAGATTCTTGTGTGATCTTTTAATCTGTTACACTACCTCCAAAGCTGAGAGAGAAAAATGAAGGTACCGCTTGGAAATATTGCAACTAAGAGCTTGGGAGTATTGTGATGTTTATAAGATGACCAAGTTATTCTTTGAGAACAAGGCGTTGATGGGGTTCAATATTTCAGTACACTCTATAATTGTTCTAGTGTTCTTGAAATATCTAAAACTCTTCGGAAGACTTGCCCTTACTTGTTCCTCTGTTGGCCATTTGATGAGAAGTGGTCGCAGTTTAAGGTCCAGACAATTTCAAAATGTTTCAATTCCAAATGTATCTGCCAGTCCACGATTTGTAAAACCACGTCGAAGACAGAAAAGTGTCATAATGAACTCTTCATACACAGTGAATATCCTTGAAGGATGTTCCTGAAAAATAAGGCCATTAAAATAAAAAGAATTATTAGACAGGCATTATAAAATCCCTGGAAGGGCATCTAAATAATAATTGAAATATTTGTCTCTCTCATCATGATCTTTATTCCATACATGAATTCATTTGATTTTCAAATTTACTAAATTATTAATTACTAAATTATTAAAATAGTCATTCAAATTAGTTATTACTATTATTATTATTATTATTATTATTATTCTATTCGGCAGAAAGATGACATACAATATAAATAAAATTGATTCCATATAAAAACATATTATTAAAGAACACAAAAATATTAAGACACTGTTTTCACCAGGCTGGGCTGCCAAGCCTTGGGCAAAGTTAACTAAATAACTACAGTCTGCGGACCGCTCCAACCTGTTATCCAGCCAGGTGAATTCAGTGTTGCAATATATGTGACATTAACAATTATAACATAACATTCATAACTTAAAAAATCATTAAAAAAAAATCAGTTTAAAATGGTACAAATTGTGTTTTAAAAAGGCGTTCAAGCAGTTGTTGAGTCTCTTTCAAGAAGACATGACCACTCCATATTGGAAAGGTGTCTTAATTCCAAACATAAAAATATCAGACATAATGTACTATAAGCTAATATATAAGTAAATTGCAATTAAATATGTGAAACAATATAAAAAAAATACCCTGCAATGACAATGATATTGCAAAGCTCTAATTAAAGAAATGTTGGCATTCAATTGGCGAAATAAACCATTTAGTCCAATATCGAAAATACACTCCCTCTTAAAGGTGAGATTGTTATTCAAAAATGATTTTCATGTACAGATTCAAGTACAGAACTATAGAACATGAAGTGAAAATACCTCAGATCTAGCTGGAGAAGCTTTCGGTGTTTTGAATCCATTCCAGTACCTCATTTTGATGCCTTCT
>CALNVZ010003426.1:470610-485431 GCA_940671915.1 Paracentrotus lividus | reverse complement strand
AGCATACAACTAACGTGGAATTGAGCATGTGGGGCTACAATAAAAATTTAACATCACAATTTCTTCCATGTTCGGGATTCGCGTTAAAAACAGAATATGTCATAAACTTACTTTGGTCTTTAAAAGCATTTTCAACGATATCCTGAGATGGATCTAATTCTTGGGCGTTGCATTCGATGTCGTTTTGTTTTTACCATGTCGGCATGTGTCCGTGTGGTTTGACCGCGAATCACTGTTACGTGCGCCGTAGGCCTAGCCTCTGACCATAAATAAGTCATTTGTAGGTCTACATGTCATTTGTTAGTCATGTGACCAATGTAAATAAGTCATTTGTTAAATGTCTTGTTTATATTGGTCAAAATGACTTACCTAAACTAGTCTTGACTGAGGTAATTAAGTCACTGAGACTGGACTAATATAAATTAGTCGTTTTGACTAATTTATAAGCACCAATGACTAATTTTATGTTTACAGTGTATGTACACATTTTAATGAGTTTTTTCTTTCAAGTGTTTTGATAATAATTGCACATTGTGTTGCTAGGCTAAATATTGCTTGTATTACTGAAACAAAAAAGACTCAAAAAGTTTAAGAAATACATAATAAGAACAATAGAAGACAAAAGAAAGTTGTAAAACAAATGAATATACAATTCAGTTTCTTCAAATATCTTGTTTTTGCACTTTTTGTATATTTTGGCCAATTTCTGAATTCTAAAGGGCTTATGCTAAAGTGTCGCGTTGTGGCGCGGCGCGGCGCGTTAAAAAGTGGAAATAATCGACGAAATAAAAATAAGGTGTCTTTAAAGCGTCCTACAAAAAAGGAAAAGATTCAGAATTGTTTGGCACGTATTGTGTGGTGTGGCGTCGTGTGTGTGTGTGTGTGTGTGTGTGCGGGTGTTTGTGTGTGTTTGTGGGTGTTTGTGTGTGTATGTGTGTGTGAGTGTGTGTGTGTGTACTGCATGTTTGTATGTTTGGGAATTTCGTGAAACAAATTAGCACCAGGTATTCCCTTATTCCTTGGCAATTGGCTCATTCGGGACAGGACTTGTTTTAGATCAAACTTATTTTTCTCCTCCTCAAATTGGCAGCATTAGAATTTTCCTTTCTACTTCTACATCATTTCAATTATTTTATCAAATTGGCTCAATTGTCGATAATGTGTCAAATAGTTTTAAAATATCAATTAACGCGGAAATCGATATGTATTGATAATATGTTGCCAATTTAAGGATGTCTAAACAATTCCAGTAGTTTACCTCACCTGTACCTGGATCGAGTGCAGCACAATATGGATGAATTTCTTGCGGAAAGAAATTAATGCCATGGCTGGGACTCGAATCTGGGACCCAAAACAAGTGTTGTAAATTTACTAGCAAAGTAATGGTAGAAAAGTTTAGAATTTTCTTATTTTGACATATAGAGCCGTGACCTTACATAGGCTTTATACTGCCTTATACTTTCATGATAAATTTCATTGAAATTCGCAATTTAAACAATGTGAACGTGGACCAGGACCAGGAGTGGACCAGGACTAGACCATCGCGATTTCTGATTGCTGTTGATGTCATACTAGCTGCCGATAGCCGTAAACAGGATCGACCGAACTTTTCATCGTTTTGGAACTATTAGTCACACAATTTTTGAAATACACAAACACACACACACACACACATGCACACTAACCCCACACAAGGGCTTAAGCTAAAGTCTCGAGTCCGAAAAATGATAATAATTTCCAAAAATTTCACAAAAATCGATCCAGAATCTTTTCCTTTTTTCGTAGGACGCTTTAAAGACACCTTATTTTTTTTTCGTCGATTATTTCCACTTTTCAGCGCGCCGCGCCGCGCCACAACGCTACACTTTAGCATAAGCCTTCTAAAGAGGCGTGATGTGATATTTATTGAATAACCTATATTGTTTGTTTAATGTGTTTTTTGTACCCAAACAAAGTTTGGACTTAACTTGCACCTAAGATGATTTAAAATGATCTGAACATAGCTGATAACAGGTGTACCCAAACTTTTGACCTGAAGTGTATACAAGTGTTATTTCTGACAAAAACATTGTTCAAGTGATGTCTAATGCGGCGGTCACAACTCGCCGTACCTTCGACGTGCAACTCCCTACGATGGATTTCGTAGAAAAATCGTGCAGCGGAGGGCACCTTGCAGGTACAATGCATTTACGACGTGCAGGAAGTTTTCACAATACCCTTAATACAGAAACGCAGGAATCGCAGAAGTTGACCCAGGACCTGTGCGAGCATTGTACATGCAACGCAGGCTACGTTGATGGCACGTTCCCCATAGCCTACGACGAGTTGTGACCGCCGCATAACTATGCGTAAAAATACCGGATTCGGAGAGGACCTTTTTTGACGGATTTGGCAGCCCATTTTTGGTTAATGGTCACAAAAAAAAAATCAAATTAACTGTAGCTTCTGGGGTTTTCAGTTACAATAACGCGTCGTCCGTGTATGTGGCGGTAAGCTTCCTCCAGCTTGATCTATCCTTGGCTAGATTATGCGGCGGTCACAACTCGCCGTACCTTCGACGTGCAACTCCCTACGATGGATTTCGTAGAAATATCGTGCAGCGCAGGTACCTCGGAAGCACGTTGCATGTACGACGTGCACGAAGTTTTTCCAATACCCTTCATACAGAAACGCAGGAATCGCTGAAATTGACCAACGACCTGTGCATGCATTGTACATGCGACACAGGCTACGTTGATGGCATGTGCACGGTAGCCTACGACGAATTGTGACCGCCGCAATAGGCCTCTCCACTTTGCAAGGCTGTCTTTCAGATCCTGCTGAATGGTCTCTTGCCAGTTCATTCTGGGTCTACCTCGACGTCTTCTCCCCTGGGGGTTCCACCAGAGTGCTTGGTTGGCAAGGCGAGTAGATGGATGCCTTGTAGCATGTGCAAACCACTTGAGACTTCTGGTGTTTGCAGACCACTTCGGATACTTGGTATTGTTTTGTCCATTCTCTAACTTCTTAAGTTTTAAATCATGTTTAGCTCTTGTGCTACGCTGTAAAAACGCTGTTTAAAATATGTTAAACAACTAAAAGTATTGTTTAACCCTACCAAGACCAGGGGGCACAAATATTGTCAAACCTTTTGTCGACATTTCTTTACACTTGGGTCATTTTTCACCACACTTTGGGACTTTTCCTAAAATTTAATCACGATATGATACATATTTTGTGGGTGTATGCTATTCCATGTTATCATAGAAACCACAAATTAGCGACCACGTTCCCAGCAAACACAGAACGTTTTCAGAACGTTTTCAAAACGTTCTTTTTAGGTCCTGTACGTCTTCGTCCTAAATGAACGTTTTTAAAACGTTTATATAACTTTAAAGTGTGGACTTCTCATTTATGTCAAGGTTTAGGTTTTTTGAGAACGTTTGAAAAACGTTTTTTGCACGTTACAAAATTAAACGTTTTGTATAGGACGTTTACAAAACGTTTGGTATATGACGTTTACAGAACGTTTGATATAGGACCTTTACAAAACGTTTGTGGACGTTTTGTACATAACGTTTACAGAACGTTTTATTTACGTCCAGTTAGAATTTTTTTAAACAAATACCAGAAGTGATCATTATGTTTTCTACGTGAAACTAAATAATAACATATAAAAACACAGATCACTAAAGTACTATAGGCGATTTCTACATTGAAAGTGAAATTTGTTTGTTTCATTATATATGTGTACACGATTCATAAAAAAACAAAAAAACAAAAAAAAAACATAACAATAACATATTTTTAATGATTTTACATACTCAATTTTATTACCGGTAATTTCAAATCATTTCATATACGATGATATTTACACATCAACGAACGAGGCTGCGTGCCGAGGATTGATCGATGAAGTCATCCCAGCAAACACAGAACATTTTCAGAACGTTACATAATGTAACGATTTATCAACACGTTCACAAAATGTTTTAATTAAACCTTATAATAAGACTTATTTTATTAAACGTTTTATGAAAGTTTTGTATACGTCCAAATGGGACCTTATGCAAATGAGAAGGTGATTAGCATATAATGCGTTAGACATATCGAAATACACGTGTTTATTGAAATTATTTCCGTTTAACAGTAATAAATTCATTCTTTGGTGTTTCATTTCATTGTAATATTTTTCTGAAACACACATAAATATAAAGAAAAATAATTCAGAATTGGAATGTACTAACATAACAAATAAAGTAATAACTAACCATCACAAACAATACTTTCAATAAACTATAAATTTTATGGAGCATCGTGCATTGTAGAAACCTAATGATATCCAATAAAGTCTGCTTTTAAGCATGATTTAGGTTGGAGACACTTCACTCTTAAGTGCCATTCCACAAACGATGGCCAAGGGTTTGAGGTGCATAAATCATAATTGCATGGGTGTCGATTGTGGGGGGGGGGGGATAGGGGGGATGCATCCCCCCAATAATTTCGGTGGGGGGGATGGTGTGTACAATCATCCCCCCCCCCCCAATATTTTGATATCAAGAAAATGAAAAGTATCATATTACGTACATATAAATCTACCCATTACAAAATCCATATCATATAAAACATGTTTATGACATTATTATATTATTTTTTTAGTCTAAAATGCATATTTCTGACATTGAAAAATCTAAAATTTTCTCACTTAGTCGTTAATCTTCCTCGTATGTTCCCGATATACTTTAGTAATCATGTAAAACACAATACACCGTGTAGATAATGGAAGCGCAGATGTTTCACTACTCGCAATTGGAAAAAAATACCCGATTGATGACAATCAGGGGCACCTATCACAGGGTGCATATTATTCCCCCACCCTCAATAATCCACGATGGTTTTAATATAATACATTATGAATATTGAAGTTTCTGTAACACTTACCTCGGCTCTTCATCGACAAGGTAACTTTTTGGGACTAAAACCTTTGATTATATAATACACTTTCATTTCATGATCGCATGATGTTTTTAATTCTATTTCAGACAACTTCAAAATTGCATGAAAATTTTCAGCTCGCGCTTCGCGCTCGCATAATATAGGCTATTTCAAACTGTACTTGAATTCGTTCAGCTTTTATGCGCTAGATATTAACGTCACAATGGTAGCCTACGTTTTAAACACCGATTCCCTCCCCGTTTTGCTACAAGTATACTGTTCCATCCACAGAAATTCTCTATTTCTGTGGTTCATCAGATCACTATTATTAAGGAAATTTTTCAGCTCGCGCTTCGCGCTCGCACAATATGGCCCTAACTGGAATTCGTTCATTTTATATAGATTTGCGTTTGGTGGCATTACAGCATGATGGTCCGCTTCTAATCACCAGGGGGTGATTCACTAATATTTAAAAATCAATCCCAACTACGAGTGTATGGAACTATAACATAGCAATTGATCCTAAAATTGATTTTATCCCAGTTGGGATTGATTTTAGCCGTTAGTGAATCGCCCCCCAGTTAAAGCCCCTAGCCCTCCTTCAAGTTCGCGCTTACGTGTAACGCAACAAATACCATGTTTCAGTTCAATATTATTGTGACAATTTTAAGCTCGCGCTTCGCGCTCGCATCATTATACAGCCCTATGAAATCGACGATATTCACATAGTATACACATATGCATAATAATGTGAATGCGTGTGTATCTATATGCATTACATCATGATGGTCCCCCTTTAATCAACCAGATATAATGTTTCGCGTTCGCATTAATTATTCTACAATAAATGTCCCATTTCATACTGAGAAATTTCGGCTCGCACTTCGCGCTCGCATAATGGCCCTATGAATGTTTAAATATGTAGACCTACTAGTAGATACTCATATGCATGCATGTGTGTATACCTAGCCATTACATCATGATGGTTCACCCTTAAACAAGCCTCGTTTTGCGCTCGTATTATGCTACAAATGCCACATTTTATGTCACTATCATTGAGAAAATTTTCAGCTCGCGCTTCGCGCTCGCATTATAAAAAACTAAGTGGATTTTTTCTTCATATTTCTCATGTTTATATGCGTATTTGTATACAAACATTACCCCACCCCCAATAATGTACACTGCGATCATATACCATCGTATGTGTCACATTGAGGAAAAGAGGAAATATCGACGATCATCCCCCCAATCGCCAAAACAAATCGACACCGTTGCATAATTGTATTTATTACATTGTTTACACAAGATTTTAAGAGGTTTCCAATGGTCTTTTATAAGGTTTTCTAGACGTTCTTAAAACGTTTTTTTTTAGTACATTTAAAGGTTATAAAAACGTTTTAAAAACGTTTTGAGAATGTTCCAAACATTTTAAAAGGTTTTCTGCATGTTCTAACAACGTCCATAATATATTTAAAACGTTTTCGAAAGGTTTTTTTTTACGTCTCGAGCTTTCGAAAGGTTTTTAAAGGTTGTTATTGGTTCTTTTAACGTTTATAAAACGTTTTTAAAACGTCTAAAACCTACCACATTTTGACGTCCATAAAACGTTTTTCACAAAACGTCCAAAAAACCAACTTGGAACGTTTTAAAAACGTTTTTAAAACGTCCGTTTGTTAGTTGGGTTAGGGGAGACCGGGTATGGACGTTACAAAATTCACATTTTGGGCCAGATAATTATAATGAAAGTACTCACACACTCCATTTTGGGTCTGTAGTTAGCCTATTATGTTGGCTAAAACCTGAGGTACATAAAACTTGAAAATATGTAAACACTAATTAACTACAGCTTAATTAATGAAGACATTTTTTTGTAACAACCTACCCCGTATACGGGGTAGGTTGTTACACCATACGGGGTAAATTGTTACTATGTAAACATACGGGGTAAATTGATTAAATGTGTAAATCTCTTATACCATACTTTTGTTTCAACTTTCCAGTTTCTTGGTATCGTTTACAGTAGATCAAGTAGAGCTCTAGCATATACTAAAGTAATAATAGAAATATCAAAATATTAACCCCTGAAAATTGAAACAAAATTATTTTACATGTGTAATGTAATTGGGATAGGTTGTTACATCGACATGAGGTAGGTTGTTGTAACAACCATACCCATGGGTGATTTTACAAATAAAATCAACTGTAGCAAAGCCATTAGGCAGAATTACAGGGCATGGCTCAGGGGTATATTAGTGACATACATGTACTATATTCACAATACCAGACTATCATCATGTGCCTTCAGTTGTAAGAACTATTACAAATTTTAATTTTTGTCAAAAATTCACTTGGAACTGTAAAAAATGGTTTTTGTTGATTTACTTTTTAATAAAACAACGGAGAAACCTCACGACCGGCAATTCATCACAGCTATGTGTAGGCTGTATATAGATGCCAGTTAGCACGAACTCTCTTGTTCTAACTTAACACACTGAGAACTGTAACAACTGACCCGTGTAACTTTCATACCCGGTCTCCCCTACTCCAATTTTGTGTCATTCTCGATATCCATAGTTTTATTTTTATTTTTTTACAACGATAACTTACTAACTTACTTACTGCTGATCGACTGCGCCCATAACCCTCATGGTCATGGGTCATAATAGGGCACTCCATTTATCCTTGATGTGGGCGAGAACCTGGCTTTGGACAAATGATAATTAATGATGTTGTCATGGTAAATTGTCAGACCATCTTTTTCCTTTGTCTTTCTCTTTTCGATACTCTTCCCTTGAACAGTTCGTTTTTGAATAACCACTTAATTGATCTTGTTACATAATTTATGGTCATTTAAGCTTTCTCTTATTTATAATGCACGCATGTAACATTAAAGATTTGGACAATCAAAAGTACTTTTCCAGAAAATTTGCCTTTTTTATTTTGCCGATTTCTTTTACTCTTCTTGACTCTTTTCTGGTCGACTTGTGTTTCATTTTGATGTGAGGAATCACAAATGTTGACACGTTTAATTGGTTTAATCTAAACAAAAAATAATGATAAGATTTTGTCACGGTGGTGAATTAATTAGATGGCAAAAATTAAATACTACTGATTGTCGTCGCAATATCTGATTTATGTTATTCAGGGGCCGCGGAGACAGGGCTGGGGGTGGTTTCAATCTCCACTATTTCAGTAAATGTGTACAGAAACTAAAAATAATTACCTATGTGATTCTCATTATTGTCCTGTTCAACGCCCCCTCCAAATTTGACTCAGTCTCAAACACTCCCAGCCCCCGTTAGGAAATAGCTTCCGAGAAAACTTTGCTCTCATGTGTTTTATTAAATGTAGAAGATATATACCACGAGAGTATAATACAAGTCTTTGTATTTAAAGTAACCAAAAGTGGCTTCCATAATTATTCAAAACCATGATTATGGTAATTTCAAAATCGTTCGTTATTTTTAGTTGTATATGCATAAGTATCCAAACTTGAATTCAAAACGAATGTCAATGATTAACTTTATGTTTTTCATTTAGGCCTAACTTAATTGTTTGTAAATGGCAAGCCTGGTTGGCCCTTCAAAGTAATTTTGTTATATTTTTTTTTTCAAAATGTTATTTATTTATTCAACATGATATTTTTTTCTAATCATTACCATAATTTTAACTGACTGTGTCTCCTGCATTAGTTCGTGTCCTCTGATTTATATCATCGTGATAAAAAAAAAATTTTCACAGAAACCAAGATGACATATTTACTTTTTTTAGATCAATTAAAGGTGAAAATTATTGGCTTTACAGAAACCTGGATTCAGAGTAACACCCCTCTGTTATTTCACATTGATTGTTACACCTTCTCGTGCTTCTACCACACAGATATAATAAAAAGTCGAGGTGGAGGGGTAGGTATATTCATATGGGATTCGTTTGAAATGTTTATTCGATCTGATATACCTCTAGGGGAGACCGGGGATGGAATAGTCCAGCAGCAGATTGCAATTTTGGGGCCTAACCTTGTTTTGGCGTCTATAGTTTTTTTTCAACGGATTATGATTGCCTAAACATTCTATTTGAAGAATCCGATTGCTGACACTTTGTCAGCATCGAGCATTTTGAGATATGTGACGTCATACAAAATGGCCACCAAATTACCCAATTTCCCTCTAAAATTGAGAAAATTATGTTTAATATGGACATTTCAACAACATTAGGGAGCTAAATGTCTTCATATGTCTTAGACCATTTCTAAATATTGTTTTGTTAGGTCACATGACCATACATTTCATGCTAGTTTGCATATTATCCATAGCGCCTCAATTTCGAAGTATTAGTTTTCATGAAATATGTGCTCCCGAGATAATAGCTTTCAACCCTCCCCCCCCCCCATTTTTTCTCTGAAAAATATAAATACCAGTCAAGAATAAGCCTACATGAAATATTTTTCATTAAAGCAGGGAGGATTGGTTTAATGGCTCAAATTGTTGTGCCAATAATAGGTTTTATTTGGATGGTGTTATATGAATAATATTCAATGTGAAACAAATTAAAACATTAATTGGTTCTTTTCGACCTCTAAAATGAGGAATGATAATTTTGGAGAATTGATACAACACTATCCTGTTAATGAAATAAAGAACGAGCCTCTAAAGGTAATTAATAATAATAATATTAATAATAACTAATTCTTATGGCGCCCTTCCAAATAAATTTGCTCAAGGCGCTTCACATAAAAAACCAAAACCAAAACACAACAGTAAGAAAGGTGACTTGCTCTCCAAGTTAGTATAAACAGATCAGAGGGAGAACAAATATGTCTTCAATTTGTTTTTAAATGTTTGAACTGTTGTACAAGAACGAATTTCAAGAGGAAGACCATTCCAAATTTTGGGACCTGCAAAACTAATAGTTTGTTCACATTTCTTGGAATTGATCTTTGGAATTTTCAGAAGAAGGGGGTGTGTTCGAGATCGTAAAGAGTAATTTGACTGTGTGAGAAATGAAAATATGTCTGAAATATATTGAGGAGACAAATTATCAATAGACTTAAATACAATCAGTGCTACTTTAAACAAAATTCTCTTCGAGACAGGTAACCAGTGCGAATCTCTTATTAGAGGTGTGGCATGGTCAAATTTCCTTGCTTTAAGTATAATGCGGGCGGTACGGTTTTTGATGCGCTGAAGCCTTTCAATATTAGAGACATTGATATTAACAAAGAATTTACATAATCTAATCGGCTGAACACCAAATATTGAATATATTCACTTTATTGACGTTTCAGATGATTATTTTTTGGTTACATTGTCAGGGGAAGAGCTCAGTTGGGAACATTTATTATGGTTTTGATCAACATATGGCTAATTTTAACTTAGCTTATTATAAATGACTTTTTTCTATTTAGAAAACTTTAACTTTTGATAATGCACTGCATGCCTCTGGATTCTGTGGTCACTACATTACATTACACTATATTATACCAGATCAGTGTTGGACATAGGACTTTGTTTTGGGGTTAAACCTTTCCAGGTCTTGGTACATGGTAGAATTAGGTGGGGGCATAACAGCAGGTGTTCCATGGTCTGCTCTTCCCCCACACTCACAGCATGTCCGTCCTCGTTTATACCCACTTTTCCAAAAAGACCTTAGGCCTACAGCGTCCTGTGCCTGTGCCGAGATCGTTCAGGCATGATCACGTTGGCCATTATGATAATGATAATAATAATAATAAGAGTATTTATACTGCGCAGCCACTATAATAATATATTCTACTGCGCAGAACAAAATAAATCATACATTTTAGAGAGCAGTACTAAGAAGATAAGTCTTAAAGCCAAGCTTTAGTTCTTACAGCCAAAATAATTTGGGATAAATCTGTAAGATACGTCCTCACATTGTTCCATTAACATATACATATGCCTACACAAGATTATATTCACGTTTCGATAATGATTTCAGAAGAAATGTTGAAAAAATATCGAAACAGTCGTTCAAATTGAGACTTGGAGTAGACCGCTATATCGCCACAAGTCACGGCACAACATACACACACAGATCCGATGCGAATCGCGTGCACATGATATACCCGTAGACTTTCCACGTGGCCGTGTTAATCACGCATGTGCTTGGACGGGCCGTCCAGATACTGAAATCATGCTTATTTTGCTCTTTTTTCAGCAAATACGCAATTTTGGGTAAATTCCTTTGGTGTGTACTATTTATTTCCTATGCTTGAGATTCTGGTATGAACAAGAATGTTTTGATTTATTTCATTATGACTACTACTCTAGATTATCTTTAAGTTGCGTTTTGAACATAGTAACTGTGGGTGATTCCCTAATAACGAGTGGGAGTGAGTTCCATTATTTGGGAGCCGCATATGTAAATGCTCTATCACCAAGGGTAGACTTTGATTTTCCAGACGGATATTTCAATAATGTGTTATCTTTTGAACTGCGGAGGCTGTAAGATGATTGTACTGATGACTTCAATTTTAAGAGATCCTTAATGTAGGCTGGTGCTTTACCGTGAAGAGCTTTGTACACTATCAACATTGTCTTAAAAAGAATTCTGTGCTTCACAGGCAACCAGTGCCACTCGAGCAATAATGGGCTACAATGAGAAAAACGAGGAGAATTGCAAACTAATCTGGCACATGCATTCTGCACCCTTTGGAGTTTACATAATTGATTGTCGGGTAGGCCAAGAAACAAGCTATTACAATAATCCAATCTACTTGTTACAAATGCATGAATTATTTTTTTCAGTGCTTTCACGTGACAGATATTTTCGAATGTGCCTTATATTAAATAGATGATAAAATGCACTCTTACATACATCAGAGATATGTTTGTCGAAAGAGAGATGTGAGTCAAACCTTATTTTCTAAGTTCCTTGCAGAGTCAACAGGAGAAATGTTTGCATTAACTACCTTTATATTTGTTGTGTTCAATTTTGAAACTTGTTGTTTAGTGCCACATATTAGAAATACAGTTTTCTTGTCATTGAGTATGAGGTTATTAGATAATGGCCATTTGCTAAGATGCACAATACATTGCTCTAGGGTGGACAAAGAACTAGTCTCATCTGCTACAGTAGGTGAAAATGATAAGTACAGCTGTGTATCATCAGCATATGTATGACACATCATGACGAACGCAGTCCGTTTGAGAACAGTATACCCCCTTCTTGCAACTCTATTAGTTCTCTTTTCCAAGTGTGACCAGGGACGTGAGAGGAGACCCTGGTGTGACAAACACCTCAATCAGATATCTATCTAAAAAACATCTGTTCCTTGACCTCGGTTCAAACAGTGGTCACCCAAGGTCACAGCTGGGGGCCAACATTGTAACATTAAACGATCAAGATGTCTGTATCGATATATTTTTATTAGTTTTTTAATTCTTGTACTTTCCTTATTCCGAGGTCGATTTTCTTCGTTTGAAATGGAAAACGAATTAACATTTGATTTCTAAATATAATATGCCTGTGAAAACTTGAAATATATCAAATACAATCATTTTATTTTGAAGGGCCTACTCATAGGCAGAGCTACTATTACGTAACATCCCAGCTGTTGTTTATCTTTTACCCCTGGCTCAACGCTCAAGCTGGCCTGTGGAGTTGCAAAGTTTGATAACAGGGATTATCTGGCCATGCAGGGCCGATAGTGCTTGGATAGTTTCAAACGAGGATTTTTTATAAGGGGGTCCGACACCTGAGCTCAGCTCTCGAACTGGGGGTAGGCTTGCAAACGAGGGATTGACGTAATGATCACTTCAGGAAATTTGTTTCCAATTTCATTGAACAACCTACTAGCATACAACGTTAAAGGAGGGGGCCGAGGCAGGAGCCTTGCGGAACACCCCAGTTTACATTAAATTCCTTGGAGACTGTACCATCAACCTCAACTATCTGTCTGCTACCATTTAAATAAGACCGTACCCAAGTCAGTACATCATCAGTTATTCCGAAATTTGCTTCAAGGGTGTTTAGCAGGATATCATGCCTGATTAAATCAAATGTTGCACTCATATCCAAAAGAACCAAAAATACAACCTGTTGTTTATTCATTGCCAAAAGCACATCATTTTTCACCTTAAGGAGGGCAGTTTCTGTACTATGGTTTTCTCTATACGCTGACTGCATTGGAGGTAGTAAATCATTGGTCACAAGGTAGTGTTGAATTTGATCTGAAACTGCTGCTTCAACTAATTTAGACACATATTGCAAATTACTTACAGGTCTACAATTTGTAAACTGCACATCTTCGTCGGGTTTTTTCAGTAATGGTCTAACTACGGCCAACTTCCAGTTAAAGTGAAATTTTCCATTGACCTGGTGAAGGGATTCCTTTGCACTTATGAATAGCCTGTGTGGCATTTCTTTGCGATGGTTGGTCCACAGGGTCAGCCTAAGTTTGCGGGCAGAGCTATCAAGGGATAGGCTTCCTGTAGAATGGAAGAAAAAATAATGACTCTGGATTTCAGTTTTTTGTTGGTAGGATTGTGATTGTAGATGGGATGGAGACCCCCTCCTGTTTTGCTTCAAAGGAATGTTCCTATGAGGCAATGCAGAGATCGTCAACATACAAGAAACTTTATTGGGGTGTATTGGTTGGTCATTGGTATACACACTGAAGAACAGAGAGGCAATGACACTCACTTCTGGGAGACCATTTTCATCTTGCGCCATCTGCTGCGCTGGCCATCAAGAATGTTTTTTCACCAATTCGTTGGTAAATTACAAACAACTTTATAAACGACTGGTGATCAGTTCTTGTGCTAAGTGGTTTAGTAGGTGATTGATACAGGACCCAAGAACATTATCCCGTCGCTCGTAAAGTCGTTCTTAACTTTAAGGACGACATGGTGAAACCGGGTAGAACCGTCTATTTGATAGCGGGTTCAGGAGTAGCTTGGTCAGCTTCACATCGTTAGTCATCTCAAAGAATTAACGGGTGGGAATCCTATGGTTTACAGTGTCATAGGCTGCTGGGAGGTCAACAAAAGCTACTCCGGTAATAAGCTCTTCCTCAAACCCATCCTCGATGTGCTGTTTGAGGTTCAGGGGTTGGCTAGTACAGGATTTTCCTAGCCTGAAACCTGTCTTTTAGTGTTCAGGAATGAGGAGGTCATCATCAATGGGGACAATACGATCATAGAAAGTATGAGTCATTCAAAGAGTTGCGTGTACATGTATGACATAGTAGAGAGATGGGCATATAGCTCTTAGGTATGACTGGATATTTGCCCGGTTTAAGCAGGACAGCGACTCTTGGTTTCCTCCATAGCTTCGGGAATGTATTTGTACTCATGCAATTCAGCATGTCAAGCACCCATTGAAGCACAATAGGTCCAAGGTGATTGATCTATTCGCAGAGGATGTCATCAAGGCCTGCAGCATTGTTGTTCTTTATGGTCTTGATACCATCACACAGGTTTTTCATACTGAAAGGTCTTGTCAGGTCTGAGGGCTCTTGGAAGCACTCTTCAGCATCTTGGGGAAGGTTTGCTCTCCTGGAACAGTGATCAGAGTTTCCCTGACTGGTCACAAGGAGCTGGTGGGCAACTTGGTCAGCAGTGACTTGTTACCCTAGGAGCCAAGGGCCTTTAATCAGCATTTTTGCTGGGGAAGGTTTGAAGGTCTTATCTAGAGTAAAATTTTGCCCTGATTCCAAAAATGTGACTCTTACTGACCGTATCCATGACACTTCGGCCATTTTGGCCAATTTTTGTCCAAAAATGACCATTTTGGTCACTTGTGGTCAAGGGTATTTTATTTCTATCATGTTTGACGATAAGTGGGATTTTTACAGTTTATCTGATGTAAAAATGTGCGCTGATTCTGGAAAAAGTGGTTTTAATGACTCTCTGGGTCATTAAAGGGGTCATTTTGGTCAATTTCG
>CALNVZ010003426.1:457881-468637 GCA_940671915.1 Paracentrotus lividus | reverse complement strand
ATTCTTGATAGTAGAAACAACGTCTTCGAGAACTGCCACAATTATGCATGCCATTATGTGCCTGTATATACTATCTTGGGTCCAGTACATGGATACCACTCATCCGGGAATAAGGGAACAACTTGTACGAGATGGCTTATCTGTGTCTTAGAAGCTGCCATCGATTCGTTTGCAAGGCAGATATAGTTTACTAATCTGTGGACACCTCCATCATTTGCTGCTACAGCATCTCGATGAAGAAGCATTATTAGTCAGTCACCTCTTTGACTTAGCGAAATCCTTCACTTTATTAGAAAGGGTCTTTCTAACCTTGAGGGGTCATTCACATATCCCTGAAGGAATGAGTTGCCCAAGAGGAAGAGGTTAAGCATGTCATTCTTCACATCACCTGGCATCTTTTTAAAGACTCCTTAAAGTGAACCATTCTGGTGTCAATATCCTGCACATGTTCAAGTCTCCATGGAACTTCTTGTCCTTGGACCTACTAAGTTCATGGCTCGGATCAAGACCATTCCAAAGAGAGCTGACTGTATAATGGTATTTTTAGTTACTCCCTGATTTTGGTGAAATGATGCAATGATTGTTAAGAACACTATCAAAAAACCCATGTATTATTCCAGGATGAGTGGTATCCCTGTACAGGACCCAAATATAGCATAAGCAAGCATAATTATGGCAGTTCGCTTCAAAGAAGACATTGACAGTTTTCCTATCATGAATGTAAACAGATCAACATGGTTCTCACAGTTCTACTGAACAGTAAACACAGAGTCAACGATGTCACTCATTTCATCCCAAACTGGATTTACACCATGTTTGTCACACTGGTGTCTTTTCAGAAACGATCAAAGACAGCCATGAAGGAGTTATTAGACACTTTCTTCCATCCTTTCAGGAGATGGAGATGACTCGACATCCTTCAAGATCTTGACCAAATGTCAGTAGCTTTCATTTGACTCTTCACATTACAAGAAGACTTTAACATGTTTATAACGAACGATAAGTATTCAGGAGGACATGACTTCTTCCCGCCTAGTTGAAATGTTTTCCGATAGAAAGGCATTGGAGACCTTGGTCATGTTGGTTATACTGGAGTCGCTCAGGAAACAATATTTAACCAGTGCAACATGAAAAAATGCTTTTGCTATAATGGTTAAGTAAATAGACTACATTTAACATGACATTCTTCTTTAATTACTATATTCCTTGGTGATATTTCAAATCGTCAACAGATCCTAGTCATGCAGATCTACAATCATAGTTACATGAAAATTAAATTATATCACTATAGATTTCATGTTGCTATGGAAATATTGATCAGCTTGGATCAGCATGATCACCTTGGAATTTTCTTTTTCTGTGTTTTCTTTGCACTATCATGACGATTATATACAAGTTTTATTCTTTGCAGACAATTGTACAATATAGTCTGAGTGAGTGAAATTGTATCTATGTAATATAAAACAAAAAATTACATAAAATTATTGCTTAACCTTTGGCCAAAAAGTGGCCAAAATGACCGACTCAATGAATGAGACAAATAATCAGTTTTAACGCGGATGGGCATTAACAAACATTAAACTCAATACAAGTAGTGCATTGTAGACTAAATAATGGATTACTGGTATCACTTTGGGGGTGTTCCCATTTTTGACCCCACCTGACATTCACATATAGGAATGGTCAGTGCGGATCAAAATGGTAAGAATTGCAATGATTAATTCACATTAATAACGACATATTTTCAGATTTGACAATATTTGTGAATGCCTTTTGTTGTGAAATACTAATATCAAACATTTGTTGTTCTTTATTATGGCCGACATTAAAGTAGGGAGTGGAGAATGTGCACATATTGTGTGCGGCATATAAGAAAATGGTAAGGAAAATTAAATAGTTCATGACCGGCATTAAAGTAGGGATGGAGAATGTGCACATATTGTGTGCGGGGAAATCTGTTTCTGATGACCGGAATGATAAAAAAAATGTCTGTAAAGTGCTTAAGAAACAGTCTAACTATGTTTTGGCCGCTATATAAATTGTAAATATTATTTTATTTCATTTGGGCTAATGTCAACCTTTGGCCAATAAGTGACCAATAAGTGACCAGAACCTTATGGGTAGGTTGAATAAGACCTCTAGTTTTTAAATCAGCATCAATTTTTCCCACTTCTCCACCACAAGTCAACTCCTAATGAAATTAGTTGAACGAAAGATAATATGTCTACATGTATACACATGTATACACTATAATACATGTGTAATACATAGGCCTGTATAGCAAAATCCCTCAAAAACTGCAAAATGGTCACTTTCGGTCAAACTGGCCTAAATGACCAGGGCTGTCCAAATATTTCAGGAAAATGGTATGGGAGTATTCTTTTGACCCAAGGAAGGTTTTTAAAATGGTTTTGAGATGGGAAATCCATCACTTGGATGACTCTGATGGTCATTTTGGTCTAATTTTGTCCCAAAAATGATAAAAATGTCAATTTTTGGCCGAAATTGACAAAATGACCCCTTTAATGACCCAGAGAGTCATTAAAACCACTTTTTCCAGAATCAGCGCACATTTTTACATCAGATAAGTTGTAAAAATCCCACTTATCGGCAAAAATGATGGAAATAAAATACCCTTGACCACAAGTGACCAAAATGGTCATTTTGGACAAAAATTGGCCAAATGGCCGAAGTGTCATGGGTACGGTCAGTAAGAGTCACATTTTTGGAATCAGCGCAAAAATTTTACTCTAGATAAGACCTTCAAACCTTCCCCAGCAAAAATGCTGATTAAAGGCCCTTGGCTCCTAGGGTATGTGGTCTTGGTTGGGTTTTTGTGTAGGCCCTAGTCATTTCCCAGAATCCGACTTGTTTTCCAGGCTTTCCTACTGCTGGGGGTCATATCCGTTGACTAGATCAGCAGTAAATATTCATATAATGAACGAAACGCTCCGTAAAATATAAAAATAACAACCGAACAAGATCAATTCTTGCCATTTTCTCTGTCGACTTTACATAATGACTGTAGTAAGGTTCTCACCACATTCCATTGCGTCAACACTGGAAGGGTCACTCTGCAAGCGTTTTTCATACTCATAGTAAAGCACCTTGGAGTCATCCGACAAGCCTGGTGTATAGCTTGTGCTGTAGCTTCGTGGGATGCGTTGTCTTGAGGACTTCATGATCATCTCTACAAGGGTGTCATAGTTATATAGAATGGACGGAAGGTCTTGAATGTCATCATCCAAATCTAAAGCAAACTGTTCCAACGTTGTTGCCTTCTTTAAGTGGAAACGGCAGAGGAAGCTAGGGTACTGTGTGAGGTGTAAGAGCTGCTTTCATTATATAGGCCCGATTGGTTGATGCTGAGCGTGCGGAATTGGTTTCTCACAGTGGTTGGCAATGTTGACTCCCGGTCAGGGTTGTATCTGCGTCTCCATCGTTCGCTGAGGAAGGAAGAGGGGAGCTTTGCATCACTTGCATTTGCCCAGTTTTCGACAAGTTCGCTTTCTTCATTGGTTTCTCTATATTCCCATGTAACATGATGGCTGTTGAAGTCTTCAACAGCCACATTGATGTGGACTCCAGATAGGGTACATGCAGGTAATATGGGCCAGCAGGTAATATGGGCCACCTGAAGGAAATCATGTCGTGACCGTCGACCGGTGACCGGTGACCGGTGTGAGCACCATATTGTTGTTCATATGAACTGTATACGAAAATATATTGTCGTGAGAGCATCTGATGCCAAAATTTATCTGAGAAAATTGCTGAAAACCAAAAAGGTAGGTAAAACTTACGGCATTTTTTTACCCTGATGTAAAATTTGATATTTCACAGAATGTGATGGTGAAAGAGTGTTTAAGGGGGTAACCTCAATTGTTTTGTATATTTAGTAAGCTTATAGTTTCATTTTGATCATACTAGCGTGTACAGGTCATTCTGTTTTAGTGAAGGGGTGCAATGTGGCATTGAATGCTTGCCTGACACAGCAACATTAGTGCAGGTAATATGGGACATCCAAAATGGCGGAAATGATTCTGGTTCTTAGTATTGGGATGAGGCATCAATTTCTTTGCTACAATTTTTTTGGGTATAATTCACAGTATATAATTGAAGAGTTTAGTGGAAGAAGTACTTAAGTCACATAATACTAGTTCTGAGGTACAGCGGTTTGAATATTTCAAAATAGTCTGCACATCACAATTTTTCGAATTTCAAGTTCAAACTTGCTGAAGTTCATTTTTAGTGCAGGGATACAACATATGCCAAATTTGAGGTAAAAAGAGCTTATCGATCTCCGATAATCGATAAACGATATTGTGGACTTAAGTACTTCTTCCACTAAAACTCTGGACTTAAGTACATCTTCCACTAAAACTATGGACTTAGGTACTTCTTCCACTAAAACCACAGACCTCTTTGAATAGAAATATCATGAACATTGGAGACAAATTTGAATTGTTTTGGTAACACATGTTTTAATGAAGAAATGCCATTTTAACAAAACAATTTATGAAAAAAGAACATTGGTAATCAGTATCGTAGTCATTGATATCGTACAACCGTGATCATCATCGTCATCATAAACACGTATAATTTTTAGGTAATACAAATAGCCATTCTGCAGTCAAGTCATATGCTTGAAATTATGTACATCATAAAACATGAGATATAGATCAACAAATTGTTATCATCATCATGTTCATCTAGCTTGTACATCGTGATCATCATCGTCATCATAGACTAACTTTCTGGAAACTATTCAGGACTTTCTTTACTATGTGAGCAAGTTAAATAAAACCTGAACTGAGCTCAATATACATCACCATTGTGACAAGAGACTGAATCTAAAAGGCGATATGATTGTCATGGTCATTGTGATTATACATCGTGATCGTCATCGTTATCATAGACGCTTACTTTTAAGTAAATAAGCAACATTTTCAGGGTGTGAGCAACTTTTATGCTTAAAATATGTGATGATTGTGTTCATTTCAACTGAGCACATGTATACGGGCATCTATCAAATTGGGTGTTGGTTCAGGATACCGTGGTGAGGGTGGGGGGGGGGTCTTTTAAATGTGAAAATGAAAAAGCATACTATACAAAGTAACAGCAACATCTCAGTCAAATATTGATTCAGAGGGTAGACACTTTACTCAAAGTTATCATCTTCTTCAGTGGCTGTTGAATGTGCCTTCAATGTCGAATAGAAAGTGACAGATTCTGGCAAATGAACATGTTCAAGAAGAGCCTTGACATCTTTGAGCTTGGCTTCTTTTATGGGCAAGAATTCTGCATAAGCATCATGGACGCGCCTCATTGACATCTTGATGTTTGTCATCTTCATCCCTTTCTTCAGAATCGCCATGGTCTCTCTGCACTCACCAGTCATGCTCAGTCGGCTAAGTGGCGTTTGTCCTCGTTCAAACTTGATCCCTCGCGTTGCTGCTATTTGGTTAGGAGGCTTGATGTAGGGCTCTAATGCAGCTTTGTAGTCATGCACCTTCACTATTGGTGTGCCATCACATTTCAAGTCATCTGTTAATGGATGCTCAACGTACCTCACTTCAAATGGGTTCTTGAGATCAGTGGTCTTGATAAGGTCTACCCACTGGGAAGGTGTAGCAACCTTGTCCATGCCCTTCTTCTTCTGCTCGATACGCCCAAAGTCACGATCACATGGTATCCTGCTGTGTCCAGGGATGGGATAGTAAACACGTACCGTGTTTAGCCTAGTGTTGCAGATGTAGTTGAGGTAGGAGCAGATGTATCTGTTCTTATTCTGTGAAAAGCAGTTATCGGCAAAGATGTGCAAAGTGGTCACCGATGGCGGCAATGTGGAGATGTAATTGTCCAAACAAGAGATGACTTCATTGGGTCCCTTTGCGGCAAAATGCTCTGCATATAAAAACATGGTTGCCTTATCATGAACCATATCATGAATGCAAAGATTATGCACCCACAGTTGTCTTTTATAATAATTTGTCCCACTCCCGTCAACGGCAATGGCAGATTCTTCTGAAAGTCCATACAAAGAACTGCTTGAGTATTTGTTTGATCATCTTTGGCCAGTTTGGAGATATCCTTCATCTGCTGAGTAAAAACATCACCTTTCCTCACATGTAACTCGTGCTGTGTCTTAAGCTCTGTTGCACGTGCTGGATCTCCATTGGACTCTGCTGCCTTCTTTTGGGCGTGAAAGCATTCACACTTATCGCCAATGTCACTTCTTGGATACCCAAATGCGATGTTGAACTCATGTGTAAAGATGTCCCGGTAGACCCATTCTTTGGCAATTTCCTTATCCAAATCTGGATTGGCCTCCAGAAAAAGCCTGTACAAATAAGACACGTTCATAGAAGAATCAAGGTATTTTCTGGTCGTTTGTTTTGAGCGACTGTAGTGACTTTCTCTCGCTGGAAATTGTGCGATGTGATCTCTCATCTTCTGCCTGATTTTGTCGCCAAGTTTACTGTGGTTCTCATGTTTACCACGCTTATCTTTGATGTCCGAGTCAATGTCCAGGACTTTTCTTTTCAAGCGCGATTCCTTGATGCCAAGAAGGGCACAAAAAGCTGCCTTGCAAACATATTGTGTGTTGCTCCCCACAGATAAGGAGTAGCTGTAGCTAATTCTCTCAGATACCACACCCAATTTCCTTGGCCGCCTTCTCATATCAGTATCTTGCTTCTGTGTAACACATCCTCGGAGATAAATGTTCTGTTTTTCATGATCTTGTAAATCATGGAATCTTGAGAACATGGTTGTCCTTTCTTATAGAGTAAATTTGGCGCAACATCCGCACCTGCAACCAATGACTTTTTGCTCTCTAGCAGGAACAGCTTTGCCTGATGCGTTGACATATGCCTGTCCTGTAACAAAGGGAAATTTTGAAAATGTTTGATATCATCAAAAAATTAACCAAGTTTCGATACATGTGACAAATTAATTAATAACGTCAATTTTTTTATCAGGCCCCAAAGTATTTTCAAAAGGATTTTGCAATGAGAGATGTATATCAATAGAATTTATTTAAAAGGAGAACAATATGCCTTTATTGTAATTAAAATAAAGCTTTAAGAGCTTACCTTGATCTCGAAGTTTCTTCACCTTTGCTTTCTTCCATTGTTCAGGATCACTCCTCCTTCTCTTTCCAACTTTTCTATTGGCAATATCTTGCAACACAGGAACATCATTTACGTCTCCTTCATGGATATCCATTTCTGGTGTTATGTTGTGTTTACTATTATAAGTATTTAACATAGGCTTACTGCCTAATAATGAGTCATAATCATGTGACCACCAAAGAGTATTATGTAGCTTGCTCACTGATACTGATAAGTTACTTCTAAGGTAAATGGACACATGGTTACACTGATCAGTAAGTCATGTGATGATCCATCCTTCTCATTTAAAATCTGCAAATTGGTAAATAATACTGACCAAAAACATCAGAGTATCCCCCTTAAAACAATAAACACAAAACTAAATTAAAACCAAAATGAACAAAATAAAAACAAAAGAAAAGAAAAGGAAATAGAAAGACAGAAACATGGGGCGGGGCACCCCCCCCCCATCAATGGATGGTCAAATTATAACTGACGAGGGAAAAGTAAAAAAAAATAATAATAAGGCGGAGGGGCAGGGGATAGCCCCCTTCAAAAGAAATGCTCCCAGTATATTCATTTTGGGATATAATAAAACTGACAAAAATATTACTGAGTATCCCTCCCCTCAAAAAAATTCGAACAAAAAAGTAAAAAAAAAAAAAAAAAAAAAAAAAAAAAGGCGGCAGGGGGGGGGCAGCCCCCGTCAATACAAAAGCCCCTAAGCGATGATTTCGGGGTTTTTCAGTTTGAAAATACAAATTTTATTGTATATCAGCAGTCATTCCCTCGGCAGAGCAGCATATGCAGTTTGACACAACAATAATAATTGATTTTTTTTTTACAACCCCGCTCCAAGCCCCCCCCCCCGCGCCCTTTCACGCATGATTTAATTTGTAAAAAATCTAATGACACCCAAATTCTCCAAAATCAACGGAGCTATCACTCTCCCTAGTGAAATCGATCAATCCAAAGCTGGGTTCACTAAAGTGCTTTTTCAACTAAAATCATGGACTTAAGTACTTCTTCCACTAAAACTATGGACTTAGGTACTTCTTCCACTAAAACTATGGACTTAAGTACTTCTTCCACTAAAACTATGGACTTAGGTACTTCTTCCACTAAAAATCCTAAATTTTCGGAAGTGGGGGCTTCCCGTTTGGGGCACTTTGGATTGATTTTTTTCAAAACTGACACTGGCAGGTTTTTGGGGATGGTATATAAATATAATTTATCCAATAAACTCATTTTTGAAAAAATGTGACTTAAGTACTTCTTCCACTAGACTCTTCAATTAATATAAATAACTTATTGTAGGCCTATATTTACTTGTATAATGAAAATAATATTTAAATAATATTTTAAAAAGATATGATATACAAAATACTTAACAATGAAATATATAGTCAAATGATTTACTGAAAGGTCTTATAATTTCAAATTATGTCTTAAAGTTAATGAATTTCAACATTTTAAGCAAATTCCAGACATGGTAGAGTCTTTGTAGTTTTTAAAACTTACATTTAATACATGTGCCCATATTACCTGCACATGCAGGTAATATGGGCACTTTGGTAATGACGTCAACATTTGAATATTGCCGACAGGGGGGTCGGTGATTATTGTTTTCCTTCACAATAAAAGTTAGAGCAGTAGTTATTGATTCATATAAACAAAGATTAGACTGTGTGTCATTTTGTAATTTTATGCAAATTAGGCAAATGAGCTTAGGGGGTCCATATTACCTGCATGTACCCTACTTCATGGGGGAGGTTAAAAGTCTGAGTGGGAGGTTTATAGGCAGAGCTTACAGAGAGATTGAATTTGGCTGGTTTAGGCAACACAATCTGCCCTAAATTGGAAGAAATTTAGACCTATCATTTGAGTAGTACACATTTTTTTAAATTTGTAAATAGAGGGCGCTATAAACAAATATACAAATTATCTTGACATTTATGTCATGTGATATAATAAAAAAATATTCAGTAAAGTTCCAAGAGACATTCAGACATTAATTAGCTGACTAAAAGTGTAGTTTTACACATTTTTAGAGGAAAATTCTGTATTTTGGAGGCCATTTTGTATGACGTCACATATCTCAAAATGCTCAATGCTGACAGAGCGTAAGCAATCGGTTTCTTCATATTGAAGGATTAGGCGATCATAATCCGTTGAAAAAAAAAACTATAGACGCCAAAACAAGGTACATCGAGATGGCAGCTGGACTAGAAGTTACACGGGTCAGTTTTTACAGTTCTCAGTGTGCTAAGTTGGAACAAGAGAGTTCGTACTAACTGGCATCTATATACAGCCTACACATAGCTGTGATGAACTGCCCGTCATGAGATTTTTCCATTGTTTTATTAAAAAGTAAATCAACAAAAACCATTTTTTACAGTTCCAAGTGAATTTTTGACAAAAATTTAAATTTGTAATAGTTCTTAAAACTGAAGGCACGTGATGATATTCTGGTATAGTGAATATAGTACATGTATGTCACTAATATACCCGTGATTCATGCCCTGTAATTCTGCCTAATGGCTTTGCTACAGTTGATTTTATGTGTATAATCACCCATGGGGTAGGTTGTTGATACAACAAGCTACCCCATGTCCATGTAACAACCTACCCGAATTACATTACACATGTTAAGTAATTTTGTTTCAATTTTCAGGTGTTAATATTTTGATATTTTTATTATTACTTTAGTCTATTCTAGAGCTCTACTTGATCTACTGTTAACGATACCAAGACACTGGAAAGTTGAAACAAAAGTATGGTATAAGAGATTTTCACGTTGTAACAAATTACCCCGTATGTTTACATAGTAACAATTTACCCCGTATATGGTGTAACAACTTACCCCGTATACCATGTATACGGGGTAGGTTGTTACAAAAAAAAATGTCTTCATTAATTAAGCTGTAGTTAATTAGTGTTTAGATGTTTTCAAGTTTTATTTGCCTCAGGTTTTAGCCAATATAATAGGCTAACTACAGACCCACAGCGCATACACTGCGCAAATATTAAAGCATCCAACTAATACACAGCTTGCTCTGGCTGTCTACACGAATGACGCAGGCACAGCGCACAAAAGTTGGTTACCCCTCACATTGACGGTTCGATTGTTTGCAATGCATTCGCAACGCTTGGACCTACGCACATGTCACGAACACGTGGTCTGCGTGTGTGTGGTGCTGGCGCTGAGCGCTCTACGAATGTCTGGCGCTGGTGCTGCGCCCTCTGAGCACATCTGGCGCTCTGCCGGCGTTTACATCCATGCGTCGAGCTCGACGCAGATATTTGAGCATGCTCAAAATTTTCTGACGCACAACTGCGCACAACGACGAATCAAAAAGCGTTCATCTAGCGCTATCGACGAGTGAGCGACGAGTGTCAGCTACAAGCCAGCGCAAGACTACGCATTGCAAAAAACTGCTACTTTTTTGTGCGCTGGCCGTGCGTCGTGTAGCTGTGACCGGGCCATTAAGCAGTATGTTTCAACCGCTCGTTTCGTGGGCGCATCCATGTTGAAATGTTATAATTAGCATAATCACTGAACCAGTTCCGTGAACTTCCGTGAACTTTGTGAACTTTGCCCGCTGTAATTAGCTCCTCCCGTTCGTTAATGAGCAAGGAAACCC